>JAPPVO010000003.1:81109479-81435433 GCA_030407325.1 Camellia japonica
TAAATGTGTTCCTAGTTTTTGTATGGTTTTTTTCCTATCTTCATCTTTAAACTTGTTAGTCTTGTTATTGATTGATTTTATGGTGATGGTTCCATGCACACGAACTTAGAAAATGATATCAAAGAATTCCTTCTGGAGGAACTATAATCGAAGCTTTTGATAATGTGCCTGTTTGGCACAGCTTATAATCAGCTTATTCCAGCTTTCAGCTTAATTTAAGCTATTTTGATGTGTTTGGTTTAGCTTATAGCTTATAGCTTATAGCTTTTTGGAAGTCAGAAATCAGCTTATTCTTTGAGTGGGGCAGGAGATGCTTTAAGAATAAGCTGGAAATCAGCTTAAGCTGAAAGTTATAAGCTAGAAGCTGTTTAGGCATAAGCTATAAGCAGTTTCCCACAGCTCTACCAAATACTCTGTTTTTTGGGGATCATTTTGTTCTTGATTTTATATCAAGTTAGCTTTGCCCTTATAAAATTACAAGTGACTAATTTACCGGCAATCAATGTCATTGCTAAGTTTATAATGGTGTTAGGCTAGTTTTCTTTCTAATAAGTTGTTGGCCTTTTGCAATTGACCAGAATATTAGGCTTTGGATCATGATTAGTCCCTTTTTCTTTTTTAGATCAACCAAACAAGAACAAAGAGATGGCAGTGTTTCTGATTGATAATGTTTTTGAAATGTAATTCTTGATTTGAATTTATTTGTATATTGTATTGTCTTATTCCAATTTGATCTACTTAAACCATTCTGTGATTTTAATGATATGCTCATACTAATAAAGTGTAAAGCACCATTTTCTTAGTCTGTGCACTGTGCTTTTAAATTGTTCCACCTTTTCATTATAATTTCAAATGTCTTTGGCTAAATTAGTTCTTCATACAACGTTATTTCATTTGAATTTTGGATTTTATAATTAATGTTGCATCATCCATGCTTATTATCTAACAACCTTATATTTATATTAAAAATTAGTGTACGTTTCAATGTTATGCAGTTCATGATTTATGAAAATTAAAGAATGTCCTTACTATCCACTGGAATGGAAAATTAAGGAATTAAAAGATATGGTTGCAGTTAATGAGTTTTATAATTTTTGTCTTTCAAAGTTACTTTCCTCTCAAATATTTTCCTGGCATGGTCCACAATATCAAATTATTTAAATGCTGATTTAAGTTTATTCATGGTTCTTTAATTGCGATTTGTCACGTTTTCAGTTAGTACAAAAATAAAAATCATAGTCACAAGTCTCCACATATGCTGCTATTTATGCCTCATTTATATGACTACCATACTATTGTTCATAGCCTTCGATGTGCAAATAAAATTGAAGGATGCAAAGCTTTGATGCTCTTGTACCTCTGTCACATTCTTCATAAAATTTAACTTGTTCTTTGTCCAACAAAAAAGAGAATTTAAATTGAGAGCATGACTTTGGAAATACTTAATTCAAAACAAACAAAATAAAGAAACAAAGAAAAAGCAGGACTCTAGAAAATGTTAGACTAAAAGGCAGTGTGATTTAATAACAAGCTTTTTCCTTATCTGATTTTGGTTACTTTACCATTCATTACTTCATATCTTCTTATGATAAAGTCCACTATACAGTTCATTTCCCCAAACCCCAAATTTGTGAAGAAGCTTTGAAGAACAAATAAAAGACAAGAGAACCACCTACCTGCATTCCATCTTTTTGTGGTGAAAACGATGTCGAGGTATGTTCCTCCGCTCAACTTTATAAATGTTAGGGTTTACAAGTTTTACAATAAAGGATGGCATTCTTCATTGTGACATTTGACCGGATGTTTTTTTAATAGTTAGAATACAAACATGTTGTTCAATAAGTGCTTAGCAACACATACACAAGACAACCATATTTTAGCCATGTCAATTAAATTTTGTACAACTGCTGCAAGTTATGCTCCTTTTATAGTTGAAATGTGCAATACTATTACAGTATGTAGAAAAATAATTAGTTTTATGCCTTAATTTTGTCTACAATCAAATGTTGTTTCGTTACAAATTCAACAAGTTTTCATTCGTGCATAAATTTATCGCCGACATTTCTTTTAAAATTTTGAGAATTGTATGTTTAGAAACTAAGACCTCATGACTGAATTAAACCCATCATTTTTGGGGCTATCATATAAGGATTGGTACATGTATTTCATAGATGGATAGTGAGGGTATCGTAGATGATGCACAAGAGTTGAAGTTGTGGCCAAGCAAGATTGAGTTGGCCTTCATACAAATCATGGTGGAAGAGGTGAAGCAAGATTCTTCCTTAACTAGAAAAAACTATTTCACTACAAGGCATTGGAGTCAGATTGACGATGAGATGTACAAGCAGTTTAAAGTTAAGTACACAATTAGTCGTCTAAAGCAAAAGTACTAACACATCAGGCAATCCTACAATACTTTTGTCAAATTGAAGAACCATACGAGATTTGGATGGGATGACCAGAGAAAAAGAGTCACGGCCCCTGATGACATTTGGGATCAATATGTTAATGTAACTACCACCACCTTAGACTTGAGTACAAATTTCCTAGTGCACTTAGTTAAATACAAATTAATTATTTACCACATCTTTGGCTGTTATACTTTTGTAGGCGCATCCCAAAGCTAAATTTTTTAGGGTAAAATGGCTAGATAACATGGACTTGTTAGATGTCCTATTTGCAAACTCCTAAGCCACTGGCGCACTTGCTTGTATTTAAACCCAAGGACCCCAACCTCTAATGAAGAAAGGGATATCCAAAGTGCATTCTTTGGTGTTGGTATCAATTATACTACCGAATCTTTCCATGTTGATGATGAAATTGAAGGAGATGATGACCCCAAGGTAGGTAGGAGTGGCGGTAATGATGGTGGGCGAAAGGGCGCACACATGGATTTGGCACTTGATACATGGACTGCCACAAATCTTGCAAAAAAAGAATTTTATATGCTCAGGAACAAAATGCCTGAAGCGAGTGAAGCCGACAAGAATCGGTACTCCATCGATGCATGTATGGACTGTTTAGCAACAATGGAAGGAATCAATCTCGACCAATATGTAAAGCCATGTGAGAGCTTCCGTGATAAACAAACTAGAAAAATGTTCATCAAGATGCCTCAAATATAAAGATGCATTGGGTTCTTAAGTCAGCTTAGGAATGAACTTCAAAAATGGCTGCAATTTTGTTTTGTTTTGTTGTGTAACGCCTCGAAATAATTAACATTAACCTATCTCATAATAGTGCTACAATTGATCAATAATCTCATAACTTCTTTTCATTATATCTTTGATCATTACAAAAAATGACATATGCAATATATATTCACAAATCCTAGATTTTGAATCTATAGCATATGGCATGGATACAAGTGTAAAAAGAGAAATAAAACCAAGTAATGAAATACCTTAATGGTTACAACTATCTAAGACGATACTTGGTTATAACAAATTGAGTTTAAACTCAATACAAGTAAAGTCCTGGGTTTAAACAAAGATAATTACATCAAGAAACCAAAAATGAAGCCTTAAGCTCCAAGTTCTTCCAAGCTACATCCTTGTGGAGGCATATTATCAGCACCTGAAAATTGTTGTCCACATAAGGTGCGCTACAGTCCAGTAGAGATACTCTAACACAATATATGAATCTTGGCAAAAGTATAAGGTGAATGCACATGCATGCCATTTGTCAAACATTCCTCGTTTTCCATCCCAAAACAATGTAATGTCAAATTATATATCAATTCATGAAAATAATCCTTCTGTACAAAAAACAGGGTAGTGGATACAACACACTAAGAACCTCTAGGTACGTGTCTGCCAGTAGGCTATATAAGCACTACTAAAGCCATTTTACCTGTACTAACTGGAAGGATCGACACTTAACTGTTGGGTATACCTCCTTATTGGAGTGTGAGACCCAATTGGTTTTGGAAAAAGAGTTTAATTTGGTTTAGTATTAATTATAATATATTTTTATATATTATATTTAATTTGAGGAGACCCAATCTAATTTGGAAACAACTAAGGTTTGATAAAAAAAACCCTAGATTCAATATATTATTGGTGTTGGTTTTTCCCAAGCAAGGAGGGGCGGCAGCCGTACAACTTTGGAATAGGAGCACATTTTTTTTTATCATGATTTAGTAGGTTTGACTTGGTCAACCAAGAATTGGTGCCTTCGTTTGTTGCTCGGTTTTGAAGCGGCTGATTCGGTGTTTGATGTAGATTTGGTTCGTTATTTTGGGTTTTCTACAACTCTGATTCTGAAGATTTTGGTTCATCTATTTGGTGAGATCTTTCCTCTTGTTTATTTGTGATTATTTGGAATTCACCTAAGGGTGGTTTTGTGAGACCATTAGTGTCTCGTTTGTAATCGTTTGGAACTTATTTGGTTGATAGTGGAATCGGATTTCGATCCCGTGGACGTACCTCACATTGAGGGAACCACGTAAAAATTCTTGTGTTGCTTCTGATTTAATTTTTCCGCATTAGTTTTTATTCCCATTGATTGATTTACTTGTGGGGAATCACATCGATTTTCCCTAACAACTGGTATCAGAGCTTACGGTTTATTTGGGTCTATTTATTTGTGTAAATCAATGGAGGGGAATGTGGGTCGCATGTCTAGCTTCAATGGAAGTAATTGGGTAACTTGGAAAACTAAAATAGAGGACCTATTATTTTGTAAAGACTTGTATGGACCCATTGAGGGTGATAGTGGCAAACCTGCTGATATGAAAGATGATGAGTGGAAGAGGCTTAATCGAAAAGCCGTTGGTGTTATCCGTCAATGGATTGATGACAGTGTGTTTCATCATGTTGCTACTGAAACTTCAGCACATGATTTATGGAAAAAATTAGAGAGTCTTTATGATAGAAAATCAGCCACAAATAAAGCCTTTCTGTTTCGTAAGTTGGTTAATTTAAAATATAAAGAGGGCAGTCCTATTCCGGAACATCTGAATGAAATAAAGAGTATTGTTAACCAACTTGCTTCTATGAAAATTGTTTTTGATAATGAGTTGCAGGCTTTGATGCTACTCAGTTCCTTGCCCGAAAGTTGGGAGACTTTGGTTGTGACAGTTAGTAACTCGGCGCCCGATGGAGTTGTCACTATGGGCCAAGTCACTAGTAGCTTATTGAATGAAGAAACTAGAAGAAAATCAGCGGGTTCCTCTCATTCAGAAGCATTTGTTGTGAGAGGCCGAAGCAAAACAAGGGGAGGAGTAAGACTCCTCATGGTCGTGATCAAAGCCGTGACAAATCAAGAGATGGTTCTTTTTCAAAGAAAGACGTTGAGTGTTATTATTGCCATGAGAAAGGGCACATGAAGCGGGAATGCCGAAAGCTCAAGAACAAGGAGAAAAGGCGTGACAAAAGTGTGGATAAGAAGCAAGAAGACACAACGGCAGTTACTACCGATGATCTCATGGTCGTTTGTGAAGATGATTGTATCAATTTTGTGGGCCAAGAGAGCAGTTGGGTGATTGATTCGGTGCTTCTTTTCATGTGACTTCTCGAGTTGATTTCTTCACTACCTACACAGCAGGAGATTATGGTTCTGTTCGAATGGGTAATGAAGGTTTGTCCAAGATTATCGGCATGGGTGATGTTTTCTTGGAAACAAATTTGGGCTGCAAATTGTTGCTTAAAGATGTGAGGCATGTTCCCGACATTGCCTCAATTTGATCTCTACTGGGAAGCTAGATGATGAAGGCTTCAACAACAAATTTGGTGATGGAATATGGAAGCTCACAAAAGGTTCTTTGGTGGTGGCTAAGTGCAAGAAGACTCATACACTTTATTCGATGCAAGGAAAAATTTGTAAAGGTGTTGTCAATGCACTTGAAGATGATACTTCTACTGAATTGTGGCACAAGCGACTTGGGCACATGAGTGAAAAGGGGCTACAAGTTTTGTTCAAGAAAGAGCTTCTACCCGGTTTGAAAGGTACACATCTTAAAACTTGTGTTCATTGTTTGGCGGGTAAACAACATAGAGTTTCTTTTCATAAAAATGTTGCTTCTAGAAAAGAAAATGTTTTGGAGTTGATTCATTCGGATGTTTGTGGTCCTTTAAAAGTTAGAACACATAGTGGTGCACTTTATTTTGTTACTTTCATTGATGATTATTCAAGGAAAGTTTGGGCTTTTCTACTAAAAACTAAAGATCAAGTTCTAGAAGTATTTAAGCATTTTCAGGCCATGGTTGAAAGAGAAACAGGGCAGAAATTGAAGTGCATCCGAACAGACAATGGTGGTGAATACATTGGGCCATTTGATGAGTATTGTCGCAGCCAAGGTATTCGGCACCAAAAGACAGTTAAGAAGACTCCTCAACAAAATGGCGTTGCCGAGAGGATGAACCGCACCATTGTAGAAAGAACAAGGTGTTTGCTTTCACAAGCTAAATTGCCAAGATCCTTTTGGGGTGAGGCAATGAGTACAGCGGTTGACGTGATCAATTTGTCTTCTTGCTATCCTTTGAATGGTGATGTTCCTGAAAGAGTTTGGACTGGCAAAGATGTGTCTTATGAGCACTTGAGAGTGTTTGGTTGCCGAGCTTTTGTTCACATTCCAAAGGATGAGAGGTCCAAGCTTGATAGTAAGTCAAGACAATGTATTTTTCTTGGCTATAGGCGTGATGAATTCGGGTATAGATTATGGGATCCGGTCGACAAGAAAGTCATTCGAAGCCGTGATGTTGTGTTTCTTGAAGACCAAACAATTGAAGACTTTGGTAAAGGTGATCAACCAGAGCCAAAAACTAGTGATCTCATTGATATGGATCCATCTCCTTCATCTCCAGTTGATGATGAAAATGGGGGAGATGTGCAGCCACTATTGAAGATGTGTAGGATGATGCTAATCCTAATGAAGTTGAGCCAGAAATTGAGGAAGAGCATCCAACTCAAGTACCGCCACCACAACTTGAGTTGAGAAAATCTACAAGGGACCGACAACCTTCAAGAAAGTATCCTCCCAATGAATTTGTGTTGATTTCTGATCAAGGGGAGCCGGAGAGCTACCAAGAAGCAATTGAGCATGCAAAGAAAGGTGATTGGAAAAAGGCCATGGAAGAGGAGATGAATTCCTTACTTGAAAATCACACTTATGATTTAGTGAAGTTGCCTAAGGGGAGGAAAATTTGAAAAATAAGTGGGTTTTCAAATTGAAGAATGATAGGAAGAATCTGAGGTACAAAGCACGTCTTGTTGTGAAAGGCTTTGGGCAAAAGAAAGGTATTGACTTTGACGAGATTTTCTCACCGGTTGTAAAGATGTCTTCTATTCGGGTTGTACTTGGCATGGCTGCAAGTATGAACCTTGAAGTTGAGCAACTTGATGTGAAGACCGCATTTCTTCATGGTGATCTTGAAGAAGAAATTTACATGGAGCAACCGGAAGGTTTTGTGGAAAAAGGGAAAGAGAAATTTGTTTGCAAATTGAAGAAAAGTTTGTATGGCCTCAAGCAAGCTCCACGGCAATGGTACAAAAAATTTGACTCTTTCATGATGAATAATGGTTTTTCTAAAACCACTTCGGACCATTGTGTGTTTGTGAAAAATTTTCCGGATGGCAAATTTATTATTCTTTTGCTTTATGTTGATGACATGTTAATTGTGGGTCAAGATTCTACCATGATAAACAGGTTGAAATTGGAGTTGAGCAAGTCTTTTGCTATGAAAGATTTGGGACCGGCAAAGCAAATACTTGGTATGAAAATTGTTCGTGATCGCAAAGAGGGACTGATTTGGTTGTCTCAAGAAAGCTACATTGAGAAAGTTCTTGAGAGTTCAACATGGATAAAGCAAAGCCGGTTGGTTGTCCACTTGCGGGTCACTTCAAACTTAGTTCGAATCAATGTCTTACAAGTGAGAAAGACAAAGAAGAGATGTTGAAAGTTCCTTATGCTTCAGCAGTTGGTTCTTTGATGTACGCCATGGTTTGTACAAGGCCGGATATTGCTCACGCGTTGGTGTGGTGAGTCGTTTTCTCTCTAATCCGGGTAAAGAACATTGGGCAGCGGTAAAATGGATTCTAAGATATCTTCGAGGGACTTCGAAGGTGTGTTTGTGTTTTGGGGATGGTAAGCCGATGCTTGATGGGTTCACAGATTCTGACATGGCCGGTGATGTTGATTCTAGAAAATCTACTTCGGGGTATTTGATGACTTTTGCAGGGGGAGCTGTGGCATGGCAATCTAAATTACAAAAATGTGTTGCTCTCTCAACTACCGAAGCTGAATTTATTGCCATTACAGAAGCTTGCAAAGAAGAGTTATGGTTGAAGAAATTTTTGCAAGAGTTGGGTTTGAAGCAAGAAAAGTATGTGCTTTATTGTGATAGTCAAAGTGCTATTCACTTGAGTAAAAATTCTACCTTTCATTCGAGATCGAAACACATTGATGTGAGATACCATTGGATTCGTGATGTGTTAGATTCGAAATTGTTACAACTCGAAAAGGTTCACACAGATGATAATATTTCGAATATGTTGACAAAGACTTTGTCGAGGGACAAACATTTAAAGTGTCGAACTTTGGCGGGTATGGTTGATGTCTCCACCTAAGTCGGTAGGGGAGAATTGTTGGGTATACCTCCTTATTGGAGTGTGGGACCCAATTGGTTTTGGAAAAAGATTTTAATTTGACTTGGTTTAAGTATAATATATTTTTTATATATTATATTTGTGAAGACCCAATTCAAGTTGGAAACAACTAAGGGTTTGATAAAAAAAACCCTAGATTCAATATATTATTTGTGTTGGTTTTTCCCAAGCAAGGAGGGGCGGCAGCCGTACAACTCTGGAATAGGAGCACATTTTTTTGATCATGATTTAGTGGGTTTGACTTGGTCAACCAAGAATTGGTGCCTTCGTTTGTTGCTCGGTTTTGAAGCGGTTGATTCGGTGTTTGATGTAGATTTGGTTCGTTATTTTGGGTTTTCTACAACTTTGATTCTAAAGATTTTGGTTCATCTATTTGGTGAGGTCTTTCCTCTTGTTTATTTGTGATTATTTGGAATTCACCTAAGGGTGGTTTTGTGAGACCATTAGTGTCTCGTTTGTAATCGTTTGTAACTTATTTGGTTGATAGTGGAATCGGATTTCGATCCCGTGGACGTACCTCACATTGAGGGAACCACGTAAAAATTCTTGTGTTGCTTCTGATTTAATTTTTCCGCATTAGTTTTTATTCCCATTGATTGATTTACTTGTGGGGAATCACATCGATTTTCCCTAACATTAACCGCGTGGGTTTCTGGACGTTCACCAAGGATACACCAGCCAACATAATAAAACCACAACCACGGCACCTAACTAGATTCACAACGGTATTCACCCATTTTTCTCAAAATTAATACATTTACAATGTTCAACATGAAATGATGCTCAATGTACAATGTAGGAGAAATTAGTTTCAATTCAACTTAATCCTCATGCAATGTTTACAACAATCATGACTATTCTCCACCGATAGCCCAAAACAAATATTTCTATTCAATAGATAATTCCCAATCAAAATATACAATTTCATCAATTATAGTACGAGTGATACTACATATCCAACTCCATCATCATAATCATAAACATTGTTCTAATTTCACAATACCTAACATCATGTTCCATTTCCCTTCACAATTCCAAACATCTAAAATTTAGGGCAAAAGCCCCTTTTGTTACAAAATCAATTTTAAGAAAAGATATCTATCATTTTAACAAAGCTCAACCATGGCCATATCCCTCACAACCATTTTCAAGAATCCATTTGGAAAATTCTTCTTTTGATTTCAAACTCAAACCCTAGGTTTTTCCAAAAATTTCCAAATCATTAACCTTTTTCAAAGGGCAAATAACTAAGCTAAAAATCATATAAAAGAGCAAAAAAAAAATCCCTACCTCAAAAGTAGAAACAAGAAGAAATGATGGGTAGAACTTGATGGAGCCAAAAACACAAACTTCTCTGATTAAAATGAAACCCTTGACGCACTCAATGTTTTTCTCCAAAGGACTAGGGTGAAGAGATCAATGGATTGAGAGTATTTTGAGCTAGAAACAAGAGCTAGAGAGAAAGAATAAAGGTTTTTGGGGTTTTGAAATGTTTAGAGAGAAGATGAAAAACTGACTCAAAATGGCCCTCTCCAGGATTGATATACGCACAGACCGCTCGACCAGCCAAAATACTGTTCGAGCGAACAGACATGATAAGTGACACCGCTCGAACGATCAAAACCACCGCTCGAGCGCACAATAACCCCTTCCTAATTGTTCAAACTTGCAAAAAATCGCTCGAGAACAAGAAAGACCGCTCGAGCAAAGATATCAAACTTTTAGTAGTTTTGCAGACTGTAAAAGACTACACGAGTGCAGGAATGGTCATTCGAGCGAACAAGCCAAAATCTGGGTAACAACTCTTTGAAAAACTAACCTCCCAACCTATTTCAAACACTACCAAAACTCCCAATAGCCAAACTCAAGACTAACAAGATAAAAATGAGATGAGCAATAGCTAAATACAATGGTTTTCGAATTTGAAAGCAACAAATGGGTCGAGTCAAACCTTGAAAGTAAAACAAATCATATGCCATCCAGGCTTATAACAAGGATACACTGAGTTTTTCAACATCAACAATTACCATTCAATTCTTCAAAACATATACAATGTTCTTATATATATTACAACATATATAAAAGTTTCAACACAAGTCTCAAATATCAACAAGTAAGTCTGAATACTTCTCACGGACTTCTACTTCACGCTCCTAAGTCACTTCCACAACCCCGTGGTGTCGCCACAACACCTTAACCAATGGAATAGTCTTGCCTCGCAAAACTTGGTCTTGAGAGTCTAGAACTCACACCGGTCTCTCCTCATACAAGGCATCCTCGTCTACCTCCAACTCGGTTCAATGTAACACATGTGAAAGATTCGGCTCATACTTTCGGAGAATACAAATATGGAACATATCATGAACCTCGGAAAGTTGGGGTGGCAAGGCCAAACGGTAAGCTACCTCCCCGATTAGTTCTAGTATCTCAAAAGGCCCAATAAATCTAGGGGACAACTTTCTGCTCTTTCCAAATCTCATCAAATCCCGTCTCAGTTATAGCTTCAAGAATACGTGATCTCTTATCTCAAAAGATAAAGGTCTCCTCTTACGTCGGCATAGCTCTTTTGGTGACTTTGAACCGAAACCAATCTCTCACGAATAAGTGCGACTTTCTCTGTTGTTTCTCGAACTAATTCAGGACCTAACATAAGTGCTTTACTCACCTCGGCCCAACACATTAGAGATCTATATGGTCAGCCATACAAGGCCTCAAACGGTGCCATACCAATACTTGTCTGAAAACTGTTATTATAGGCAAACTCCACTAAAGGTAAATGCCTCTCCTACGACCCCTTAAAATCAAGAACACAACCCCGAAGTATGTCCTCTAAGATCTGAATGGTTTACTCGAATTTTCCGTCAGTCTGAGGATGATAGGCGGTGCTAAACGTCAATCTAGTGGCCAAGGCATTCTGTAGGCTCTGCCACAACCGAGCTATGAAACGAGAATTTCTATTCGAAATGATAGTCATAGGGACCCCATGAAGTTGAACTATGTCCCTAACATAAAGGTTGGCAAAATAATCTACTAAGTCACTCGTGCGTATAGGTACAAAATGTGATGATTTAGTTAACCGGTCGACTATTACCTACAAGGCATCATTACTTTGTTGAGTCCTCGAAAGGCCCACAACAAAATCTATCGTGACATGTTCCCACTTTCACTGGGCTACAGGTAAGGGTTGTACCAAACCCGCTGGTCGTTGGTGCTCGACTTTCACTTGTTGACAAGTAAGGCACTGATTGAGGCTGAATTGTATAACATTGAGGTCGGTAACTAGGATCTCTTAACCTTACTTGCCAGTCAAATTGTATATTTTATGTTTACTTAATACCAATTAGGTTGGATGCATTAGAGTATAAAATGAGCAAAAATTAGTATTTGTAGCAAAAAATGCTTCACATACGTGCGGAGGACCATTCCTGCACGTGCAACCCATCCATCGCAGCCAAATAGGACCCAAGAAAATCGTGCGTGCGGAGGCCCATTCCCCGCAGGTGCGAAACCCTTGCCGCACGTGCGGTGGCATTTCCTGTATGTGCGGCCATACCTCGAAAAATGTACCCGTTGTTTGGAATTGTTTGAAAGAGTTAGAAGTATAGAAAGATAGAAAAAAAGGTTGGATTAGGGTTCGAAATATTTCAAAAGAGAGGGGGGCTAGGGTTTGGAAATGAGGGTTCTCAAGCTTCAAGAATATCTTTCATGGGGGTTTCTTCTTCTTTTTCTACCTCCTCTCACTCTTCCATGAGTGGTTAGGCTTCCATTTCTAGGATTTTGATGAAACACTAGCCAAGTAAATAAGGTTTTCTTTTTGGTTTTGATTATGTAATGGTTTGAACAAGTTGTATAGTATTTAAGAAGTTTTTAAATATATTTTTCATTATTTCTTTCAATTGTTGTACTTTCCGTGATTGTTGAATGTTCTCCATGCAATGGTTTTCTTTACTTTCATATTCAAGGTATGAGACGAACCATACTACAAGGGACGAGTCGTATTGCTACCCTAGTTTAGAGCGAACGACTCATGTTACTTGAGATGGTTCGTGCTTATACATTGAACGTGATAATTCTCTTGATCAATGCTTTGGACTTATAGTTGCGAAGTATTATTTGGTTCGAACCGTGGCATAATTGATTTTCAAATTGAGACCTTATTTATATAACTAGTGGTGAATTCATTACCCTAGGTTTTTCCAAGAATCATAACTTCATCTTTACTTTTAATTGCTATTTTAATCTCTTCATTTATTTTAATTATCATTAGTTTATGAACAATCATCTTTTTGATGAAAATTAATTTAGGAATTTTAACAATTAAATTAGTTTAATTTCACATTTGTCCCTATGGATCGATACTTTGACTTACCATTATTTTAAGGAATTTGGTATAGTTTAGTGTTTATTTTTGGTGTGTGAAACGACTCACCAAATTTTGGCACCGTTAGTGAAATTAATTAATTTAAAGTTATATTCTTATTTTAATTTTTAGTTTAAGATTTTATATTTTCGTGTTGCTAAGTGTGCAGAGTTTTTGCAAGTGGAGCTATTGTAAGCAGAGTGCAACCAAGCTTTGAAAAAAATAAATAAAAACAACCGCAGAACTAAAGTGCTTAAACAAAAAGAAAAAAAGAAAAAGAAAAGGAGAAGAAGAACAAGCAAATACTCGCAAGCAAAGCACCAAAGTACTAAAAATAGAGAGCTCAAGTGGAGATTGGAGATAACGGTCTACATGTCAAGCACTCGCAAGACGAGTAAAGTGTTTTTGTTAAATCACTGTGAGTATTTTATCCTTTGTTATTTTGCTTTCATAACTTAGTGCACAAGAGTCGGAACTTAGTGTGTGTGTGTGTGTGTGTGTGTGTGTGTGTGTGGTGTATGCACGAGCGTTGTTCTTGCCGTCCTAAATTGTGGAGTTTAGACTTTGAACTAGAAAGGACTCTTAGAAACCTTAGAGCCTCTTCCCGTGTTCCTAGGTTTGAATATCCATACCTGTACTCAGAACCATTAAAGATGGCAAACCCTAATTTCCCGAATGGGCCCAACGGGACCCTTAAGGATTACTTCACACCCACTGCATATACATCACCATCACGCATTTAGTTATCCTACACCACCGCTGCTCATTATGAGATTAAGTCTAGCATCATCCAAATGCTCCTATCATTCCATGGACTAGCTCATGATGACCCTTACAAACATTTACATGAATTTCTAGAAATTTGATCTACAGTGAAAATGTAGAATTTCGCCAATGAGGCCTTAATGTTGCAATTGTTCTTAATTTCACTAAACGACAAAGCCAAACACAGACTGAACTCCTTACTTGCTAATTCTATCACAACATGGAACTAATTACAGCAGAAGTTTTTAGAGAAGTACTTTCCCATTTGTAAGACTAACCAACTCAGGGAAGCCATTACCAATTTTTCTCAAATTGATAGTGAGTAATTTCATGAAACATGAGAAAAACTTCGTGACCTTCTCCAACAGTGTCCCCACCAACAAGTGCTTGATTGGCAACTTGTTCAGACATTTTATTATGGCTTAACTGAGCCTCACTGCCAAATAGTGGATTCTTTTTGTGGTGGGACATTCATGTCAAAAAATGACGTCGAGGCATGGCAGTTATTTGAAAACCTAAGTAATAATTCCCTTCACCATGCCTCTGTAGCCTAGCAAGTCCGGCAACCTATAGTTGCGGCCCTGAAAAGAGAGAGCATTTATGAGGTGGGGCACAATCTAGAGTTAGCCCACAAAGTAGAGGCATTGTCCCGTAAAATGTACCAATTATTAGCTTCAGGACATGGCCCTACACAGCAAGTTCAGCCTCAATTTCATGAGGCATGTATTATTTGTGTGAGCCCTGCTTATGACTTGAGTGAGTGCCTTTCGGCATCACAATTTTCAGAGTTAGTCCAAGAGCATGTAAATGCGGCTCAAGGATTCTCCAAACTGAGTAATGACCCATATTCCAACACATATAACCCTGGATGGAGAAATCACCTTAATTTTTCATGAAGACCTGCTTCACAGGGCACTTTTTATAACCCTCCACCACTAAGGCAAAATCTTAACAATTTTGCCAACCAATTTTCCTACCGCCTATCACAACCTTATTGGCAACTACAACCATCGCCTGTTCCTCAAGGCAACTCAGCCTTTAAGACTCGGGTGTTAGAAGTTCTTTCAGATCTTAAGGGGTTAGCACCAGTAGTTCACTCCCACACTCACTTCATTGCTAAGCTAGAGGCCCGACTAGGTCGAATGGCTAATAACATGAATATGAGAGAGGAGGGAAAATTACCAAGTCAAACTGTGGCTAACCCTAAGGGTCAATATGGGGCAGAGGGGTCGAGTGGGAATGGAAAGCACTATGAACAGGTGCAAGCGGTTATTGCTTTGAGAAGTAGGAGGGAGTTAGAGCCTCAGCCAGTTGTGTCTGATGCAACTAAGGAGGATGACTTAGTCCCTAGTACTTCATGTGAGCCTAAGGCACCATATGTGCCTAAGGCACCCGTTCCCTAACGTCTTGATACACTGTCCCCTTTTAATAAGAAGGCGGCATCCATGGAAGTGATGATGCAGGTCTTTAAATAGGTTAAAATCAATCTCCCCCTATTAGAGGCGATTAAATAAGTACCCTCCTATGCAAAATTTTTGAAGGACCTATGTACGCAAAAGCATAAATCTAGGACACACATGTCCAAAAAGGTAGTACTCACGAAGCAAGTACGCTTCATTTTATTGAGTGATACACCCCTCAAGCTTAAAGACCCAAGTACGGCAACCATTGCATGCATTATAGGGGATCATTTCATTGATAGGGCCTTGTCAGATTTAGGGGCTAGTGTCAATTTGTTGTCATACTCTGTGTACGATGAATTCAGGCTTGGCGAGTTGAAGCCTACTAGTGTCATACTCCAGTTGGCTAACCGGTCCCTCAAAGTGCCACGTGACATGATTAAGGATGTGCTAGTAAAAGTCGATATGTTTTATTTTTCTGTTGATTTTGTGGTTTTAAATATGGAACCAGTAGCCAACTTTATGAAACAAATCCCGGTAATCTTAGGTCCACCTTTCTTTGCTACGACTAATGCCTGTATAAATTGTCGCACCAGGATTATGGATGTTTCATTTAGGAATATGCAAGTGAAACTCAATATTTTCTAAGCATTCCAACAACCCCTTATAAGAGAGGAATGCTTATTTGTGGATGTTGTGGGTGGGATAGTAGATGAGGCTTTACCCTCCATTCTCATAGAGGACCCTTTAGAGGCTTGTTTAGCTCATTTTGGGTTTGAAGATTTTGATATTGACAGGTCAGTTAAGGAAGTGAATGCTTTACTTGATTCTTTTTCTACATTGAATTTTCCCCTTTGAAAAGCTCGGTTTGAGTCCCTTCCTCATCTGTCTAGAGAGCCCTCCATACCATCCTTAGTCACACTACCTACACTTGAGTTGAAGCCACTTCCGGCTACACTCAAGTATGCATTTTTAGGGTCTTAAGATACTTTACCAGTCATCATTGCATCTAACTTAACTGCAGAGCAAGAGAGTCAATTAATGAGTGTTCTCGTGGCACCTTGGAGTGCTATAGGGTGGTCGATGGCCTATTTGAGAGAGATAGATGCCTCCGTGTGTATGCATCATATACATTTAGAGGAGGATGCCAAACCTTCTCGTGAAATGCAATGGAGGCTCAATCCTAACGTGAAAGAGGTAGTAAAAAAAGAGGTTTTGAAGTTGTTGGATACGAGTATTATATATCTCATCTCGGATAGCAAGTGGGTGAGACCCACACAAGTGGTGCCCAAGAAATCGGGCATCACTGTTGTTGAGAATGAGCAAAGAGAGTCAGTGTAGACACCTTATTTTTGACGGCCCTTAAGACTTGGGCGTCACTGCTTGATCACTCAATGATGAATGTGTACGCTTGTCAAATGCTTAACTTCCTCAGCAGAAAACCTCAATTTTGAATCTACAAACCTTGTGCCTTGTTTTGGGTCAAAATAGTGATTTTTCAAGCCTGAGCATCCAGGGACCTACAAACCCACTAGTGTAGTGGGCGGCAGACCACTAGTGCAAAAAACTAGATATTTTTGCCAGCTGTCTCCACAAATACATGCATCATTCCAATTGTATTTGTAAGGATATTTTCGAGGGTCTCTCATATATTTTTACATATAAATGACCCTCTCTTTTGTTAGAGAGGTTTGAAAAAAAATTTGAATTTGGAAAATTTTGGAGAGCAAAATTTTAGAAAATTTCTCTCTACAATTCTATCTCTCTCTTGCAACTTACATAACCTTTGCTTAGGCACTCTAGACCAAATTATGAGGGATCTTTGCTGAGGTGCTTAAGGTTGTATTTTAGCACTTGAGAGTGTGAAATAGTGGTTTGGGAATTCAAGGGATCATTCCTCTTCAAGAGGGTGGAAAGACATCCCCTAAGAATACTCTGTTTGTGTTCTGTTTGTTCTTTATTGCAGTAGGAAATAACTAACATTAGTGGCCGGTAGGTCACTTTTACTGGACGACAGGCCACTATTTTTGGCCTGCTAGCCACTTTTTCCAGCCAAACAGTGTCTTTTGTCTAACAGAGCTGTAGACACCCCATTTTTGACCGACCTTAAGACTCAGACGTCATCGATTGAGCGCTCGATGATCGCGCATGTTTGTGCTTGTTTCGAGTTTCCGGAGTTTTCGGCTGAGTGCCTTGCCTCCGGGCCTCTGAACTCTTTGTGTTTTGGCTTGGTTTGTAGACCATGCCTTGTTGCCCTTGCCTGAGGGAGAGAGAGAGGCTTGTAGGCCATTTTTCGTAGTCGTAGACTATTTTTCCCTCTTGTAGGCTAGTTTCCGGTTTCCGGAACCTTCGGCCGAGCGCCTTGTCTCGGGACCTCTTAACGTTCTCCTTTTGGCCCGGTTTTTGGACCATGCCTTATTGCTCTTGCCTAGAGGGAAACAGAGGTCTGTAGACCACTTTTTGTAGTCGTAGACTACCTTTCCCTCTCGTAGGCTACTTTTTGTACCCGTAGATTAGTTTTCGAGGCTTCCGACTGAGTGCCTCGCCTCGTGGACTCTTGTCTTGCTTCCTTTTTGGTTTGTTTTTGAACCGAACCTTGTTATCCTTTGCCTAGAGAGTGGAACAGGGGTGTAGACCAGTTTCTCCCCCTGTAGACCACTTTTCTTCCCTGCCAGCCAGTTTTCTGGTCGGCCAGCTAGGGTAGGTGGTTTGTGGACCACCTAAAGTGGTCGACAGCCATGCCACCACCTTTCTTTCTTTGTGCAGACCACCTCTCCCCCTTGTTGACCACTTTTTTTTCCTGCAGACCACCTTTTCTGGTCAGTCGACTAGTGGGAGTGGTCGGCCGACCACCTCAACTGGTCGGCACATTTTCTGCATTTTCTGCAGATATTTTCCATGCTAGCTGTGCCAGATGTTGGGTACGGAAGGCATCCTCCATACACGTGTATGGAGGGATTGCTTGAAGCCTTTAGCTTGTCTAACAAGCTTAAGGCATGGATTTCTATAAAAGGGAGCCTCCTCCCTCTTGTCTCAGGCTGAGAAAATTGCATTAGGGCTATACATATTATATCTCTCTTGTTTTCTCCCTCTCTCTCTATATTTGCATTGGTTTGTGCTTAAAAGTGACATTTCTTCACACTTTTGCACACAAACACCTAGTGAAACACCTTCATTCTTGAGCTGATGTTCTTGGAGGTTGCATTTGAGTATTTTCAGCTGGTTTTAGCTCAGAAAAGTTACTGGAGTTGTTGCCTTGTTCTTGGTGTAAGGCTTTAATCCTTTTAAAGTTTTGTTTTGTTTAAGTCTTTGGCCCTATTTGCATGATGTTTTAGGCCTAACTTTAAACTGCAAAAAGTTCTGATTTTAAGTGCTTGAAGTGTTTGTTTGAGGCTTCTTTGGTGTTGGGGGTAGTCTACCCCCTTTTGTGCCTTTGTTTGCCTTGTTTTGGACTATCTCTTTAGGCCTTTGAGATCATCTTCTTTTGGCCTTTTAACCACTGAATTCCAGAGGAATTTCAGTAGTGGAAGTTGTGTTTTGAGGCCCCAAATAGGAGGGGGTCATCTCCTCTCTTTGTGTCTTGGTTCCTTGTGTTGATGGCCTCATGTTTGAGCATGTTTGTCTAGCATGTGTTGGCTTGTTCTTAGCTTATTTTTGGCCTTATTTCAGCATGGCATAACTCTGTTTTGGCTTAGTTTAGGCTACATTTGCATGCTTCATACACTTGTAGTGTAATCCTTGCAAACTAGCCTTGTATGCTTAAGGTTTTAGCTCACCTTTCTAGCATGTATTGGTTCCATTTTAGCATGTTTTTGGTCATTATTTAACATGCTTTAACTCTGATTTTGGTTAGTAGAGTCACCTCTTGCTTGGTTTTTACACTTGTAGTGTAATCCTCTTTGTTGGCCTAGTATGCTCCATGCTTTATGCCTCTAATCCTGGCTTGTGTTAGCTCCATCTTAGCATGTATTTGCTATTGTTTTGCCATGCTTAAGCTCTGTTTTGAGTGGTCTTGATCATTTGGACCTTGCTTTGTATAGCCTTAGTGCAATCTTGCTCACTAACTTTGAGTTTCCAAGTCACTAGCATGCATTGCTTGTGCTATTTGCATGATTTAGCATCATTTGATATGTGATTTCAGAGCATGTAGCATTGCCATATTCTCACTTCTTTCACTCTTTGAATGCTTCTAAGAGTTGTGCCTTTGTGCCTCGTTTATGGGCCAATGTGTATGCATGCATGCCTAGGCTTTTGAGCTCCCTTCTCAGCATGTTTTGGCCTTTGTTTTGACTTAATTGAGCTCTGTCCATGGTTGGTTCAATCATTTGTGTCATGTATTGCATGCCTCTTGTGTAGTCTCATTTAGTAGCCTTGTGCCTTAAGCCTTCTAGCATGCTATGCTTGTGTTGTTTGGATGATTTGGCATCATTTCATACATGATTTCAATGCATATAGTGTAGCTACACTTTCACATTTGTCACTTCTTAATCATGTTTGAGAGTTGTGCTCTTATGCTTAGTTGATGAGCCGGTGCATGAACATGCATTACTTTGCCTTTCATGCCTTCATTTCACAGCATTTTGGCCATTATCTTGGCATGCATGAGGTCTATTTGGGGCTGGTTTAGTCCATTGTGCATTGCATTGCATAGCCCTTGTGTTGAATCTTTCACTAGCTTTCATGTTTAAGTACTCTAACTTGACATGCTTATGTTGTTTGCATGTTGTTTGGAATGTTGTTGTATTGCATTGTATTTGGATTGAACGTTAATCCAAACATGAGAAACGAGGGACGTTTCATACTTGTAATGATGAAACATGCCTCATTTCTCAGTCGCTGACCCTCTTGATCAAGCATGATAGAGGTTAAGGCCCTTATGTGTTATTTGTGCATTCATCGACATTAAATTGTGCAAACTTGGCTTTTCGGCCATCGTGCATTGCGATGCATGGTTGGTGGCCCGAGAGTCGAGAACCGCACTCCCTTGAGCTTGAGAAATGATAGGGAGGGTGGTTGTGCACACATACCTTGCAAATACACTGTTGTGCCCCTTCTTGTTCTCTGTTGCAGCAAACTGGAGCTTGGCAGAAATTTTTGGTCGGCAGACCAGAAAAAGTAGCTGGCCGACCACTTTTTCTGGTCTACAGCAAACTTAAGTGGTCTACAGGTGGTCTACAACACTATTTTCTAGTCGGCAATGCACCAGAGGGTTCCCATGTTGGAGTAGAAGCATTCTGAGGTTTGTGCAATGTTCTAAGATCAAATGCAAACAGAGGCAACTCGGGGCATAGTAATGGATTTCCGAGCGAGGCGACCGAGCATGCATGCACCCCTCGCCCCAAGGCTCCTTTAACTGCTTTGCTTAGCTAGTTGACTATTTGGTTCTGTACTTAAGTAGTTAATGCACTTAGCTACTCATTTGTGTTTGTAATTAGTTAACTTGTTAGTTAATTAGTTTCGTTTTGTAATAGTTAGCTTAGTGTAACTAATTAGCTTATTATTATTCGGATTCTCTGTTGAGAGGGAAAATTTTGTAATAAGTGTGCTTGTGTGTGATGCATGTCGTCCAACCCCATTTCTTTCTCCCTTTTACTTATCAGCTTTTGATGGTTAGTTTTAGGGCATGTTTCAATTAGCATACTCATGTTTGCATGCGTGCATTCATTTATCTGTCTTGCATGCACCGGGCTCGGCGCATCATTCAAACTGTATTGTATTTCAATACACTTTTTTGAATACGTGTTTCAAAGCATGTTATCAAGTGTTGCATTCATATGCCATTCTAGATAGCCGAGCCTACTTAGTTGCATTTTGCATGTGTTGCATTAGGCATTTCAAACATAGCTAGGATCATGCATTGATTTTTAACATAGCTTCTATTTTGGCTCGGAGTACACTGTAAGTGTTTATGCTTTAGCATCCTTGCATGCGTGTAAGTGACTGCCATGACAGTATGCTTGCCATGAGGCTATATGCTTAACTGCTATAACTACCTGAAATGCTTGTAGATGAAGGCTTCATTGCTTGAATTGGAACAATTCATCAAAATGTGCATTTTAAACCCCACTTTGCGGAATGGCAAATCATGTTTTCTAAGTCCACTTGAGCGTGGCAAATCCGTGTCTTAGCCTACTTGCGAGTAGCAACTTCAAACCATTTTCGAAAGACAAACATGAGATGTTTTGTTCCAAATCGAGCAATTTAGTCTATACTTGTATGCTGTGCGCATCACATAGTAAGCTAGCTAATAAATTAGAACAAGAACACATGTGTTTTCAAAAACAACATATCATGTTAGTAGAGGTCGATCTTTGATCGAGCGAGCAGGGGTGCTCATTTCAGGACCTTCCCCTCTCGTACCCGAGTTCCCGAGCCGAGGCAACTTTGGTGATGACGGACACGTAGCCTTAGTCACGAGTCAGGGTTTTCTAAATTTCCCAAAATAAAATATTTAGGTGGCGACTCTGAAATCTGGCAAAGTAGTCCATGTTTGGCGCTTTTTGATTCAAAATTGATTTTTCAAAACTAATTGCCGGATTTGGACTCTTTGGTGATTTATCAGTCTTACATTGCACTTTGTGAGATTAGATTCAGGATCGTGACAGGAGTCCGAACTGTAGTAGCTAGAGCTACAATTCGCGCCCTCGCACGCGGAGCGGAGTTCAGGCGGTCTACAGTTTCTGGCGACTCTGTTGGGGATTTAGAGAAGTTAATTCGAACTCATGATATGTTGTTTTGTTTATACTTATGTGCTTCTTTGCATTGCATTTGCATTGGTGCGCCTAGGACACTGTATTTGTCGTCTGCTATTCCTGAATGGTTTGTCGGAGGCTTGCTTGGAAAAGCATGCCATAAGGTTGACCGATTACGGGCTCTGCCACGATGGGAACACAAACCTCGGTTTTACCGAGGCACCCTTTTTGACCATTCGACCTAGTTGCATATCGGAAACTATAGTGACTATTCCAAACTAGGACAGGTTGCTTACCCGATTGTAGGTTGTTTGAAACCGCTGCGTACGTAGTGAAACCCTAGCTCCTGACAAGATAGGACAAGGAAAACCCTACCCTTCCATAGGGGTGTTTTGGCTCTTACTTGCTTGATATGTGCTGTCAGAGTGTGTCTCTACAGGTTGTATGTATCAGTTTGCAAGTCTGGGTATCAGGCCTGCGGGCATCAGTATTTGGGGAATCAGTTTTACCTGAGGGTATCAGATTTGAGGCAGTGATCAGTGTTTGAGAATAGTTCTTTCAGCTTGTGATTGCCAACTGTGTGTTGTCTTAATTTAAGTCGAAGTGCTGTCCGTTTTTCTGTTTATTGTTTCCTTATTATGCTTTATTTATCTTTTTGCAGGGTAGTTTAGTATCATTGCTTCTGACCAGGCATATATTCCCCAAGCACTCTGGATCAGAGGTCAAAGACTTCATCGATCCGAGGATCTAGTTGACGGACAAGCAGTGTTCTTTTCATTACCCTCGGTTATTAGATGGAGGTTAGTTAGGCGCAGTTCATCAGTACAGCGGTTACCAAATCAGTGGTCCTTATCCACCCCACCAGTGAGTAGTCGGGCTGAGGTTTCCGTTTCTACCGCAGAGAGATACATTTGTTGTTCAGTTAGATCAGCACCTTATGGCAAGTATGAAGGACATAATGCGTCAACTTCAAGAGACCATGCAAGCCATGCAGCGGGATGCTGCCGCCAGGCAGAGTTTGCCGCGCGTCAGGCAGAGATTGTAGCTCAACAAACAGAGTTGATTGCCAGGCTTCAGCAACAGCAGCAACCACAACAAGTCGGAATCTGTTTCTCATCCATCCCCACCCCCACCTAGAGTTCCAACACTCGGGGAGACTGCAAATGTCCAGGAAAATACGGACGTCCCAACGGGGCCAGTTTCATTCCCAATTCTACTTAACTGTCCAAGGCACTGGCTAATCTAGTGGATACACCGTTTGAATTTGAGGTGGATCCAACAGTGTTGAAAGTGAGCAAGTTAGAAAAGCTGTTCAAAAAAGCTCAAGGCATTAATTCCATTCCGGACATAGAGGATGGATACACCGATTCGGCGGTGACTTTGCCGGACCGGTTTAAAATGCCGCATGTAGACCGTTTTGACGGTTCTGGGGATCCCATGGTACACCTGCGGTTGTTCTCAGATATCCTAAGGCCAATGGGCCTCTCCAGACTACAAAAGCTTTACTTCTTCGGCCGGACCCTGTCGGGTGTTGCGGCTATTTGGTACGCAAAGCTGGAGGACTCTATCAAGAGAAGCTGGGAGGAGATGGCTGAGGCCTTTATAGCTCAATACTCTTACAACACAAAGATCGAGATCACAACTCATGATCTTAAGACAACCAGACAGGAGCCGAAAAAGGCTTCTCCGACTTTGTAACCCGTTGGAAGGCCAAAGCTTCTATGATGACCATCAGGCCGGTCGACAAGGATCAGATACGGATGGTTGTGCGCAACCTCTAACCCAAGCTGATGCAAAAAATGATCGTCTTACCCCTTTCCACCTTTGCGGATTTACACGAGATTGGGGTACAGATTGAGGACGCTATGAAGTAAGGTCTGATTGACCACGAGAGAGAGCAGCCCAAGAGGGCATTTACTCGCAGTTTGAATGCAGGCACGAGTAGTGCTGCAGTTGCCAGAACTTCCGATGTGGGCATGGTCACTACCACCACTCCAAAAACAGCCAATCCCTTTGCTGGTACTTCCACTTCAAACTCCCAAACTCCGATTTATCCACCCCGAGGCAAGAGGGTTTTCACCCCGCTATATATGCCTTTGTCCAAAGCTCTGGGAGTCCTACTCAAGAAAGGACACCTAAAACCGTTAGAACAACGGCCTCTACCCGATCCTCTCCCTTCAAAGCATGACTCGATTAAATGCTGTGCCTTTCACCAACAGCATGGTCACGACACCGACCAGTGCTTCAGGTTGCGTCATGAGATCCAGGATCTCATTGACAACAAGGTAATTACACCACCACAAAAGCCAAATGTCACCACCAATCCTCTCCCCCCACATAATCAAAACCCTCCCCCTAGGCAGGTAAACTTTATCCAGTCAACGACCATTCCATATGACCTAAGCATATATATCACACCCTCCCACCTACCCAAGCCTGAGGTATACATCCCAAACAACACAGACTTGTACATGTTGAGCACCTCCATAACCCAACCCCAACCGGTGGTGGTGACTGTCGAAGACAGAACTGGGATGACTATTGGGGGGCAGATGGGAATGTCGATTTAGAGCCCAAGGGTCTGAAGCTTTGTTACAACCTGAGTGGTTATATCCCATCAACAGATTAGGTTAAGCCGAGGTTAGGAGTTAGAGTTGCCAGCTGGGGCAGAAATCAGTTGTGGTTCGAGAGGATGGACCTAGTCAGAGGTTAGATAACTAGCAGAGCTGGAATAGGATATTGCCAACATTCAGTTCTTCAATGAACAGGATCCGGGGGACGTGGCTGTCAACTGGTTTGATTTGGATGGATCGGCAGAAAATACGGGGTGGCTCTGCGACCAGTCAGATGTTGTTGAGGAACCTTAGTCAGAACAGGGGCAATCAGAAGCTGGGATATCTGCAGTGGCCGGAATGGCCGAGAATCAAGAGAAATCGCCGGAGAGCACCAGTGCAAAGAATTTTGCTTGAGATCCGGGCAGTTTGAGTACAGTAGACGCTGAACGAGAGCTTGCATTGAAGCGGCTTGAGCAGGAAAAGATAAAGGATCTTGAGAGGGTCAGGAAGGCCAAAGCCCCTGCGGGGATGGAATGTGCTGTGAGCACAGGAACAGTTGCAACGGAACAAGACAGCTGTCTGTCGGTTGCCGACGGGATGTAGTGGGAAGACGACGACTTACGTCTTGCCCACACTGACGAAGATTGGGGGCAGAACCAACCGGATGACACCTGGTGTGTTAAGAGGTTGACCATATGACCAGGAGTGGGCGGTATTTCAAGCCCCCACACTTGGATCAACCGGAGCCGTCTAGGAAGGACAAAGAAACGGAGAGGCAAAAAGAAAAACTACTCGAGGAGGAGGCTGTACTGAAACAGCTTAAGAAAATTCAAGCAGACATCTCCATCTGGGGACTGCTTATGGCCTCAACAGTTCACAGACAGGCCGTCCTTTCTGCCATGGATAGCGCCAAGCTTTCAATCGATACAACTCCTGAGCAGTTGGTAGGGCTGGTTTTCCCGGGTGGAGCTTCCCCGACCTTGACCTTCACTGACAAGGAACTGCCGCATGAGGGCTCAGATCATAACAAACCGCTCTATATCTCTGTCGAGTGTAGAGAGAAATGGATACTGGTGGTCCTTGTTGACACAGGATCTGCTATCAACGTGTGTCCGTCAAGAACGGCATATGCTATCGGGTTGAAGCCTGCGAATTTTGTGCCTACGGCCCAGTGATACGGCCTATGATAATACCAGCCGAGAGGTGATGGGGACTGTATAGATTCGGACTCAGGTTGGTCCGGGGCAATGGGACATTGAGTTTCATGTCTTGGACGTTTCCGCAACCTTCAATCTACTCCTAGGGCGGCCGTGGCTGCAACAGGTGAAGGCTGTCTCTTCCACCTTGCACCAGATGCTGAAATACCCCCACGGGAAGGGGGTGGCAATTGTCTTTGGGAATTCTTCGATACATCCTCCGCCAAGGTTTCTACACCAGTTTTGGAGATTGAACATGGCGTGGAGGATGTGTTTTTGTCAAGATTCACCCTAGCTGAGGCCCGGGTTGTACAGAATATGCTAGCTGTTGATGAGGGGCTATACGTCAGTGCATAGTCTATCTACCTTATGAACAAGCTTCAACACATCCCCGGGATGGGATTGGGGCGAAGTGGCCGGAAAGGCGTTGCAGCATCGGCCGAAGTGCCGCATAACCCACATACCTTTGGTTTAGGTTATCTACCTACCAAGGAGGATTAGGTGAGAAAAGGAAGAGAGATGGCCGGAAGAGCCAAGGCAAAGCAAGCCGGAAAGCATTATGAGTTGGTGCACCGGCCTAGCCAGGGGACCCTGAACGGACGCTTTGTCCGGGAGGGGGAAGACTTCCCATTTTGTGGCTTTCTGGAGCCTTGGCTAAATGCAGAGAGGCAGCGCTTGTCAGGATTTGAGATTTTCTTTGACTTGCAATTGTCCGGGGATGAAGTTGCCGTAGAGCAGGCAGACCCACCAGCTGAGGCTGAGCAATGCAAGGAGAAGGATTCCGAGAGCACAGAAGTTGAGATGGGGGTAGCGCTGGCTTGTCTCCTCGCAGATCCTCAGATCGTATCGGAGTGCTTGGGGGATAACTTCTCAGTTTCCATGATCGGGAATGAAGCAGTTGTGGACCCATCTTCAGGCATTCTTGATGCATCCATCACACCTTCCCTCGTCTGGCAATACGAGGAGGGCTTTTTATCGAGCAGCACCGGGTCAGGTAGTAAGCCGGAATCTGATTCCACTGAGTCTGTAGAGTCGGAATCAGGTTCCAGCTCGTTTGAGTCTGAGTCCGGTATTCTTAGCGGTGATAACTTGGATGCCACTGTCCTGTCCAGGTCGTCTTTTTCTTTTTTCTTTGAGTCTGTTGTAACAGACGAATTAGGCGGACTGGATGTTATTAATGAGAATGGTACGGTTGTGGCTTTCGAGTACTTTTCTGTGCCTTTAATTTATTGCATTAATCAAGACTTTCAAAATTTTGATGAAAACGACGAGGAAGAAATTCCTCCGGTTTTACATCGTTTGATTGATCAAGAGCAGGAGAGGTTTGTAAAACCGTTGGTTGATGAAATCACCACAATTAATGTTGGTACTGAGAAAGACCCGCGGCTGGTCCAGATCGGGTCCATGTTGTCTTCGGAGGAGCGCGAGCGCTTAGTCGCTTTATTAAAAGATTTCAAAGATGTTTTCACGTGGTCCTACGAAGACATGCTTGGAATCGATCCTGAGATTGTACAACACCGGATCCCTCTTGACCCAGAGGCCCAACCTGTTAAGCAGAAGCTCCGAAGGATCCGCCTGGACTAGGCTCTAAAGATCAAAAAGAGGTCATCAAGCAGATTGGTGCAGGGTTCCTGTTGGTATCTGAATACCCTACTTGGTTGGCCAATATAGTTCCGGTGCCGAAGAAGGACGGCAGAATTCGGGTATGTGTGGACTTCAGGGATTAGAACAAAGCCAGTCTGAAGGACGACTTTCCTCTGCCGCATATCGACGAATTAGTGGACTTCACTGCTGGGCATGCGTTGTTCTCGTTCATGGATGGATTTTTAGGCTACAATCAGATTTTGATGGCACCCGAAGACAGGGAGAAGACTGCTTTCACCACCCCGTGGGGAACCTATTGTTATAGGGTGATGCCGTTTGGGCTGAAGAATGCTGGGGCTATGTATCAACGGGCTGCGACGACAATTTTGCACGATATGATCCATAAAGAGGTTGAGATGTCCGTGGACGACATGATTGTTAAGTCCAAGGAAAGAAAATGCCACTACACTGCCTTGCAGAAATTTTTCCAACGGATCAGAGAGTATTGGTTGCGGCTGAATCCTCAGAAATGTACATTTGGTGTTACAGTAGGGAAAACGCTAGGGTTCTTGATCACACAAAGGGGTATCGAGGTCGATCCTTCTGAAATCAAGGCCATCTTAGAAATGCCACCACCAAGGACTGAAAAGGAGGTGTGAGGCTTTCTGGGTAAAGTGCAATTCATAAGATGGTTTATTGCAAAATTAACCTTGACTTGTGAACCACTCTTTGGTCTCCTGAAGAAAGGAAAGAAGTTCCAATGGGACGACCGATGCCAAGTTGTTTTCGAGTAGATCAAGCAATATTTACAGAACCCACCTGTGTTGTCACCGCCTGAGTCGGGGAAATCATTGATTCTATACCTATCAGTGACCGAAACGACAATGGGTTGCATGCTTGCACAGGAGTTTGAGGACAAAGTGGAGAAGGCTATCTACTACCTGAGCAAGAAAATGCTAGATTACGAGACCCACTACACTCCGCTGGAGAAGGCTTGTCTAGTCTTGGGATGGGCTACCAAAAAGCTGAGGCATTACCTGTTAGCTCACTTTGTAATCCTTGTTTCGAGATTAGATCCCATCAAATATCTCTTCGAGAAACCAGCACTTACGGGTAGGCTAGCCCGTTGGTTGCTTCTGCTTTCCGAACTTGATCTGAAGTACATGACGCGCAAGTCAGTGAAAGGGAGAGCGGTAGCGGAGTTTCTAGCCGACCACCCAGTTGAAAGGGATGAAGTAGTGGAATATTTGTTTCCAGACGAGGCCATTCTGTATGTCGAAGAAGAGACTTGGACGATGTACTCGATAAGCAAAACTTGACAACTCGATAAGTAAAACTTAACAACTCGATAAGCAAATGCATATTGGACAAAGCAAGCGACATGACGTATCCGAAGCAGAAATAAACTCAAACCTTCGGCATTCTCAGCACATAGGAAGGCTAGGGACTCTTTGCTGGAGACAAGAAGTGGCTGTAGACCACTTTTTGCTCACTGCCGACCACCAAAACAGATTGCCGACCACTTTTGTGGTCTGCAGACCAAAAAAAGTGGCTGGTCGACTAGAAAAAGTGGCTGGTCGACCAGAAAAAGTGGTCGGCCGACTAGTGAGGCTAGGGACCTCCAGATTTTGGCCACCTGTCCTCTAAACAATGCCTTATCCTCCATAAAGGTTCCAGCTTCGTGGTTCCCTCATTCTAACCCAGTCTTTGCACCAAATGGAGGCATTTCTTGTCCAAAATCTCACAAATTGGATTACTAACTTGGATGGCTCGGAAAAGCTGAATTTTCGGGGCTTCGGAATAAATGCACTATTCACGCTGGCCGCACCCCGCTGCGTTTTCCGTTCCTTCATGCCGCGGCAAGGTGTTGGAATCCGGTAACTCATGTTTTTAGCTTTGGCGGACAAGAGATGTGTCCCACTTTCGAGGACTTCCAAGCTTTGATGGAATCTCAGCGTTATGAAGAAATCTTTCCCCAATTCTGCTTCGGCCACATCCAAGCCTTAGGACGAATGTGCGGGCTCACTTTGCATGACGCTTGGTCTTTGATTCGCGATGGAGAATTGGACATCCCGAGCTTGATTCGTCGATTTTCTGATGCCGGTGACCGCGACGATCATCACTGGCAGGGTTTTCGGCGACATGCGCTTTGCTTGTGCATGTTGTCTCATTTCTTGCTTGCCTCGAGCTCCGGTGGGTCTAGCGTCCGTTTGATTGAGGTTGCCCAAAGCTTAAAAGAGGGCAAGTGCTGTATTGCCATAACGCTAGCTGAGACATTGATGGGTTTGGATGCCTTCCATCGTCAAGAGACGACTAGATTCGCGGGGAGTCCACTACTGCTGCAGGTAATGTTTCCCACCCTATCTCACATATATTTCTCACATCACTCGGTCCTCAGGCTCGGTTTTTCTCTCAAAACCCTTTTCTCACTTTTCTCTCCACGTACACCTCTATATTCTTTAATCTCTCATTTTTCATCATTCCCCAGATATGGTTGATGGATAAGTTGAAGGTTGTCGACTAATGCCCAGCATATTCAGCTCGTGGCTATTTCTTCTGGCGACGTCTAGTCGATGCCCCTGGTGAGGGATGGTGGTGCGAATGGATGTGCAGTCTATCCGCAGCTTGCATTGCTTGGCGCTGCCCTTGGCTCAATCTGCCGGCGATGAGCTATAGCATGTCTCGCCAGCCCGGGATTCAGTTGATCGGCCTGACACACTGTGTCTTTTACTTCCCATTTCGAATCCGGCGCCAATTTGGGCATGATCAGACTTGCCCGGAAGAGGGGATAGAGTACCCTGCTGCATTTCCAGTTCGAGACGCACAGCTAGCTCGGTATGCCACAGCATGGAGGACGAGAGAGCTTCTGGCCCCGCTTCCACTTTCAGTTGCACCCTTTCTGATGAGTGCATAGCTTGGCTCGATAAAGAGGCACAAGTTGGGCCTACTTTGGCATCAGAGGCTTCCACCAGCTTTGGAATGGGGCGCAGGAATACCTGACTATACCCCGAGTTTATTTGCTTTAATCAGTACTTTCAAGTTTTCTTTATGAATGTAATAAAAAGCAACTTCAATTTGTATTCAAGAGTAGGAGAACTCTGTACTGAAATCAATATAATTGAAGGTTGTGGGTACTGAAAATTTTCCGTTTGGTCCAAAAATGGTCTAAGTCGTAAAAAGATTAATTTGAACAAAATCAACTTTTATTAAAACTTTTTAAAACCATTTTCGATATGGATCACAACTAGACACACCCGAGATCTATCACTGAGATGTACAACCCCGGATCCACTCAACTGGAAAGTTGCCCTTAGTCTGAATAGCACTGCACTGGAGATCACAACCGAGCTCTTGAATGCAGAATAGACAAAGATGACCAATATGATCACATGAGCAAAGTTGATCGGGGAAGTGTTTATGGCTGGACTTCGGAATGAAGTTGCATATGTATCCCAAAGATGGGAATCAAGCCTTGCGTAGTTCGGTTCAGGTTCACTCGTGTATTAACCCTCTCCTTTTGCGCTCTAACTTTTGCCAAGGCCGCCCTTTTTGGGTTTTCAACCTTGCGAGCTCAGTTTTTATTATTTCAAATTTTCTGTGCTCTAACTTTTGCCTAGGTCGCCCTTTTAGGTTTTCGGCCTAGCGAGCTACTTAGGGATAGTATTTCTTCAACTTGTCCATGTTGATCGGCTGGGAGAACTCTAGGCCATCTAAGTCCATTAGAACGACAGCTCCACCCAACCAGATAGACTTGATGATGTAAGGGCCAGTCCAATTGGGTCTGAACTTGCCCCTAGGGTCGTGGATGGGAGCTCGGTTGTCTTTGAGCACTAGATCCCCTTTTTTCAAATTCCTGGACTTAACCTTCTTGTTGAAAGCCTTGGCAGTTCTTCGTTGATAACCCTGGACGTGATACAGTGCTTTCAGCCTTCTTTCATTAAAGAGCATGAGTTCTTCGAACCTGCTTTGCTGCCAATCTGCCTCAGCTATCTGACACTCAGCCAATACCCGTAATGACGAACCTCAACTTCGATAGGCAGAACAGCCTCCATTCCATAAACCAAGGAATACGGAGTTGCCCCAGTAGAAGTTCGAATTGAAGTCCGGTAGCCCCAAGGAGCAAATGGCAGCTTATCTGGCAGTCCCTGTAGGTTTCCACCATCTTCTATAGAATGTGCTTGATGTTCTTGTTGGCGGCCTCAACAGCTCCGTTGGTTTGCGGCTGATATGTAGATGACTTATGAAAAGTCACGTTGTATTTCTCTAACATGTCGATCACCTCCTTCTTGAAGTGGGAACCATTATCCGAAATAATCTCATTCGGGACCACATAGCGACAGATGATGTTGTTCCTGATGAACTTAGCAACGTGCGACGCCTTCAACACAGCGTAGGATTGGGCCTCAACCCACTTCGTAAAGTAGTCTATCGCTACCAAAATATACTCATGCCCATTGGACCCCTTCGGAGTGACAGCCCCAATTACATCAATCCCCCAAACTGAAAACGACCATAGCGAAGTCATGTTGTACAGCTTCGACGGCGGAATATTCATGCGGTTTGCATGGATCTGACATTTGTGGCATCGCCGAACAAAGCCAATACAATCCTCCTCCATGGTTGACCAATAATAATCCTGTCTAAGGATCTTCCGGGCTAACATCACCCCGTTCATGTGTGCTCCGCACTCTCCTCCATGGATAGCTTCCATCAGGCGCTTGGACTCTTCAGCATTAACACACAACTTATGCATCTCGAGATGACCCCTCTTGTACAGTTTACCTCCATAGACGATGAACTGAACAGCCATTCTTTGAATTGCCCTCTTGTCTTTGGCATTTGCCCCTGGTGGATACACCTCCTTTTCCAAGAAGTTCAGATGTCGTAATACCAGGGATTCTCATCTTGTACCTCATCTATGGCAGCAATCAGCTCGTAGGCCGGCACGAATTTCTGTTCAATGTTGATCGGACGCATCCGGACTCCAAAAGGGATGTCTATCATAGAAAATAGAGTTGCTAATGAATCAGCGAATCTGTTGTTCTTTCTTAACAGATGGGCGAAATTCAGTTTCTCAAACCGAGGAATCAGAACGTCCAAGGTCTGGTGATAGATTCTCATCTTTTCTTCTTTAACTTTCCAATCTCCTTTAGCTTGAGATACAACAAGGTTCGAGTCCCCGATGACATCCAACCACTTTGCCCCTAGTTCCAGGGCGGCTTCTAGTCCAGCAATACATGCCTCATATTCTGCCTCATTGTTCGACACTTTGAACCCGATTTTGAATGCTAGAGGTATGCGGGAATTGTCGGGTGCTATCAGCAACACTCCTATCCCATACTCGTATTGGTTTGACGCTCCGTCAAAGTACATCGTCCAAGTCTCTTCTTCGACATACAGAATGGCCTCGTCTGGAAACAAATATTCCATTGCTTCATCCCCTTCAACTGGGTGGTCAGCCAGGAACTCCGCTACCGCTCTCCCTTTCACTGACTTGCGCGTCATGTACTTCAGATCAAATTCGGAAAGCAGAAGCAACCAACGGGCTAGCCTACCCGTAAGTACTGGTTTCTCGAAGAGATATTTGATGGGATCTAATCTCAAAACCAAGATTACAGAGTGAGCTAACAGGTAATGCCTCAGCTTCCTGGTAGCCCATACCAAGGCCAGACAAGCCTTCTCCAGCGGAGTGTAGCGGGTTTCGTAATCCAGCATTTTCTTGCTCAGGTAGTAGATAGCCTTCTCCACTTTGTCCTCAGACTCCTGTGCAAGCATGCAGCCCATTGTCGTTTCGGTCACTGATAGGTATAGAATCAACGATTTCCCGGCTCAGGCGGTGACAACACAGGTGGGTTCTGTAAATATTGCTTGATCTGCTCGAAAGCAACTTGGCATCGGTCGTCCCATTGGAACTTCTTTCCTTTCTTCAGGAGACCAAAGAGTGGTTCCCAAGTCAAAGTTAATTTTGCAATAAACCGTCTTATGAATTGCATTTTACCCAAAAAGCCTCGCACCTCCTTTTCAGTCCTTGGTGGTGGCATTTCTAAGATGGCCTTGATTTTAGAAGGATCGACCTCGATACCCTTTTGTGTGATCAAGAACCCCAGCATTTTTCCTGCTGTAACACCAAATGTACATTTCTGAGGATTCAGCTGCAATCGATACTCTCTGATCCGTTGGAAAAATTTCTGCAAGGCGGTGTAGTGGCCCTTTCTTTCCTTGGACTTGACAATCATGTCGTCCACGGACATCTCAACCTCTTTATGGATCATATCGTGCAAAATTGTGGTCGCAGCCCGTTGATACGTAGCCCCAGCGTTCTTCAACCCAAAAGGCATCACCCTATAACAATAGGTTCCCCACGGGGTGGTGAAAGCAGTATTCTCCCTGTCTTTGAGTGCCATCAAAATCTGATTATAGCCTGAAAATCCATCCATGAACGAGAGCAGCGCATGCCCAGTAGTGAAGTCCACTAATTCGTCGATATGCGGCAGAGGAAAGTCATCCTTCGGACTGGCTTTGTTCAAATCCCTGAAGTCCACACATACCCGAATTCTGCCGTCCTTCTTCGGCACCGGAACTATATTGGCCAACCAAGTAGGGTATTCAGATACCAACAGGAACCCTGCGTCAATCTGCTTGGTGACCTCTTCTTTGATCTTCAGAGCCCAGTCCGGGCGGATCCTTCAGAGCTTCTGCTTAACAGGTCGGGCCTCTGGGTCAAGAGGGATCCGGTGTTGTACAATCTCAGGATTGATTCTAGGCATGTCTTCGTAGGACCACGTGAAAACATCTTTGAAATCTTTTAATAAAGCGACTAAGCGCTCGCGCTCCTCCGAAGACAACGTGGACCCGATCTGGACCAGCCGCGGGTCCTTCTCAGTACCAACATTAATTGTGGTGATTTCATCAACCAAAGGTTTTACAAACCTCTCCTGCTCTTGATCAATCAAACGTTGTAAAACCGGAGGAATTTCTTCCTCGTCGTTTTCATCAAAATTTTGAAAGTCTTGATTAATGCAATAAATTAAAGGCACAGAAAAGTACTCGAAAGCCACAGTCGTACCATTCTCATTAATAACATCCAGTCCGCCTGATTCGTCTGTTACAACAGACTCCAAGAAAAAAGAAAAAGACGACCTGGACAGGACAGTGGCATCCGAGTTATCACAGCCAAGAATACCGGACTCAGACTCAGACGAGCTGGAACTTGATTCCGACTCTACAGACTCAGTGGAATCAGATTCCGGCTCACTACCTGACCCGGTGCTGTTCGATAAAAAGCCCTCCTCGTATTGCCATACGAGGGAGGGTGCGATGGATGCATCAAGAATGCCTGAAGATGGGCCCACAGCTGCTTCATTTCCGATCATGGAAACTGAGAAGTTATCCCCCAAGCACTCCGATACGATCTGAGGATCTGCGAGGAGACAAGCCAGCGCTACCCCCATCTTAACTTCTGTGCTCTCGGAATCCTCCTCCTTGCACTACTCAGCCTCAGCTGGTGGGTCTGTCTGCTCTACGGCAACTTCATCCCTAGACAATTGCAAGTCAAAGAAAATCTCAAATCTCGGCAAGCGCCGCCTCTCTGCATTTAGCCAAGGCTCCGGAAAGCCATAGAATGGAAAGTCTTCCCCCTCCCGGACAAAGCGTCCGTTCAGGGTCCCCTGGATAGGCCGGTGCACCAACTCATAATGTTTTCCGGCTTGCTTTGCCTTGGCTCTTCCGGCCATCTCTCTTCCTTTCCTCACCCAATCCTCCTTGGTAGGCAGATAACCTAAACCAAAGGTATGTGGGTTATGCGGCACTTCGGCCGATGCTGCAATGCCTTTTCGGCCACTTCGCCCCAATCCCATCCCGGGGATGTGTTGAAGCTTATTCATAAGGTAGACAGACTGTGCACTGACGTATAGCCCCTCATCAACAGCTAGCATATTCTGTACAACCCGGGCCTCAGCTAGGGTGAATCCTGACAAAAACACATCTTCCGCGCCATGTTCAATCTCCAGAACTGGTGTAGAAACCTCTGGCGGAGGATGTATCGAAGAATTCCCAAAGAAGATTGCCACCCCCTTCCCGTGGGGGTATTTCAGCATCTGGTGCAGGGTGGAAGAGACAGCCTTCACCTGGTGCAGCCACGGCCGCCCAGGAGTAGATTGAAGGTTGCGGGAACGTCTAAGACATGAAACTCAATGTCCAACCTGAGTCCGAATCTGTACAGTCCCCATCACCTCTCGGCTGGTATCATAGGCCCATATCACCTAGGCCGTAGGCACAAAATCCACGGGCTTCAACCCGATAGCATATGCCGTTCTCGACGGACACACGTTGATAGCAGATCTTGTGTCAACAAGGACCACCGGTATCTATTTCTCTCTACACTCGATAGAGATATAGAGCGGTTTGTTATGATCTGAGCCCTCATGCGGCAGTTCCTTGTCGGTGAAGGTCAAGGTCGGGGAAGCTTCTCCGGGGAAAACCAGCCCTACCAACTGCTCAGGAGTTGTATCGATTGAAAGCTTGGCCCTATCCATGGCAGAAAGGACGGCCTGTCTGTGAACTCTTGAGGCCATAAGCAGTCCCCAGATGGAGATGTCTGCTTGAATTTTCTTAAGCTGTTTCAGTACAGCCTCCTCCTCGAGTAGTTTTTCTTTTTGCCTCTCCGTTTCTTTGTCCTTCCCGGACGCCTCCGGTTGATCCAAGTGTGGGGGCTTGAAATACCGCCCACTCCTGGTCATATGGTCAACCTCCTCAACATACCAGGTGTCATCCGGTTGGTTCTGCCCCCATCTTCGTCAGTGTGGGCAAGACGTAAGTCGTCGTCTTTCCACCACATCCCGTCGGCAACCGACAGACAGCTGTCTTGTTCTGTTGCAACTGTTTCTGTGCTCACAGCACATTTCATCCCCGCAGGGGCTTTGGCCTTCCTGGCCCTCTCAAGATCCTCAATCTTTTCCTGCTCAAGCCGCTTCAGTGCAGCTTTCCGTTCAGCGTCTACTGTACTCAAACTGCCCGGATCTCAAGCAAAATTCTTTGCACCGGTGCTCTCCGGCGATTTCTCTTGATTCTCGGCCATTCCGGCCACTGCAGATATCCCAGCTTCTTATTGCCCCTGTTCTAACTGAGGTTCCTCAACAACATCTGGTTGGTCGCTGAGCCACCCCGTATTTTTTGCCGATCCATCCAAATCAAACCAGTTGACAGCCACGTCCCCCGGATCCTGTTCATTGAATAACTGAAGGTTGGCAATATCCTCTTCCAGCTCTGCTAGGTTATCTAACCCCTAACTAGGTCTATCCTCTCGAACCACACTGATTTCTGCCCCAGCTGGCAACTCTACCCTCGGCTTAACCTGATCTGTTGATGTGATATAACCACTCGGGTTGTACACAAAGCTCTCAGACCCCTCGGGCTCTAAATCGACATTCCCATCTGCCTCCAAAGTCATCCCAGTTCTGTCTTCGACAGTCACCACCACCGGTTGGGGTTGGGTTAAGGAGGTGCTCAACATGCACAAGTCTGTGCTGTTTGGGATGAACACCTCAGGCTTGGGTAGGTGGAAGGGTGTGATATATATGCTTGGGTCATATGGAATGGTCGTTGACTGGATGAAGTTTACCTGCCTAGGGGGAGGGTTTTGATTATGTGGGGGGAGAGGATTGGTGGTGACATTTGGCTTTTGTGGTGGTGCAATTATAATAAGGTAATTGCACCACCACAAAGCCAAATGTCACCACAATCCTTCCCCCCATAATCTGGATCTCGTGACGCAACCTGAAGCACTGGTCGGTGTCATGACCATGCTGTTGGTGAAAGTCACAGTGTTTAGTCGAGTCATGCTTTGAAGGGAGAGGATCGGGTAGAGGCCGTTGTTCTAACGGTTTTAGGTGTCCTTTCTTGAGTAGGACTCCCAGAGCTTTGGACAAAGGCATATATAGCGGGGTGAAAACCCTCTTGCCTCGGGGTGGATCATTCAGAGTTTGGGGTTTTGAAATGGAAGTACCAGCAAAGGGATTGGCTATTTTTGGAGTGGTGGTAGTGACCATGCCCACATTGGAAGTTCTGGTAGCTGCAGCACTACTCGTGCCTGCATTCGAACTGCGGGTAAATGCCCTCTTGGGCTGCTCTCTCTCGTGGTCAATCAGACCCTACTTTATAGCGACCCTACTTTATAGCGTCCTCAATCTGTATCCCAATCTCGTGTAAATCCGCAAAAGTGGGAAGGGATAAGACGATCATTTTTTGCATCAGCTTGGGTTGGAGGTTTCGCACAACCATCCGTATTTGATCCTTGTCGACTAGCCTGATGGTCATCATAGAAGCTTTGGCACTCCAACGGGTTACAAAGTCGGAGAAGCCCTCTTTCGGCTCCTGTCTGGTTGTCTCAAGATCACGAGTTGTGATCTCGATCTGTGTGTTGTAGGAGTATTGAGCTATAAAGGCCTCAGTCATCTCCTCCCAGCTTCTCTTGATATAGTCCTCCAGCTTTGCGTACCAAATAGCCGCAACACCCGACAGGGTCTGGCCGAAAAGGGAAAGCTTTTGCAGTCTGGAGAGGCCTATTGGCCTTAGGATATCTAAGAACAACCGCATGTGTACCATGGGATCCCCAGAACCGTCAAAACGGTCTATATGCGGCATTTTGAACCGGTCCAGCAAAGTCACCGCCGAATCAGTGTATCCATCCTCTATGTCCGGAATGGAATTAACGCCTTGAGCTTTTTTGAACAGCTTTTCTAACTTGCTCACTTTCAATGCTGTTGGATCCACCTCAAATTCAAACGGTGTATCCACTAGATTAGCCGGTGCCTTGACAGCTAAGGTAGGATTGGAGGTGGAACTGGCCCCGTTGGGACGTCCGTATTTTCCTGGACGTTTGCAGTTTTCCCGAGTGTTGGAACTCTAGGTGGGGGTGGGGGTGGGGGTGGGGGTGGATGCGAAGCAGATGCTTTGTCTTGTTGTGGTTGCTGCTGTTGCTGAAGTCTGGCAATCAACTCTGTCTGTTGAGCTACAACCTCTGCCTCGAATCAATCCTGAGATTGTATAGCATCGGATCCCTCTTGACCCTGAGGCCCAACCAGTCAAGTAGTAATTGCATAGAATTCGTCCGGAGTGGGCGCTGAAAATCAAGGAAGAGGTTACCAAGTAGATTGATGCAGGATTCTTGTTAGTATCCGAGTATCCGACCTGGTTGGCCAACATCGTCCCAGTGCCAAAGAATGATGGTAGAATTCGGGTTTGCGTTGACTTTCAGGACTTGAATAGAGCTAGTTCGAAAGACGACTTCCCACTGCTGCACATCGATGAATTAGTGGATTTCACTACGGGCCATGCGTTGCTATCATTTATGGATGGGTTTTTCAAGTACAACCAAATTTTGATGGCACTTGAGGATAAAGAAAAGACCGCATTCACCACTCCATGGGGTACCTACTGCTTCCAAGTTTTGCCGTTTGGGTTGAAAAATGCTGGGGCTACCTATCAAAGAGCTGTGAGCACCATTCTGCATGACATGATCCACAAAGAGGTTGAGGTGTACGTGGATGACACGATTGTCAAGTCCAAAGAATGAGAAGGCCACTACACCGCGCTAGAGAAATTCTTTCAACGGATTAGGAAATACAAATTGAGGTTAAACCCACAGAAGTGCACCTTCGGGGTGACGGTAGGAAAAATGATGGGCTTTCTGATCACATAGAGGGGAATTGAAGTAAATCCTTCCAAAATCAAGGCAATCTTAGAAATGTCACCACCAAGGACCGAAAAGGAGGTGCGTGGTTTTCTGGGTAAAGTGCAATTCATAAGACAGATTATTTCCAAATTAATCTTGACTTGTGAACCACTATTTGGTCTCTTGAAAAAAGGAAAAAATTCCAATAGGATGATCGATGTCAGTTTGCCTTTGAACAGGTTAAGCAATACCTCTAGAATTCACATATGTTGTCGCCGCCAAAGCTAGGGAAGCTTTTGATTCTGTACTTGTCAGTAACAGATGCGACCATGGGATGCATGCTCGCTTAGGAATCTGAAGATAGGGTGGAGAAGGCCATCTATTATTTGAGTAAGAAGATGTTAGACTATGAGACCCGCTACTCCCTTGAAGAAAGCTTGCCTAGCCTTGGTATGGGCTACCAGGAAGTTGAGGCACTACTTGTTAGCTCACTCTGTAATCCTGGTTTCGAGATTAGATCCCATCAAATATCTTTTGAGAAACCAGCGCTTACGGGTAGGCTGGCTCATTGGTTGCTTCTTCTCTCCGAATTTGATCTCAAATATGTCACTCTCAAGTCAATTAAAAGAAGAGTTGTAGCGGAGTTCTTGGCAGACCACCCGGTAGAAGGAGATGAGGTAGTGGAATACTTATTCCCAGATGAAGATGTTCTACAAGTTGAAGAGAAAACTTAGACGATGTACTTTGACGGAGCGTCCAATCAGTACGATTATGGGATAGATGTTTTGTTGATAGCACCCGACGACTTCCATATACCGTTAGCCTTCAAACTCCTGTTCAAGGTGTCCAACAATGAAGCAGAATATGAAGTGTGTATTGCTGGCTTAGAAGCTGCCCTAGAATTGGGGGCAATAAGGTTGGATGTCGTCGGGGACTCAAACTTGGTTGTTTCTCAAGCAAACGGAGACTAGAAAGTCAAAGAAGAGAAGATGAAGGTTTACTATCAGACCCTGAATGTTCTGATTTCGATGTTTGAAAAATTGACATTTACGCATCTATTAAGAGAGAACAACAGGTTCGTTGATGCTTAGCAACTCTATCTTCTATGGTAGACATCCCAGGGTCCAGATGCGTCCGATTATTATTGAACAGAAATACACGCCGGCTTATGAAACTATTGCCGCGATAGATAAAGTACAAGACAAAAATCCCTAGTATTACGATATTTGGAACTTTTTGGAAAAAGAGACGTATCCACCAGAGGCAAATGCCAAGGACAAATGGGGAATGCAACATTTGGCCATCCAATTTATCGTCTGTGGAGGTAAGTTGTATAAAAGAGCTTATTTGGGAATGCATAAACTGTGTGTGCAAAAAAAGGAATCGAAGCACCTTATGGAGGCTATCTACGGCAGAGAATGGGCGCATATGAATGATGTGATGCTAGCCCGGAAAATCCTCAGACAAGGCTATTAATGGTCCACCGTGGAGGAGGATCGTATTGGTTTTGTGCGGCGATGCCACAAATGTCAAATTCATGCCAATCGCATGAATATTCTGCCGTCAAAGCTCTACAACATGACTTCGCCATGGCTTTTCTCAGTCTGGGAAATCGACGTTATCGGTGTTGTCTCGCCAAAGGGGTCGAATGGACACGAGTATATTTTGGTGGCGATTAATTATTTTACGAAGTAGGTGGAAGCTCAATCTTATGCAGTGTTGAAGGCATCACATGTGACCAAATTTATCAAAAACAATACCATCTACCAGTACAGAGTTTCGAACGAGATCATATCAAATAATGACTCGCACTTCAAGAAAAAGGTGATAGACTTGTTGGAGAAATACAACGTGGCTTTTCAGAAGTCATCTACATACAAGCCGCAAACCAATGAAGCTGTTAAGGCCGCAAACAAGAACATCAAGAACATCTTGTAGAATATGGTTGAGACCTACAAGCACTGGCCGGATAAACTGCCGTTTGCACTTTGGGGCTACCGAACCTCAATCCGGACATCTATAGGGGCAACCCCTTATTCTCTCGTCTATGGGATGGAAGCCGTTTTGCCAATTGAAATTGAAGTGTCGTCGCTGCGAGTTATAGCCGAGTGTCAGATAACGGAGGCGGACTGGCAACAGAGCAGATTTGAGGAGTTAATGCTGTTTGATGAGAGGAGGCTAAAGGCATTATATCATGTTCAGGGGTACCAGCGCAGAATTGCCAGGGCCTTTAACAAGAAAGTTAAGTCCAGGAATCTCAAGGAGGGAAACATGGTGCTGAAAGACAACCGAGCTCCTATCCATGACCCTAGGGGCAAGTTCAAACCCAATTGGACTGGTCATTACATTATCAAAGCTATCTGGTCAGAGAGGGGAGGTTATTCTCATGGATCTAGATTCCCTATAATTTTCACAGCTGATCAATATAGACAAGTTGAAGAAATACTACTCTTAAGAGGCTCGCTAGGCCAAAAATTCGAAATGACGACCTAGGCAAAAGTTAGAGCATAAAAAATTAGAAATAAAGAAAAACTAAGCTCGCAAGGTCGAAAACCCTTATGCTGTGTTTGGTTAGGGGATTTGAGAAGGGATTTGGAAAGGGAAATGGAAATGGTAGGTGAAATGTGAATAAAACATACCTATATTTCACCTAGTTTCACACACCTTTTCCATTTTCCTTTCCAAATCCCTCTCCAAATCCTCCAACCAAACACAGCGTAAAGGGGGACTTTGGTAAAAATTAGAGCGCAAAAGGAGAGAGTTAATACTAAAGTGAACCTGAACTGAACTACGTAAGGCCTAATTCCCACCTTTGGGATACGTAGGCAACTTTATCCTGAAGTTCAGCCGTAACTATCTCCAACTCAACTATCCTGTCCGTTTTTCTAATTTGGTCATCTTTGTTCATCATCTATTAGTTTGGTTGTGATCTTCATTTTGGGAAGAAAAGCTGGTTACAATGCAGAGGAGTAGTGGTATATAATCAGGGGCAGTTATGATCTTTTGATTCGAGGTTGTACATCTTGAGAGTTTGATTCTGTGGTTGTCAGGTAGTGATCATTTTCGAAAATGGTTTTGGAAAGTTTTTAATAAAAGTTAATTTTGTTCAAAATTTTACCTTTTACAACTTAGACTATTTTTGGGATCAAAAGGAAAATTTTTAGTGCTCACCACGTTAATTCCATTGATTTAAATACAAGTACATTTTTCAACTCTCTGATACAAATCAAAGTTGCTTTTACATCATAAAACTTGAAAAGAAAGGTCAAAGCAATAAACTAGGGGTATAGGTGAGTCAGGTGCTCCTGCGTCCTCTACTTATGCTTGTGGAGGCTTTTGTAGCCAAAGTGGGCCCAGCTTGTGCCTCATCCTCAAGCCAAGCCAACCACTCGCTAGAAAGGGCTTAACTGAAACTAGGGACAGGGGCCAGAAGCTCTCTCGTCCTTCAGACAACACGGTACCGAGCCAGGTGTGAAGCACGAATCGGGAATAAAGCCAGGTATTCTACCCCCTCCTCGGGGCAAGTCTGATCATGCCTGAACTGACGTCTGAACCAAAAGGGAAAGTGGAACACGCAGTGCGTGAGGCTAATCAACTATATATCTGGTTATCAAGTCATGTTGTAACTCATCTCAGTCAGATTGAGCTAGGGGCAACCCCAAGCTATGTCAGCTGTAGATCTATTGCACATCCAATTGCACCACCATTCCTCATTGGGAAAGTCCACTAGTCGCTAGCGGAAGAAATAAGCTCGAGCTGAATGCCCGGGGTAAGGATCTACCACTTGCAGCTTATCCATAAGCCATACCTGGGAAGGGATGAAAAATAAGAAAGATTAAATAATATAGAGATGTGTGTAAAGAGAAAAGTAAAGAAAGGGCTTTGAGAGAAACTAGAGCATGAGTGCCAAGTGATGTGCAAGGCATATATCAGAAAGGGTAGGAAACAATACCTGAAAAAGTAGTGGACTCCCCGCAAATATGGCGGTCTCTAGCCGATGAAAAGCATCGAAGCCCATCAAGGTCTCGGCCAGCATCAAGCCGATACAACTCTTACCTTTTTTTAGACATTGGGCCATTTCGATCCACCAAATGTTGGTTCCACCGTAACTAGGGGCAAGAAGGAAATGCGCGAGTATACATAAATAGAGGGCATGTTGTCGAAAATCTCGCCAGAGAGGGTCACTACTATCACCGATGTCAAAAAAATTGATGAATCAAACTAGGTATATCTAGCTCTCCGTCATGGGCCAACGATCGAGCTTCGTGCAAAGTGAGCCCACATATTCGTCCCAAAGCCTAGGCATGGCCAAAACGGGGTTGAGGCATGATTTCTTCATCACGCTAGGTTTCCATCAATGCTCGAAATTCTTCAAGAGTCGGGCACATTTCCTGTGTTCTGAAGCGAAATACATGCGTAATTAGGTCCCAGCATCGGGTCGCGACATGGAGGAATGGAAAACAAAGCAGCGTACGGCTTAATGAAAAAAGCACGTTTATGCCGAAACCTCAAAAATTTACCTTTTCCGTGCCGTCTAAAGTGGCTATCCAATCCGTGAGCTTCTCGGCAAGGAATATCTCCATTTGTGGAAGAAATAACAGCAAAAATGAGGTTTTGGTGAAGAAATCACGAAGAAAGACCTTTTGTAGAAGATAGGGCTGTGAGTGGAGGCCAGCTATCACCCGTTTGGTGGATCCATCACAAGTGGCCGGCAGCCCACTTGTGTGGCCTGCCATCCACTTGTGGGCCTAGCAGTTTTGGCAGTCTGGTTTTGTCTTGGTCTTTGTGTTTTGAGGTATTGTTTTGAGTCTTTTGGTTTTAGCAAGTGTGCATATCTATGTTTGAGTTGTTTTCGCTTTGTTTATCGAGTTATATTTTGTATTTTGGTCGTTGGTCGACTCATTACCCGATTAAGAACATTGTGCTAATACAAGTTTTTATTTTTGGTTTCAAATTCAACTCCATTTTCATTTTGCAAATGTGGTGCTCATAATGCAAAAACAATAACTCTTTTCATAAAACTACAAGGTTTTCCCCCGATCATAGTTTTTACAAAAGAGAGTACAAGTTTTCAAAAGCAAAAGCCTATCTGAAGCTATACATGTGCTGAACTACCAAAATAAAAGAAACTAAGCCCCAAAAAAAAAAAAAGTACAAAAATCGGCGCCAGTCATCTCACGCTCGAGAGGCCCTCTGTCCTCTTCTTCGAAGGGGACTCAGAAGCACTGTCTCTATCAGCACCGCTATCAGAATCAGACTTTGAGCCAGAGCCAGCCTCGGCGTCATCTCCGCTACCTGACCCCGAGCCAGCATCATCACCTTCGTTCTCAAACTCAGAGCGTTTGCTCACTGCCTTCTTAAAGTCACTGGCCTTGGTATCATCCTCGCTCAATACGGGCTCGGACTTGCTGCTTTGGCTCTGAACACCCCTGCCTCTACCTCGACCTCGGTGCTCATCTCGGTCGCGTGCTGGGGCTTGTCTACCTCTCCTCCTTACCACCAGAGGAGGTGTTGCTGCTGCTGGTGTCCTCGGTACAGATAGGATCTGGAAAACAAGTGTCGACATGTCAGATACAATGTAGTATGCGGAATTAGTGCAAAAGTTATAGTATGAGTACAGTGTGTCAATGCAGTGTGGGGTGGTGTGAATGTTACGGTATACGTATCAGTGTACCAGGGGAAATGTGATAATGTGGTGCACAACAATGTGAGGTAGCGGTGAAATGTATGTAAAAAATAGGAAAAAATTACCTAGATACCGTGGAGATCAAGCAACGTCTCTCTTATCTGCACCATGCCAATCAGAGAAGCAACTAGCTGGAGCAGGCCCTCTGTGTACTCAGTCGGGGCCTGCAAGTGCATTTGAATGATCAGTATCTAGAATAATTACTATCTGAAAAGGGAGAGTGCAGTTACAAGTTGTAAAGTGTGGTCCATACTGAGGTGCGCCACGAGCTCTAACATACATGTGCCCTGCCTGATAAGTTGACCCGATCAGTCACCAACATGCAAGCGCAGTGGGAATTGCCAGCCAACTAGCAACCTGTACAATGAGAGGGCCGCTCCAATATCGGCCTCGGTCTCCTAAGCAGCCTCACCCGCCAGGGGAGCACCTGCTGCATCGCCCGCGCGAACTCCCGTCAAGAGTGGCATGAGACGAGTCTAGATGACAGTCGCATAATCGCCCTCTGCTCTGAAATAGTGGGCATCCAACCCCACCATAAACTGAATAATAGCCCCAGCTGGGAGGTTATCGGCTGTCCTCAAGGATGCTGGAGGTGGCATAGGAACGATTGGGACAGGTGAGCCCAAAGTCTGGCGTATGAAACGCTCACCCAAGAACCAGGCGTCGCAAAGTGGGTCCTCCAACAAAATTCGGAATCAAGACGTGGCCCAAGCTTGACATATTGGTCTCTCACTTCGGCTGGAATCGTCACCCAGGGCTGCCACATAATCTGCAAACAGAGAATGTACAGATTGTTAGTTGTCATCAGTTATTGAAGTATGAATCAGAACAGTAATAAAGCACAAATGATTGTGAGTTTCAAATTACATCATGGGCAACCATCGTATTGAAGTATCGGTGGTAAAAGGCGAATGTTATATCGTCGTGACTTCGGCCTCGGCCTCGGCGCCGGCCGTCATATTGTCGCGAATAAGGCATGACGGGAGGGATCTTATCCACTGGCTCTGGAGCCAAAGCCAGGAAATAAGCGTAAACCCATAACTGCAGGAAAATGTCAACAGTGTTATCCACCAAGTGTCAACAGATATAAAACAGAAAGTGCAAAGCAGAAAGCACAATGTGTCAACAGAAAGTGCAAAAGCAGAAAGGTGTATACCTCTTCTTATGTCTCGGGCTTATTTCCACGAAAGTGCTCGGAGAACTAGCTGTGTCTCACCATCGCTGGCTTGTATAGAGGTGGGCGCACTCCAAGCAAGTAGATCCAAGCCACCTCCCACTTGTCTATATCTATGTCAAAAGGGATCGGATCCCCCCTTACTCCTAAGCCTGTGATCATGGAGAAGTCATAGGGAGTCATCGTCATCACCCCAGCGGAAGAAAAGTGGAAAGAGTTGGTGGTGTCCCACTATCTCTCCACCAACGCTCCGAGTAGAGCCTGGCTTGCCATATGTCGTGAGAGCCTGGTATAGAATAAGCCAAAGCTGGCCTTATCAACAAGGTCACGGACCTCGGGAGGGAGCTCATGAAACCAATCTCTGGCTATCACTGCCATGTAACCCTTACAAGAACAGGAGTTCCCTGGTGGCAAAGAAAGAGTGAATCAGATGAAAGACAGTGATAAAAGAGCAGTCAAATGAAAGGTAGTGTAAGAAATACAGTCAAATGACAGGTAAGAAAGCATGAAAATAAAGTTTGTACCTCAGAAGTGTTGTAGGAAAGGTGGGAGTAACGTCCTCTCGCATGCCACCAGCAAAATCGTCAAAATGCATCATGCCTCCAGGCGCTAGCATATGCGTGCGAGGGTGATAAGTGACCGGATCAAAGGGTCGTATCCTCAATGGTAGTGGCTCAAGCTCAAGCCCTGGAGCGAACTCTGCCTCGAAGTTGGCCGCAATGCCTTCCACTGCCTTGCCGTCCTCAGCGACCGCCGGCTCCTCGACCTCAACAAGAGGTGAAAGTGCAGATGGAACCTCAAGAAGGGCATCAACATGAGGAATGTCATTTGCCATTTGAAAATTGGGTGAAGACTGGTGAAAAAGTGAAGAAAATGAAGAAAAATAGGAAAGACTTGGAAAAAGTCAACCCTAGGAGAGAGAAAATGGGAGAAAAAGTCAAAACCCAGAAAAGTTCACAAAACCCGAGAGAAACTCGAGCGAAACAAGCTCAAAGTAGTAAAAATGTAAAAAAAATCGACGAAAACAAAATCTGATCGGTTCAAAGTGTAGAGGATCAAAGAGGGTTTACGAATAAAGTTTACATGGGGCATTGGAATACGCGTACAAAGAACAAATCTAGAGAGAGGAAGCACTTAAAGAGAGAGAGAGTGTTTTTGGACTTGGGTGTGTGAGGAAATGAGGTGTGATAGTGTACTTAAATAGACCTGAGCCGAAATCCCAATTATGCCCCCGATTTTGCATTAGTGGCTGGCCGTCCACTATTAGTGGCCAGCAACCCTCATTTATGGCGTAATGCTAGTTTTGTTCCTCTTTTGTCCTAACAGTGTATAGGAGGTTCTCTTTTGGGTACAGATTGATTTTTGAGGAGCTCAAAACTGGGTTCTGATTGCGCCGTTCCCAATACCCGTTGTGTTTCGACGCGCAAACATACCCCACGTGCCAATATGAATGAGGTGTATCCTTTTTTAGCATGTTGCAAAGTCTCCGAGGGGTAAGTCGGAGGTCGTTGCCGAACATCGCTTTTGTTTGTTTTGTCAAGTTATATATTTGTTCTCTTCTGTTGCATAGAACTTGCATTTTCACATCACTTATGTTGCACGCGTGCCCTGCATCGTTCATGATTCACATGTTTACATAGCACATGCCTTTAATTTTGCATAGAACATGCTTTCGTTTTGAACATGCTTTTGATTCTTATATAGCACAATCATGCATAGAACATGCTCTTGTTTCTGGCATAAAACATGCTTTCAATTAACATCATATGTCGGTTGTCTATAATCTTCTTGCATGAAACATTGCATGAAACATGCGTCGTCACTGTATTGATTTTCAATCTTGTTCACTTTATGTATCTATTGCACCTGTTCACTTTGTGCATCTATCGCACATGTTCACCTCGTGCATCAATCGCACACTTTCACTACATGGTGTGTTTATCGTACAATCTCATACTTTTTGCATCTATCTCAAGACGCGTGAAACGCGACCCTGAGTGGTTTTTCTCCTCTTCTTACTATTTCAGCATAATTAAAGTGTCTCAAGATGCGTGAAATGCAACCCTAAGCGGTTTTTATCTCAGGACGTGTGAAACGTGACATTGAGTGATTTTTCTCCTCTTCTCACGATTTCAACATGATTAGAGTATCTTAGGACGTATGAAACACGACCCTGAGCAGTTTTTCTTTCGTCTTTTCATGGCTTTGGTGTGCTTAGAGTGCACATTTTTAGTTCTTCCCGCGTGAAACGCGGTTGGACTTCTTGCTATTGCTTATTGCATCTGTTATTGCTTAATGCATTATCTTGCATGATCATGAGTTTTCAAAATAGCCGGCTTTGTGAGGCGTGTGAGTTCAGCTTTCAAAGTATATTTTTCATGTATATCATTTGCATCCTGCCCCAGAACTACGCTAGTTTGATTCCCTGCAAAGGGATATATAGGCAGCTTGCGAGCTCAACCAATTTTATTTATGTCTTGATTGTTTGCCCAAGTCTTACGGCTTTGTCAAAATGGGTCGTCTTCGGGCTTTGACATTCACTCACGTCTTGTTATAAGTAGACGAATATCCATCTGGGCCTCCAAAAAAGCCAGAGGTTCATCCTCCTCAACACCACCGCCGCCGTCACCATCATCCTCGCCACCACCATCGGTTAAGTCGCCAAGATCGGAGTGGGCTTCTCACCGGCTTCACAAGCTCACTCAGTTCAATATCCCATATTTTCATAATGACCCAGCCACTTCTTGGGTCGTTCAACAGCTTCAACTCCAGCAACAGTTGGGTATTTGCACTGTTACTGTGCCAACCTATCCTCGTCTGGCCCGGCTCTTCTACCAGAACATGTACAAGGAGCCCATGGTGTCATCTCCCCACCTTCTGTCCACTATAGATGGCCACATCATCAGCATCACACAACCCATGATTTCTAGGGTGTTAGGTCTCTATAACGAGCAGGAAGGCCATCCATTCCCCGAAGTCGTGGATAATCAACCCATATCCCACATCATCCAAGAATTCTTTTCGGGGGCCCAAGGCGATCCTAACTTCACGTGCTTTAGAAAACTGCATGCTCGCTAATTATTCCTTGACTCGGTGTTGTATAAGAATGCACTTCCACTTGGGCACAAAGCTGAATGCCAAAAGGAGTTTGTGCAGATCCTACATTGTTACTAGCATGGTTAGCAGGTAAACCTTTGTAGACACCCCATTTTTGACCGTCCTCAAGACTTGGACGTCACCGTTTGAACACTCGGTGATTATCCATGTGTGTGTTCGTCTCGAGTTCCCGGAGGCCTTGGCAGCGCGCCTCGCCTCAGGACCTCTTGACTCGACTGCTTCGTGTTCGGTTTTGGCACCAAACACCTGTGTTTTTGCCTTGAAGGGCAGGGAATGGCTTTTTGGCCATCCTCACACCTCATCGGCCCTCCCCTATCATCACCGGCTGCACATGTTTGCCACCGACCATTGTTTCTTAAAAATAATGGCCGGTCGGCATTATTGTTTAGCCGACCGGCACTTTATTGGCCGATGACCTATTTGGTTGGCCGAGACCTCTTCTTGAGGGGAGTTTGAACCTTTTGAATCCCCTGTTTTAGCTTCTTGAGGAAGCTTGACCCTTTTGAACCCTTGGTCTTTAGCTTCTTGAGGAAGCTTAAACCTTTTGAACCCTTGGTTTAGCTTCTCCAAGAAGCTTGAACCCTTCTAAGCTTCCAAGAGAAGCTTGCACCTCTTGAACCTTTTGCCTAGCTTCTCCAAGAAGCTTGGCTCTTTTGTCTAGCTTCTCCAAGAAGCTTGGCCTTCTTGGCCCTTTTGCTCCAAGCTTCTAAGAGAAGCTTGACTCCCTTGAACCCTTGTCAAGCTTCTAAGAGAAGCTTGACCCCTTTGCTTAGCTTCCTTTGGAAGCTTGCCCCCTTTGACCCTTTTTTTGTGTAGCTTCTCTAAGAAGCTTAGCACCTTGTCTTGCTCTATATATAGAGAGCCTCTCCACTATTTTCAAGGGTTAGAAAATCTGATATATATAGAATATATATCACTCTCTCTCTCTACATTTGTATGTGTTAGAGTGCTCCAAAGTGAGTGATTCTTGGCCCCTTTGCACCATAACTCCCAACCACACCTCTCCACCACCAACCTAAGCTTCTTGGAGGGTCTTGAGAGGTCCTAAGGAGCTGCATTCTTGGTCCACAAGCTGCTGGAACCGCAGCCTTGAAGAAGTTCATCAAGGGTGAGTTTTTAAGTCTTAAATCACCCTTTTTTGCACACACTTTTAGCCTGTCTTGAAGGCTGTTTTAGGCTTTGTCATAAACAAAAAAAGTCTTGTTTTTTGAGTGCTTTAAATAGTTGTTTAAGGTCACTTTGTCGTTTGGGATTGTTTGACCCCTCTTAGGCCTTGTTTGGCCCCATTTTTGTGCTATTTTTGGTGAGCTCCGGGACCACCTTGTTTTGGGCCTCCTCACCACTGAAATCTTGAGGGATTTCAGTGGTGAGGATGGTGGTTTAAGGTCCTAAGAAGAAGAGGGCCATCCCCTCTCCTTGTTGTCTTCAAAAAGTCCCATTGTAGCCTCATGTGTGAGCACCATTTTTAAGTTCATGTTGGCCATGTCTTAAGTGTTATTTGTGCTTATTTTGCCATGATATAGCACTGTTTTTAATTGGTTTAGACATACCATGCATGCTTAGCATACTTGTCTTGTAATGCCATGAAATTGCCTTAACATGTATCTAGCATTTAGACCACTATGCTTACTTGTTTTGGCTTAGCTTTGTGAAGCTTTTATGCTTGTTTTGACATGCTTAAGGACTGTTTTGGGTCATTTGAGTCATCCATGCTTTGCTTTGTATAGCTACCATGCAACCTCTCTTGTATACCTTAAGCATTGACCCCTCTAGCATGCCATCCTTGCTTTGTTTCATGGTTTGGAACCATTTGTCATGCCATTTCAGTCCTCATGGTGTGCCTATATGCTTGCATTTGATGTCTCTTTAATGCTTTATAAGGTTGTCATCTTATGCTCCATGTTTGGCCTCTTTGTATGCTTGTATGTTTAGACCATTTAGATGCCATCTAGGTGTGTCTTTGGTCTTGTTTAGATCTACATTGGGGCTGTTTGGGGTCCCCTTGGCCCTTTGGGGTTTGGTTGGCATGGCCATGGTTTGAGCCCTTTGATTGGTCTCAAGTTTTTGGGCTTGTTTACATGCTTTGATTGCTTGGTTTAATTGGTTTGGCACCATATTCTTGCATGTTTTCAGAGTTTAATATGCATGCCATATGCCCATGTTGTTTCTCTTTTAAGTGTGCTTAAAAGTTATCTCTATGTGCCTAAGTGTTGGACATTGCATGCATGCCTATTTGTATGTGTTTTGGCCCTCATTTCCATGACATTTAGCCACTGTTCTGGGCCTAGTATAGAGCTGCCCAAATTAGTTTAAATCCATGCTTGACATGTTGCTCAAATGTTGTTTCCTTGTTTTATGCCTTGCATGCTTGTTTGCTTAGGTTGTGTGCCTAGTGTGCATTACTTGCTTGCATGTTCATGTCGCATGTTTAGATTGCATGCTTAGGTGGCATTTGGCATGCATGCCTTGCCTCTTGATCAAGTGATAGAGGTTGGGCTTTATGTGTTTATTTGGTTTGCATGACATTTGAAATCAAAGTGCATACTTGGTTTCTTGGGCCATCACGCATCGAAATGCGCGATTGGTGGTCCGAGAATCAAGGAACATACCCCTTTGAGTCAAAAGCATGATAAGGGATGTGTTGGTGCACACATTTGCTTGAAAATTCATGCCATACACTGCTTGCCCTCTGCTGCTGTCAATTGCAGGTTCTGCAGGAAGTTTTGGCCGGTCGGCTGCATACAGTGCCGACCGGCCATCCATTGTTGGCCGATGGATTAATTTGTGGCCGATGGTCATTTCCTTGGCCGGTGGCCATTCCCCTTAGCCGATGGTGTTCCATAGCACTCACAGAAGCAATCCTGGACTTTGGCAATTTTCAGAGGAGCAGAGCAGTGTAAACAGAGGCAACAGTGCAATGGCAGCGAGTTTTCGGGCGAAGCCAATCCAAGCATGCGTGCACCCCTCTTTCCGAGGCCATTTTACTGCTTTAAATAGTTTAATTAATTTGTTAATTAGTTAAGGGTTTGTAATATTTAATTAGCTAGGGTAGTTAATTATTTATTTGGTCTGTATATTTATTTGGTCCCTCCGAGTGAGGGCGAATTTGTAATAAGTGTGGGTGCGTGTGTGCATGTCTTCCAACCCCCACTTCTTTCTCCCTTTTACTTACTTGCTTTTGATGGTTAGTATTAGGGCATATTTCAATTAGCATCCTTATGCTATGCATGCGTGCATTCATGCATTTATTTACATGCACCGGGCTCGGTACATCACACTAACTGCATTGTACTTCAATTTCCAAATTGACTACATGTTACTTGTAGCATTTCACATGCCATGTTTAGGATAGCCGAGCCTATTCTAGTTGCATCTTGCATGTGTTGCATTAGCCATCTTAACATGAACTAGGATCATGCATATGATTACTAACTAGTTTCTGTTTTGGCTTGGAGTACTAGGTAAGCTTTTATGCTTTAGCATATCGCATGCGTGTGAATGTTGCCATAATAGCATGATTACCATGAGGCTAGCTGCTTATGTGATATTACTGCTTGAATGCCTGTGGATGGAGGTCAAATTACTTAAATTGGAACAATGCATGAAAATTGTGAGTTTTTAAGCCCACTGGATAGTGGCAAAATCATCTTTTCTAAAGCCCACTTGAGGGTGACAAAACCTGCATTTTAGCCTACCTGCGAGTAGCAAACCATTTTCAAAACAAATATGTAGTGTTTTGTTCCAATTTAGGCGATTTGGTCTATACTTGTTTGCTGTGCGCATAATATAGTAATTCTAGGCTAATAACCGGAATAAGAGCACATAACGTTTTCAAAATTGGATATCATGGTTAGTAGAGGCCGGTCTTCGGACCGGGCGAGAGGGGGTGCTCATAGCTGACCTTCCTGATCGTACCCAAGTTCCCGAGCCGAGGCAACTTTGGTGATGACGGACACGTGGCCTTTGGCACCGAGTCAGGGTTTCCTAAATTCTCCCAAAATAAAATATTTAGGTGACGACTCTGTATCTGGCAAAGCAGTCCATGTTTGGCACTTCTTTTCAAAAATCTGTTTTTTCTCAAAACGATTTGCCAGAGTTGGACTCTTTGGTTCAGATTAAGAACCGCAACAACAAAAGGGAGTCCGAACTGTAGAGTGAAGCCCACGGGCGCGTCTACAACCTTCAGCACATGATTTGGGTGCACATGCAGAAATTTATGCGGGAAACCGTTCAATCTCAACCCTTGTAGAACACAACTTGGTCCTTGCCCTTTGCCAACCTATTTACGTTCCTCTTCCAGCTAAACAGTCTTCCGATTGATCCGACCAAGGAGACCGACCCTGCCTACCCGACTTTCGGCCAGCGAGAATGGCAACATAGCTTATCCCGGATACCACTACAGGGTGGTGTCCCAATTGTTGAGGCAGATGATCCCATGCATGGCCCACCTCCTTCTATCCTTCCCGTGCCTCCCTAAGGGGAGCCCATGTGCATGACTCGAGAGGAGTACTTGCATCTTCAGCACTCTATGGATCAGGTCTACAGTACTCTTCAAGATCACCACCGGCTTCTCATGGGATTGCGCACGAATTATCAGGGGTATTAGGATCATTCACAAGCGACATTCGACCAAATCAACGCCAAACAGCTCGACTATCAGCAGTCGATTGCATCTATGTAAATTGACTTTTATGCGTATCGAGAGTCCAGCCAGCAGCGTTTTGACCAGCTCGGGTTCATGATGAAACGTTCGAGACTCGGACATTAATGCACGCCTTGTTTGAGTAGCATTTTCTACCACTACCACCGCCACCGCCACTGCCACTGTCGGATTCTCATTAATAACAAACTATCTTTTTCTTTGTTTTCTTTATTTATTTATTTTTAGTTCTCTTTCTCTAAATAATAATAAATAAATAAAAGGACGTGTGTTTGTGTTGTGTTCGTATATGCATCTACAATGTTTGGTAATATTCTCTCTCTTTATTATTTACTTCACATTTGTTTCCATTGACGACAATGTCATATTCAAGTTGTGGGATAAGGGTATTTTCTTTTGTATACTTCTACTTGGCTCATAATTCATAATTCATGTTTATACTTGCTTCACTTGATTGCACCACTTCACTTGGTGTTGACTTGTTGCTAGTAAGGTGGTGATATAAGCATATGTTAATTAGGGAACATAGTAGACTTGTATAAAAAGGGTTTATTGGGTAAATGCTCGCATGTGATGTTTGCACTAGAATAGTTATTTGTGTTTGTGGTATTAGTAGACTTGTTATGAGTATGCCTTGATTTACATGAACACACTATCATATTGGTAATCTCTCTATTATAATTCCTGGTGTACATCATTAATAATTGCCAGTGTTGGAGAAAAAGAATAAATGAGTAGCCTTGATTGTCAAAAAAAAAAAAAAAAAAAAAAAGAGAGAGAGAGAGAGAGAGAAAAAAAAACTTGACTTGTTTGGGTTCGTTGCTTTTTTAACTCGAATTATTAAGCCCGTATGGGTGTCTCTACACCTAGTGCCCTAAAACCGTATGGTTTGGGAGTCATTGACCCAATACTTGTTACATGGGTTAATTAGAAAGCTTAAGGGACCTAGACATTGCACAGTTAAGAAAGAATAAGGAAAAAGACTTGTTCGGATCCGTAGCCTTTTTAGCTGGAGTTAGTAAGCCTGTAGGGGTGTCTTCACACCCAGTGCTCTAAAACCGTCTGGTTTTAGAGTCATTGGTCCAATGCTTGTTACATGGGTGATTAGAAAGCTTAATGGATTAGGACATTGCATAGTTTTTTTTTTTTTTTTTTTTTTAAAAAAAATTGAGAATTCTAGTTGCAAAAGTTTAGTTTTTCTGTATATATATTGGATGTTATTGTGAGTTACACTAGGTTATTGTAGTGGACAGTTAACTAGTTATGGGGATTGCACTTTGCACTGAGGGTACTGATGATGTGTTTTATTAGCATTCACAAATACAAGAAACTTAAATTTTGTAATACTGAATTGTGGTTTTTGCTTAATAGATTCTTTCATGCTTGTCCACTGTGACTTCAATGACTCATCATGTCTTAATATTGTACTGTACTCGCACATAAGTTAATTCTTGAGTGGAGTAATATGTTTAATTGTTGTTGGGCAGATGTGATTATGTTAATGTTTGTGAGTATCATTTCTAGAAACCCTCACGAGACTATACTTGTCCACTTGGGGTAACTTTGTAGTTTAAAGGCTTGTTGCATATGCTAAATGCAATCATTCTTCCCACAAAAGAGGAGGTAGCTAGATTTTGTTTAATTTGTTTTTCTTTTTTTATTCCTTGCTTGAGGACTAGCAAGTTGTAAGTTGGGGATGTGATTGAGGCCGAATTGTACAGTATTGAGGCCGGTAACTAGGATCTCTTAACCTTACTTGCCAGTCAAATTGTATATTTTATGTTTGTTTAATGCCAATTAGGTTGGATGCAGTAGGAGCATAAAATGAACAAAAATCAGTATTTTGAACAGAAAATGATTCACGCACGTACGGAGGACCATTCTCGCACGTGCAGCCCATCCATCGTAGCCAAATATGACCCAAGAAAATTGCACGTACGGAGGCCCATCCTGCACATACGGGACCCTTATCGCGCATGCGGTGGCTCGTGCGGTCGTACCTCGAAAAACGTATCCATTGTTAGGAATTGTTTGAAAGAGCTAGAAGAATAAAAAGACTGAAAAAAGGCTGGATTAGTTTCCAAAATATTTCAAAAGAAAGGGGGGCTAAGGTTTGGAATGGAGGGTTCTCAAGCTTCAAGAACATCTTTCATGGGGGTTTCTTCTTCTTCTACCTCCTTTCACTTCTCCATGAGTGGCTAGGCTTCTATTTCTAGGGTTTTGATGAAACCCTAGCCAAGTAAATAGAATTTTCTTTTTAGTTTTGATTATGTAATGGTTTGAACAAGTTGTATGGCATTCAAGAAGTTTTTAAATATATTTTTCATTATTTTTTTCGAGTATTCTACTTTTTGTGATTGTTGAATGCTCTCCATGCAATGGTTTTCTTTACTTTCATATTCAAGGTATGAGACGAGCCATACTACAAAGGATGAGTCGTATTGCTACCCTGGTTTAGAGTGAACGACTCATACTACTTGAGATGGTTCGTGCCTATACATTAAACGTGATAATTCTCTTGATCAATGCTTCAGACTTGTAGTTGCGAAGTATTATTTGATTTGAACCGTAACATAATTGATTTTCAAATCGAGACTTTATTTATATAACTAGTGGTGAATTCATTACCCTAGGTTTTTCCCAAAATCATAATTTCATCTTTACTTTTAATTGCTAGTTTAATCTCTTCATTTATTTTAATTATTATTAGTTTATGAACAATCATCTCTTTTATGAAAATTATTTTAGGAATTTTAACAATTAAATTAGTTTAATTTCACATTTGTCCTTGTGGATCGATACCTAAACTTACTATTATTCTAAGGAATTTTGTATAGTTTAGTATTTATTTTTGGTGTGTAAAACGACTCACTAGGCACCTTGAAACAAACAAGGCTACATCTCTCTTCATTCGCCTCCACCAAAACTAGCGGTTAAGATCATGGTACATCTTTGTGTCTCTGGGGTGTACTGTAAGGCGCGAATGGTGAAACTCTCGGAGTACCTTTTCTCTACAAGATTTTGGCACGAAAAGACAATTCAAAAACCTCACACTAGAGTCAGAATACACATTCAAGCCCTTCTCCACCTTTTCACTAGCTATCTTCCATCGAATAGCCTCTACTTCGAGATCACCCCATTGTACTTCAATTACTCGGCTCGCTAGTGTAGGTTACGCAACTATAGTGAACAAAACGGCCGACATTCCCGGATGGCAATACTAGCTACACTGCTTACAGACTTCCTACTCAAAGTGCCAGCCACTACATTGGTCTTCCCTGAATGATAATACAACTCAAAATCATAATCCTCCATAAACTTCATCCACCTCCTCTACCTCAAATTCAAATCTTTCTGTGAAAACATATATTTCAAACTCTTGTGATCGGAGAACACCTCGAACCTTTCACTATATAAGTAATATCTCTAGATCTTTAAATATTAAACAATTTGTTGCTTTTTTTATTCGTATTTGTTATGTGTACTATGGATATGTAATGAACTTAGTAGCCTTAAGTGTATGTGTGTTGTTGTGTTATGAACAAGAAGTTTGTTAGCATGTCGTCAAGAACTTTGTTCTATGTATAATCCAACTCTCTATAGCTTCATATCAATCAATCTTTAATTGATGTCTTTAAGCATTCTGGTTAGATTGATTCCATTCTATGCTCAAACAGCATGACCCAATTGACATATGTATTAATCTTTTGATTTTTGGGATTAAAAATAGGTGAGCTTTTTTTACTTTTGATTTTTGTGTTCCTGGCCTCTGTTGCAAACCTCTGATAAAATAGAAAAATAGGTGAGCTCTCCGCTTTTATATATAATTCATGTCACCTATATAATAATTGAAAATCTATATTGGTGATCTTACACTCACCTATATAGTGAGTTGCTGGTATTCATATTTTCCTTTCTTACTAGGACATGAGTATTTCATATTCAAAGAAATAGTTTATAATTTTGTATGGTAAAATTCATTTTACCTCTTTGTGGTATGGATGAAAATTGGATTTTCATAATTTTTAGTTACTTTGTAATTACATAAATGGACACACAAGTAACACAAGAAGTGATATTCATTTGTACAATGAAATATGTAATCAGCAAATGAATTTTCTACCAATGACAACAACATGGGCGAAACGGATTCAAGTAGGGATAGCGTGGACAACAAGGATATCATAGACAACGAGGACAGTGATGATAGCGTTGATAGTAAAGACAGTGACGACAGTGATGTAGGTCAAGTGAGATCATTATTTATTGCATCAAACGACGATGATAACGACTTTGCAATGATATGCCAGATATACGAGTCAACCAATGGATTTCCAGCTAAGATGTCGCAACAGATTTGTCCGTACATTGGAGAAATGTATACTAAACATTTATTGAATGGTCATCCATGCACAATTCGGGAGATCTTGCGGATGGATGCCCCCACATTCCGGTTCCTTTGTGCTCAATTGAAACATAGAGACTTAATAAAGGTGGAGAAGAACAGATTATCTGTAGAGCAATCACTAGCTATATTTTTGTATATATGTGGACATAGTGAACGACATAGACTAGCAGCTGATCGTTTTCAACACTTAAGGAAAACTATTCACCGATATTTCAAAATTATGATGAGAGCACTGTGTCATCTTACAATGCTTATAATCTAACATCCAGACCTAAATGTCATTTCTGAAATTCGAAACAACTCAAAGTGTTGCCCATGGTTTAAGGTTAGTTTTGGATACCTTGCTTGGTTCCAATTTTATGTAGTCAATTTTTTTAAATTTGGGTTTACTTTCATATTTTTTTGTTGTTATTATAGATTTGTAAAATTTTAACCAATTTTTACTTGTTAGATACACTCAATATAAACACCGTTAAAAAGTATAATATTTGAGTTTAAAAATCTTGGAAAAATTCACTAAATACAAAAATTACAACAAAAAAAAAAAAAGGAAACTAGTATATTTTTGTACTCTTGTGTATTTATTGATTTTTTAAAATTACAAATATTTTACTTTTTCAACACATCTATATTAGGGGAATCTAAAAGGTAAAAAATTTGCTTAGAATATTAAAAAAGTCATTAACAAAAAAACACTAAAAAATTAAAGCCTCAATGTTATGAAAATTAAATTTAGAAAATTGGAAGATGTACTGATTTACATATTTGAGTATATAGGATTGTATAGAGGTGATCGATGGTACTCACATTGCAGTGCATGGACCTGCTAGAAAGAGAAGTGCGTATCGTGGTAGGAAAGTTGCGATAACACAAAAAGTTGCAATTCCCTCTACCTCCTACGGGTAAGGCTTTAGCTTCTATAGTTACGTCGCTTAGTAAGCATTACGTAAGTGTTTCCATCTCATTTTCATGTGTTAATGTCAAATACTGATATAGATAAATATTATTTGGTTGACGCAGATTACACAAATATGACGGGATTCCTCGCACCATATCGTTCAGAACGATATCTCTTGGACCAATTTCGTGGACATCGATGTGCTCCAAATGGGTACAAGGAATTATTTAACTATTGCCATTCATCGCTAAGAAATGTAATTGAACGATACTTTGGGGTGTTGAAGAATTGATTTCCTGTATTGAAATCCATGCCAAACTACATGCAAGTTCGACAAGGCACAATAGTTACAGCATGTTGTGCTTGTCACAACCAGATCCGCATGCACTCCGCAAATGATCCATGGTTCAATAGGCGTGGTAATGCACGTGCGACTGCAATTCTTGTGGTAGGAAATAGTAATTTAGAAGATGAAGAAATGAACGAAATGGTTCAACTTCGTGATAAAATTGCGACAACTATGTGAAACAACTGTAGGTTTCATCAATAATAGCACGCGTTACTTGTCATTTGTAGTAGGATATTGCATCATCTACTGTGTTGAAACTTATTTATGACATATACTTTTATGTAATATTTGTGTCAATTATGTATTACAATATTACATATAGATATGTAATGTTCATTACCTTATGAAATGTTGTATTATTATATTGTGTTTTGTCCCATATAAGATGTTATACATGTAAAATTGTTGCAGGATAGTGTTGATGGAACGACAACCGAGTCCACTTTGTTGTTGTGGCATTGGTCCAATCTGAGTGTAGATGGCCTACACTGTGGCTAACAATGGTAGGTACTTCTACCGTTGTCCTAATGGCCTAAACCATAAGTGGGCATTCATTTGGATTGACACTTATAAAGCAACTGTGCATCAAAGTAAAAATTCGACGTCAATAATGACAAGAAACTAGCTCCTTTGTGCTTGTTGTAGGTGTACCATTCTGCTCTCATTAATTGTCATTTGCCTGTTACTCGTGCTACTTAGTTTTAAATTTATGAATGCCTAAATATTGACTACAAACAAAGTTGATGTTGACTATTAATGTAATAACCCGACCCTCTCATATGCTTTGATTTTCTCATTATATGTGTGTTTATGTGCTTGATGTGAATTACATGTTTAAATGTGCGAATTACATGTTTATGGAATTGTATCTGTCGGTTATAAGAAAATCTGTTGAAACTATAACATTTGAATTGAAAATTGAAAGCCTTAGAGGCGTGATAACCGGAATTTGACTTTACAGTTATGATTATCATGATTTTTAAGACATAATATGAAGTTTTGTAAAAATTTGATTCGTAATAAATTAATTGACTAATTTCTTAATTAAGCTCACTTTAGACTCAAATAAGCTAGAGAAGAGATATATACTTAAGCCTTAGTTGAAACTTAGACTCAACAAGACAAATAAAATATCTCCTGGGAAGAGAAAAGAGAGAAGCAAGAAGAGAAAAGAAGAGAAAAAAGAGAAGATGAAGAGAGTTCTACAAGGAGCTTGGAATTTGGGGGTTCAAGGAGGAAAATTAAGACAATAGATCAAGGTATGTGTAAATCACTTAGAATACTCTAAATCCTTCTTCAATTGGTTGAAATCAAGCCTCAAGATGAAGTTTCTTGCATGTATATAAGTTAGGGTTTATGGCTTATGAGTTTGAGTGAATATTTCTCATGAAATTAACATGGATTCCTCACGTTTGTTTGGTTTAAGAGTTGATTTCCTCATTTTTAGTTTGTCTTGGGTTGGATTGTGAGGAATGTTTCTTGATCCTACATTCTTGCATGCTTTGAGCTTATGTATATATGTATATATATGAAAAGATGAAGAAAAGATGAAGACAAGATGAAGAAAATGAAAGAATCATGGAATTAGAGTTCTTTATGTCAAATTAAAAGAAGTTTGATCCCATTGAGCTTGTATTTTATGTTTAATATGTTCCTATATCATGTTTTTGAAGTAAATTTGCTTGAATTGAGCCTTAGAAATGAGTTTAGGAAGCTTGCATTTGATGGATTTTCGGACTGCACAAACAGGGGCCAAGATCGCATGTGCAGGGCTCATGGCCGCACGTGCAGGATGCACAGCCTCACGTGTGGGGCTCACAGCCACATATGCGGAAAATAAGGGAAGCAACTTAGATATTCTAAAATAAAAGCACATGCGGCACACCTCTCCACACGTACGGTGGGGGTCTTTCGTACGTACGGGAAACTGAGAGAAAATCTGCATCTTTTTGTACATCTTTTTGTTCCTCTGAAGTGTTTAAAAAATGATAGAAAGTGAACGAAATGGAAGAATGATGAAAGACAAGAAGCTAAGAAAAGAATGCATTGCTTATCAATTTATGTGTATGATGTGTAGGTCACTCGCCGAAAGGGACCATTACACAACCAGATCACTATGAGTAATAGTAGTGTAACAATCGATTATACTTATATGTTAAGATTATGTTCTTTGACATGTTCTATACAAGTTATGCTTTAATGAAAATGATTGAACATTGGATCACAATGGCATATGAAATAGGCCAGAGGCCGTTTTACCATTATGATGGGCCTGAGGCCGTTTTGCTATTGTGTTGGGCTTAAGGCTGTTTTTGCTATTATATTGGGCTTGAGGCCGTTCCATTATGATGTTGGGCCCAAGGTTGTTCCGTATTATGTTAGGCCCAAGGTCGTTCCATATTGTGTTGGGCCCAAGGCCGTTCTGTCTTATGTGGGCTTGAGGCCGTTCTGGAATGTGCTTGTAACTAAGACGTACATATGTTATATAAATATTCTTCAAGACACATGCTCCTTTATATGCCACCTTACATTATTATTACTTACTGAGCCTTGCTTACCCCATATTTATATATGTTTTGTAGGTGGTCAGCTTGGAGACCAGTCCTAGGTCAGCTTCAGGAAACTTTTGATGCACTTGTTTTTGTTAAGCCTCCACGTTGGAGCCGTTTTGTCTTTTGGAGAAGTTCCTTTAATGCCACCTTTTTGTTAAGCTTTTGGTGGCTCTTGGTCAAAACTTTGTTAATATGACAATTTTGGATTGTTAACTCTTTGTATATGACTACATGACTTGGACTTGTGTATATATGGACTATGTATATGGACCTTCTATATTCGACATGATGTTTTAAAATCCTGGCATATAAGCACTGCTCAATGGACATTCTGATTTTTATTTGCTTCTGCTTTAGGCCCCGTTATTGAATAAAATGTTTTTGAAATTTTTGTTTTGAGGCCTAAGTACATGCCGATCATGGCCTAAACTTTTAGGGGCTGGTTCGGGTCATGACAGTTGGTATCAGAGCACGAGTAAATGTCTCACACACGTGTCCATTTGAGCTATAAGGAGTCTAGAAAAGACTTAGGTTACATGAATGATGCTTCTCTACGATGTGATATGAAAGGTGAATAATGATTTGTAGATGTTATGCAATGAAAATTGTCAATGTACACTTGTGTCTCTTTTTGTGTGTATTATAATCCCTTGATATGTAGATTATGGTAAGGACAAGAATGGATGATATGGAAGACTCTACCTCCGCACGGCTTGATCGGTTGGAAAGGATGATTGCGGACATGGCAGAATCTATGAGACAATAACAACAACCACCACCACCACCACCAGTGCTAGTACCACCAGCAGTGGTGCAAGATCATCAAGCCGAGGACCAAGCCATTACACTTACAAAAGAGTTTAAGAAGATGAAACCGTTGTCATTCAAAGGGGGCATTGATCCGATGAAAGCCGAGGCATGGGTACCGGGCATAGAGAAATTGTTTGAGGTCTTTCCATGCACCGAAGCGCAAAAAGTACAACTTACCGCTTTTACTCTTAAAGATGAAGCACAGAAATGGTGGATGCTTACTAGAAATGAACATCAGGGATTGACCTGGGCTCGATTTTTGGAGCTTTTCTATGATAAGTATTTTCCATAGTGCATACGGGATAAGAAAGTGACCGAATTTGAGACTTTGAGGCAAGGGAATAAAGCGGTAGCAGAGTATGAAGCACAATTTTCAGAGTTAGTCCGTTTTGCACCACACATGGTGGATACAGACTACAAGAAAGTAAGAAAATTTGAAAGAGGACTTTGTAATGCTATTTTAGATTGGATTAATGTGTTGAAATTGCCTACCTATGTCGATGTGTTGGAAAGGGCAATAATGGCTGAAGGTAATATAGCTACTTAAAATTGGATCTCTGAATAGAGAGGGAAGAGACAGAATGCGCAAGCACCAAGGGGACCAGTGGCATCACAGAACAAGAAACCGAACTTGGGAGCCTTTAGTACTTCTATCTCTACTCGTGTATTAGCATTAGTTTGTCCGGACTGTGGAAAGAGGCATCGGGGGACTTGTTATCGAGTAACTGGGGCTTGCTTCAAGTATGGAAAGATGGGACATTTAGCAAGAGATTGCCTTCAGAGAGACCAACAAAATGGGAATAGAACCACTACAAGTTCAGCTACTCAACTCCAGCTCCAACTACAAAGACTGTTGCAAAACCCACCAATACCAGAGACAATGCTAGACAGGGAAGATTATTTGCCCTTATTCCTGGTGATGTGCAAAATACTGAGGCTGTGGTGTCTGGTACAGTCTCTATCAATGGTCACTTCGCTTATGTATTATTTGATTCGGGTTCTAGCCACTCATTTGTGTCAAAAACATTTGCTAGTCATTTGAATAGACCTATGAAACCCTTGCATTATGTGTTGTGTGTGTCTTCACCATCGGGAGGTCTCCATGTTATGTACGTCTCTTTATCCTGCATGCGAGATCTTGATTAGGGATGTTTAGTTATATGCTAATTTGCCGCCTCTTGACATGGTTTATTTTGATATCATTCTGGGAATGGATTGGCTAAGTAAATACCATGTGACTATTGAGTGTATGTCCAAACAAGTCATTTTTTGACCTCTGGGACAATCTGAATTTGTTTTTACGGGACATGGGTGACTCCACCGCCGTACTTGATCTCCGCTATGAAAGCATGTAAGCTATTACAAAAGGGTTTTCAAGTGTATTTGTGTAGTATTCTGAATAGACAACTAGCAAATGTGTGTGTTGATACTATTCCAATTGTCCGTGACTTCCCAGATGTTTTTCCGGAAGAGTTGCCAAGGGAGCTAGTGGACTGTGAAATTGAATTTGCAATTGATATAGTGCCGGGAACTCAACCAATTTCAAAAACTCCTTATAGAATGTCACCGGCTGAAATGAAAGAATTAAAGGTGCAGTTGCAAGACCTACTTGATAAAGGATTTATTCACCCGAGTACCTCTCCTTGGGGGGCACCGATTCTTTTTGTAAAGAAGAAAGATGGGACATTACGGCTATGTGTTGATTACCGAGAGCTTAATAAAGTAACTGTGAAGAATAAGTATCCCTTGCCTAGAATTGATGATTTATTTGATCAACTACAAGGTGTGCAAGTCTTTTCGAAAATAGATTTGAGATCCGGATACCATCAATTAAAGGTTAAAGCCGAAGACATTGAGAAGACTGCTTTTCGCACCCGATACGAACATTATGAATTTTTAGTTATGCCATTCGGGGTTACTAATGCACCAGCGACCTTCATGGATTTGATGAACCGTGTTTTTAAATCATACTTGGATGACTTTGTGGTTGTGTTTATTGATGACATGCTTATCTATTCAAAAAGTACGAAAGCTCATGAGAATCATTTGCGATTAATTCTTCAAACAGTGAGAGAGAAGAAATTATATACGAAATTAAAGAAGTGTGAATTTTGGTTACATGAAGTGGTGTTCTTAGGACATGTAATTAATAAGGAGGGTGTTTCTATTGACCCGCACAAGATATAAGCCATTGTGAATTGGCCAACTCCTACGAATGTGACAGAGGTGCGTAGTTTCTTGGGTTTAGCAAGATACTATCGAAGGTTTGTTCAAGACTTTTCCAAGATTGCTATACCACTTACCCAATTGACCCAAAAGGGTGTTCCGTTTGAGTGGACAGAGCAAAAAGAATCTGCTTTTCAGGAGTTAAAAATAAGGTTAACTACAACACCAATTCTTGCTTTACCATCTGGTACCAAAGGGTTTGTTATTTACAGTGACGCCTCTTACAAGGGATTGGGTTGTGTACTAATGCAAGATGGAAGGGTCATTGCCTATGCTTTTCACCAACTCAAGCCTCAGGAAAAGAATTATCCCACACACGACTTCGAGCTAGCCGCCATGGTGTTTGCTTTGAAGATATGGCAGTATTATTTGTGTGGTAGCTCATGTGAGGTTTATACTGACCATAAGAGCTTAAAGTACTTTATCCAAAAGGAGTTAAATATGAGACAAAGACGATGGTTAGAGCTTATCAAGGATTATGACCTGCAAATCCATTACCACCCTAGCAAAGCTAATACAGTTGCAGATGCTCTAAGCAGGAAAGTTATAGGGAATTTAGCAAGTTTGCTCACAAGGAAAAAAGAGTTGCTCCTTAAGTTGGAAAGAATGGACATGGGAATTATGTTACGTGAACGAGGCGCAGTGTTAGCAGCAATGTCAGCTCAACCGGCAATTATTGAAGAGATCAAACAAAGACAAATGGAAGATGACTTTTTGAAGCACATTTGGGATGAGATGGAAACAAGGACAAAGCCTGGGTTTACCTTTGAAAATTCGGTAATGAAATTTATAGAAAGATTGTGTGTCCCAAATGTCTCAGAAATCAGGAGAAGAATTATGGAGGAAGCAAATAAGTCTAAATTTTTCCTACATCCTGGCAATACTAAAATGTACCAGGATTTGAAGCAAAATTTTTGGTGGCCAAGTATGAAGAAGGAAATTGCAGAGTTCATTTCAAAATGTTTTTAATGTCAGCAAGTTAAAGCGGAGCACCAGAGACCGGCAGGTCTACTTCAACCTCTCTCAATCCTAGAGTGGAAATGGGAACATTTGACTATGGATTTTATTGTTGGCTTACCCCAAACACCCCGAGGTATGAATTCCATATGGGTTATTGGTGATAAATTAACTAACTCTGCTCATTTCTTGCTCGTGAAAACTCAATATAATGCGGATAAACTTGCTACTGTGTATGTGAATGAAATTGTGTAGCTACATGGTGTTCCAGTTTCAATTGTATCCAATAGAAATTTGAAATTTGTCTCCAGATTTTGGCAGAGTTTACAAGATGCTATGGGAACAGAGTTGAAATTCAATACGGCATTCCACCCCCAAACTAATGGCCAAGCAGAGAGAATGATACAAACATTGGAGGATATGCTTCAAATGTGTATCTTGGATTTCCAAAGGAGTTGGGAAACATATCTACCATTGGCGGAGTTTGCATACAATAATAGTTTCCACTCAAGTATAGGAATGGCACCATATAAAGCTTTGTATGAAAGGAAATGTCGCTCCCTAGTGTGTTGGACCGAAGCCGACGATAGATCATTGCTTGGGTCGAAACTTGTGCAATTGACGATAGAGAAAATTAAAACCATTCAGCAAAGATTGAGAACCGCCCAAAGCAGGAAAAAGAGTTATGTAGATCACCAACGAAGGGATTTAGAGTTTGAGGTTGGTAATTCTGTCTTTGTGAAAGTCACTCCGATGAAAGGGCAAACTAGATTTGGCAAGAAAGGGAAATTAGCACCCCGGTTTGTTGGTCCATTTCAAGTTCTTGAAAGAGTGGGTCCCATGGGTTATTGTGTTGCCTTTCCATCGAGTATGGACCAAATACATAACGTCTTTCATGTATCCATGTTATGGGGTTACCTCCAAGATCAACCCATGTTATAGATTACCATCAAATTGCTTTAGATGACGACTTGATCTAGAAGAGAAACCGATTCAAATTTTAGATCGACAAGTGAAACAGTTGTGGAACAAGACAATACCAATGGTGAAAGAGAAGAGAGGTTCAAGTGAGGCTACAATAGGGATTGGAGGCAGCACGTTGGTGATTTTGGGACACCCATTGGTTAAGGTAAAATCTGTCTTTACTGTTAATTATTAAGTTTATGTTGAGGAATTTAACAATCAATGCATTAAGTGGATTTGGAAGATCTATAGGTGCCTACTTAGGTTTTGAGAATTGGGTGCAATGTGTAAGTGTAACTTTAGGTGGGTAATAGAAACAATGGAGTTTTGTATCATAGGTAAGGGTGTGTTTGGCTTTAAAGTTGGATTGAATGGTTTGATCTCTTGAATATTAAAGCAATACATTAATCTAATATAGTGGGGCTTTTGTGGGTGTATATAACATGTAAAAAATATTAATTTATTTGCGGTTTTATTTATTAGGTTTGTGTGATTGAAGTGGTGGAGCTGGGTGTTTGGAGTTGGTGTTAGAGTGTTATTTCTAAGCTTTTGAGGTAAGTAACCCTCTATCACTGTTGGTTCATTTTTATTCCTATCGAATCGTTTAAAATCATAAATATTTATTTATAGCCTTCATGTTCTCTTAAAATAAAATATGGGTCAAGTATAAAACAGCATCGAAAATTATTATGAAAATTATTTGAATATTTTGTGGAACTATTATGAAAATTGTACTAAATGTTTATTCTGAAAATATCGAATATTTTATTTAAAAGTTGTGTATTGTTTGAATTTTGAACATTACTCTAGTCTGACTATGATTTGGACCCTAGCCAATAGGGGTTATTCATTGGCACAGAAACTAGTTTCTTTTGGGGCTTTACCACCGGCCTATGTGTGGTTCTGGGCCTTGTCACGGGCTAAGTGACCGTAGTCACCAAGACTTGGGTTTTGTGAATTGCATCATTGAACCATTTGAATATCGAACCATCAATTTTGAACAACGAAATTTCATCGAATTACCTCATTGTCTTTTCAATTAAAATGTATTGCTACACTGTTTATTTTCAGCTACGAAACCATCTTACAAAATAATTGTTCATTTATTAAATGGTAGCAAAAAATATATTTATTGGTTATCGACTATTTTTTTTTTTTTTTTGTATACTTGATCCAGCTAACAGTGATGGTTGGTTATTTACTAGGCTGTCTAGCTTACCCTTATTTTATTTTTCAGATTCTGAGGAGTAGAGCTGCGCGGGGTTTTCACTTGTGAGAGTGCCGAGAGTAGGACTATAATTTAAGTACTTGGATCATTATTATTATTATTTTTATTAGTGGACTTGGTGGACAATTTCATATGATAAGAATTATCTATTTGTATGGTTTTTAGCATTATGATATTTAAGGATTTAATTTGAGTATTTTACATTGTTGGTTATGTATTGGACTCTTAACCTTGCATGCTCACTTAAATGAGTGTGTGGCGTTGTCACGGAGCTTGGGGTGTGACATATATACTTAAGACTTAGTTAAAACTTAGACTCAACAAGACAGATAAAATATCTCCTGGGAAGAGAAAAGAGAGAAGCAAGAAGAGAAAAGAGAGAAGAAGAAGAAAGTTCTACAAGGAGCTTGGAATTTGGGGTTTCAATGGGGAAAATTAAGACAATAGCTCAAGGTATGTGTAAATCACTTAGAATACTCTAAATCCTTCTTCAATTGGTTGAAATCAAGCCTCAAGATGAGGTTTCATGCGTGTATATAAGTTAGGGTTTATGGCTTATGAGTTTGAGTGAATACTTCTCATGAAATTAACATGGATTCCTCACATTTGTTTGGTTTAAGAGTTGATTTCCTCATTTTTAGTTTGTCTTGGGTTGGATTGTGAGGAATGTTTCTTGATCCTACCTTTTTGCATGCTTTAAGCTCATGTATATATGTATATATATGAAAAGATAAAGAAAAGATGAAGACAAGATGAAGAAAATGAAAGAATCATGGAATTAGAGTTCTTTATGTCAAATTAAAAGAAGTTTGATCCCATTGAGCTTGTATTTTATGTTTAATATGTTCCTATATCATGTTTTTGAAGTAAATTTGCTTGAATTAAGCCTTAGAAATGAGTTTGGATAGCTTGCCTTTGATGGATTTTCGAACTGCACAAACAGGGGCCAGGATCGCATATGCGGGGCTCATGGCCGCACGTGTGGGACGCACAGCCGCACGTGCGGGGCTCACAGCCACACGTGCGGAAAACAGGGAAAGCAACTTAGACATTCTGAAATAAAAGCATGCGCGGGCCACACGTACCTGAAATAAAAGCATGCGCAGGCCACACGTACCGTACACCTCTCCGCACGTACGATGGGGGTCTTCCGTACGTATGGGAAATTGGGAGAAAATCTGTATCTTTTTGTACATCTTCTTGTCCTTCTAAATCTGTGAATGTGTATGTTTAAGCCCTCCGAAGTGTTTAAAAAATGATAGAAAATGAATGAAACGGAAGAATGATGAAAGACAATAAGCTAAGAAAAGAATGTGTTACTTATCAATTTATGTATGTGATGTGTAGGTCACTCACTAGAAGGGACCATTGCACAACCGAATCACTGTGAGTAATAGTAGTGTAACAATCGATTATACTTATATGTTAGAATTATGTTCTTTGATATGTTCTATACAAGTTATGCTTTATTGAAAATGATTGAACATTGGATGACAATAGCATGTGAAATGGGCCTGAGGTCGTTTTGCTATTATGATGAACCTGAGGCCATTTTGCTATTATGTTAGGCCTGAGGCCATTTTGCTATTATGTTGGGCCAAAGGTCGTTCCGTATTGTGTTAGGCCCAAGGTCGGTCTGTCTTATGTGGGCCCGAGACCGTTTTGGAATGTGTTTGTGACTAAGATGTACATATGTTATATAAATATTCTGCAAGACACATGCTCCTTTATATGTCGCCTTACATTATTGTTACTCACTGAGCCTTGCTCACTCCGTATTTATATATGTTTTGTAGGTGATCAGCTTGGAGGCCAGTCCTAGGTCAGTTTCAGGAAACTTTTGATGCACCTATTTTTGTTAAGCCTCCACGTTCGAGCCGTTTTTTCTTTTGGATAAGTTCCTTTAATGCCACCTTTTTGTTAAGCTTTTGCTGGCTCTTGGTCAACACTTCGTTAATATGATAATTTTGGATTGTTAACTCTTTGTATATGACTACGTGACTTGGACTTGTGTATATATGGACTATGTATATGGAGCTTTTATATTTGACATGATGTTTTAAAATCCTGGCATATAAGTATTGCTCAATGGACGTTTTAATTTTTATTTGCTTCCGCTTTAGGCCCCGTTATTGAATAAAATGTTTTTGAAATTTTTGTTTTGAGGTCTAAGTACAGACCGGTCATGGCCTAAACTTTTAGGGGCAGGTTCGGGTCGTGACAATTAATGAACAAACTTGCATTTATAATATATGTAATCACCCTTCTTCACTTTCGAATTCTGAATATGGTATGGAAGATTGTATCAAGCAACTAAGATGCGTACGCGTAGTTATAAATTCCAGTTATGTATGTTTGGTTTATGAGTTTGTTTTTATGTTATATATGAATTTTTTTAGGGATTATTTGATTAGGAATTTGTCCTTAAATTGATTGTAACAAACTCTCTTCTTTCGCCTTTTTTCGAAAACGCGCTAGTGAGTGAAAGTCATTTTAAAATATTTTTTACAAAATATTTTTCATAATTTTCATAATCTCTTAAAATATTTTTTTAAATATATTTTTTTCAGGGAAAATTAGTCTAACATCCCTCTTTAACTTTTGGGAGTAGAAGAGATCCACAATATATATATATATATATATATATTTTTTGTAGTCTATGGTCTCTCACTCGCAACTCTCTCTCTCTCTCTCTCTCTCTCTCTCTCCACCCATTCAACCTAGGGTTTACATATGTATGTATACATAGAATTACAGTGATATTATGTTGACATTCAAATTCAAGATAAAGAACAACAACAACAATCCTACTTTATCTTCAAGATATGTATCCATTGGTAGACCTATTTGCTTCAAAATTTAGCATAAGCGATTTTTCATGGGTTCAACTCCACCCCCATACTTATCTCCATTAATGAAGCCCTCTGTGAGGCCTAAGTTTATTAGTTGTCTATTCGATTCCACCTTGGACGAAAAACCACTGGCAATGGTGTTGAATGTGACACTGATGAAATTGGTAGAGGTTGGTTTGGGGGATATGCAGATGAATCAAAACATCGTACATATACATATAGGGAGATATAGAATTGGGTTAGGATTTTTGAGTGGTAAGCAAAACAAACATGTTGGATCTTAATCTTTACACAGTGAAATTTGTGAGCAAACCAGATAAATTTCAAACCATAGAGAAAATTTGAAAACACTGAGAAAATTAAAGAAATTGAGCAAATTAGAGAAATTTCAAACCAAAGAAATTTCAAAATACATAAAAAAAAAATTGTTTGTGTTTTGAAATTTCTCTAGATCAAAATTTCTTTGTGTTGAAATTTCTCTGGATTGAAATTTCTCAATAAAAATGTTGAGGGACCCCAAATATTATGAAAATATTACATATCCTTTATTCTATAAAATTTTAATATTAGGGACCTTAAAAAAATTTCTCCTTTTTTATGTACTTATGTAATTTCGATAATCTTTTAAATATTTTTTATTATTATTTCTGTGTTTATGTAATTTTCATGATCTTTTTGAAATAATCTTTGAAAACGTGCTTATGTTCTCATGATCATTTAAAATATTTATTTATTTATTACTCATTAGATTCCCTTGATCTTTATCAATGTAAAATTTTAAAAAGTACTATAAGAAATCTTTAAAAAATTGTATAGTACGAAAATGTACTAATTTTTTATATCTTGTAATATTTGTTGTATTTAATGAATTTATGAGCTTCAACAATTTAAATAAAAATTGTAAATATAAATATACAATTTTAAATATAAAGAAAAATTTATATTAACTTCAACAATTTATAAAGAAAAATTTCAAATATAAATGTATGTACTTCAACAACTTTAAAATTACTTTGTAAGCGGTTAAAAATTACATTTATAAATTTTCATAAATATATATTACAAAATTTATTTTATCACAAAACTTCGTAACATTAACACAAATATGCGTAAAATTGTCAGAAATTCGTGTAAAGAAAGCCCAAAATTTTGTATTTTATGTTGCAAAAGTTTGTAAGTTGGTTATTAAATTTTTTTTATGTCAATTTGTGATGAAATTACGTATTTTGTGATTGATGTCACGAAATTTTATGATAAAATCACAAATTTAATGGTAGGGTATGCACCCATAAAAGGGTACATACTAAATTATTTTTGAAAAATTTAGCCAAAACCCCTCCATTAGACTCTTATTTGGTGAAAAGAACAAACCAATTTATTTTGTTTCATACACCCCTAAAGAAGAAAACACATATTTGAGTAAGGGTAAAGTAAAATATTTTCTTTTTTTTTTTCTTAGACAATATTGCCAGAGTAACATGTTTCTGTGAACCAGAGTAACATATTACTGTCAAATAGAGTAATTGTGAAACAGAGTAACATGCTACTGTGAGACAGAATAACATGTTACTGTTATTATTTACATTAATTTTGACCGTAATATTTTTTTTTTTTGTTTTTTAAGAATTTCATAGTCAACATGGATCTTATTTAATAGATCTTGATGAGAGAATTTTTAAAATATTAATTTTATTAAAAACCAACATCTATATCAAAGTTATATTATTTTAAATTTTAATATTTTGATAATAATGGTATGTGTTAAACTTTTTAAGGAAAATTTTTTTATGCTAATCCTTAATACATTAAGGTTTTATTATGAGGGGATTTTAATCAAATTTTTCATTATTTTTTTATACATATATAGTATGTACAAAAACAAACATGGTAGTACTTTTGATGTGACAATAATTTTTTTTTAATTTATTGTTGAATACATTGTGAGTGTTTGGGAAGTGGGTTTTTTTGTAGGTTTTTTTAGTTGTAAGATATTGGCGCTGTTTGGGAACCTGAGATTCAGGCCATTATAGCCTAAAAATGAAAATCAGCCCAAAAGTCTTAACTGTAGCAACCTTTCTCTTGATTTTCAAAAAAAAAAAAAAAAAAAAGAAGAAAATTGACTGTTGGTCGGCTCTGCAGCAGCGCAGCCTACACTGCCACCAACAGTGTAGGCTGCAGGTTTGGTAAATTACATTATTACCCCTATACATCAATTTAAAAAAAAATAAAGTGAAGGGCAAATTTGTAATTTTAATTTAAACATCATTTCAAACACATTTTCCAATACAACAATTAACCCAAAAATTTAACCCAACTTCCCAAACACAAAACTAAAATAACCTATTAAAATAGCCAAAAAACCAAATAGCCTATTAAAATAGCCACTTCCCAAACGAGGCCATTATTGGAGAAAAAAAAATTTGTGTTTGGAAAGATAGTTAGATTTTTTTGTGGTTAGATTATGTTTGTGAGAAAAAAAGTGAAATAATTATAGGATTTGATGTGATATTTTGTTTGAATTTATTTTATTTTATTTTTTATAACCAATTTGTCTTTTAGTGAAAAGAAATATAAAAAAAATCAAAAAAAATCCTTCCCAAACACCACCGTCATTATTTAGGTTGCTCTCTCTCTCTCTATGTGCGGAGAGAAATTTGAATTTTCTTTGCAATAGTCAAATTTTTTAGAAACCAAATGCATATCCATTTTCTTTTTTTGAGGACAAACACATCCATTTTCAAATCACTTTTTTTTTTTTTTTTTTAAAGATAACTCAAAAAATTAAAACCAAACATTTTGTTCCAACTCAAAAAATCTTTAAAAAATTAAGCTCAATATTGCAACCCAATCATTTGTGATTTAGAACATCCCAAAAAGTGCACTTAGTTAAAATAGTCTGATTTTTTTATTTTTTAATTATTTTAGTCTGACTTTTTTTATTCTCGTTTGATTTTTATTTTTAATTTTTTTGATTTTTATGAAAAAAAAATGTAATAATTATAATTTAGATGTAATATTTTATCTTATTAATTTATGTAATCAATTTTTTTTTTTTTTGTATTTTTTTCAGCCAATAAGCTAAAACTAAATATAGCGTTAATTCGAACTTTCCTCAAGCTATTTATTGAGCTTGAATTGGCTTTAAATTTAGCTTGAATTTGGATTGCTAAAAATCTCCACTGGAAAGTCAGAGCCAGCAGAGGCCTACACAACATCTACCACTACTCAAAACTGAACATAGGCAGACTTCCTGAGTTACTGACTTCCATACACCCCTTAAATAAATAAATAAAATTAAAAAAAAAATCCAATTCTCAAAAATACAAAAACATCTGAGCCTCCGTTTGGGAAGTAGGTTGACTTTTTAACTTTTTAGCTTTTTTGGCTATATGAGCCTGGGCTCAAAAACTTGGTTTAGGAAAGACTTTTGACTTTTTGACTTTTTTGACTTTTTTTATGAGAGAAGAGTGTAATGATTATGGGGTTGGATGAGATGTTTTGTCTATTGTGGCTCATAAGCCTATTCTGTCTTTTGTGGCTCATTGAGCTAAAAAAGCCCAATGAACCCTTGCCAAACCAACCCTCAATCTTCTTGGGAAGGAGGTGGCTTTCTGGAGCGTCCAATTTAGGGTTTTGTGGGGTCCAGTTTGATAATTTCAACTCATTAATTTATAGCGTCTCTTGAGTAAGATACCATAAGGGTTGGACATTGATAATCCCATATTAAATAATATTTATTTAAAAAAAAAGGTAAATATAATTTTATTAATATATATATATATATATTATATTTTTTCTTCAAACAAATGTGATTAAGGCCTCGTTTGGGAACCCTCATTTTTAGTCAAAAAGTCAAAAAGTTACTAAATTAGCCAAAAAGCTAACAATCCATACCAAAAAATCAAAGATTCTCTTTTCTCTCTACTTTTTGCACATATTTTCGTAAAAATTCAAAAATTCATCCCAAACATACTAGTTTTTTTTAGCTCATATTTTAGCCAAATAACCAAAAAGTTACTAAATTAGCCTGTTCCCAAACGGGGTCTAAAGATGGAATTATTAATTTTCTATTAATCATATTTTTTATATAAATATTCTACTCAAAAGATACTGAAATAATTTTGCCCAACTATATTGGCCCCGTTTGGTAGAGCTGTGGGAAAGTGATTATAACTTATAGCCTAACAGCTTATACCTTATAGCTGTGAACATAAGCTGATTTTTTACTTATAAATTAAGCTTCTCCTCCCTCACTCAAAGAATAAGTTGATTTTTGACTTACAAAAAACTATAAGCTGTATTGTTAAGATGAACCAAACACATCAAAATAGCTTAAATTAAGCTAAAAGCTGAAATAAGTTAGAAATGAACCCTACCAAACAAGGCCATTGTCCAATATAATTCTCATTTTTTATTTTGAAGGGATTAAATTCTCTCCGGTTATAATTAGAGGTGCAAATGAACAGAACCGAGTCAAGCTTTAATATGTTTGGACTTATTTATTAAGATTTTAATGAGCTCGAGTTTAAGTTCAATAAAAATTTAATGAACTGAATTCGAGCCGAGTTGACTTAAACTTGATTTAAGCTCAAACCTATTCACGAATCTTAACAAGCCAAATAAATTATAAATTCATACTCACGTATGAAACTAAAGTTACAATTGAAATTTTGATTATACAATTATATATACAATATATATAAACATATTTTAAAAAGTCAATATTTTATCAAAATAATAATATTGACCACTACTATTATATAAATAAATTTAGCTATTATTTACATTTATATTATTTAATATATAAATAACATATTTATCCTATTTTTTATACATATTTTTACATTATTTAATATATAAATAATATATTTATTCTATTATTTAAATTAATGTTAAATGAGCCAACTAACGAGCCAAGTTTTAGTATATTTGAACTTATTTATTATGATTTTAACGAATTCAAACTTGAACGCAATAAAAATTTAATGAACCAAGTTTGAACAAGCTCTTATCGAGTCGAAGTCGTGCCTGTTCACAAACGGCTCGATTCATTTGCAATCTTAGTTACAATATCTAACTGAACGGTCCAATCTGGCCCATTTTGGGCCAACCTTAATGATCCAAATCATTTATTTTATTGGACCCTCTAAAGAGATTATGCATACAAAAAATCAGATTGACTGAATATTGGGAGCCATTTGATCAATCACATTTGTCTAAAAAATAATTAACAAACAATATAATTTGAAAGTAGTCTATTAATTATTTTTCAAATAAATTTAATCCAATCAAATGGTTTTTTATTTTCGATAGGTATGATCTCCTCAAAATTTTTTGCAAAATAAATAATTTAAACTATTAAAACAGACCCAAAATAAACTTAGTGGACTGTCCAATTGAATATCCTAAGGATCCAATCCCTTTCTCATTAACCATTTTTATTAGGAGATTTGGTTAAAAATCTCCTCATAATAAAATTTTAATGCATTAAGGACAAGCATTAAAATTTTTTCTTGAAAAGTTCAACAAATATCACTATTATCAAAATATTTAACTTTAAAATTATATAATTTTTGATGTAGATGTCAATTTTAAATAAAATTAATATTTTTAGAATTCTCTCATCAAGATCTATCAAATAAGATTCATATTAACTATGAATTTTTTTTTTAAAAAAAAAATTATTACCATTGAAATTAATGTAAACAGTAACAGAACCATGTTACTAGGAATGGCAACGGGCCAGGCCGAGCCAAGGAGGGGCTGAGGATTACACTCCCGATCCCCGATCCCCGAAGGTACAAAATTCCCCATCCCCGCCCCCGATCCCCGGTGGGAAACCCAGCACCTCCCCTACCCTCACCCCCTAAAGGGGATCGGGTCTCCCCAACCTCGAAAAATCCCCGCCAACATATAAAAAAAAAAAAAACAACAACACAAGATCATTATCAACAACATAGATCATCATCAAACAACAAATCAACAAAAAAACAACAAATCAAAAAAAAAAAAAAACAATAACATATTATCATTATAGATCCAAAAAAAAAACAATAACAGATAAAAAAAAAAAATAACAGATCTCACAGATCTGAGCTGAGGAGGGCGGCGGAGGAGATCAGTAGAGAAGCGGAGAAGGGCGGCGAGGAGATTGGCGAAAGAGATCTGCGGAAGAGGGCAGCGGAGGAGATCGGCACTATGAAGAGCACTGTGAGGGACTGAAATGGCGATCAGAGCACTCCATAGCGGCTCTGCTCTCTCTCTCTCTCTCTCTCTTATCGCCAAAAATGGCGAACAGTGAGTGAGGGACTGAAATCGGTGAGATATAAGAGAGAGAGAGAGAGGGAGAGAGAGTAAAGGGAAGAGCGACGACGGCGGTGAGGGAGGAGGGACAGCGGTAGTGAGGGAGGAGCAAGCGAGTGGCAGTGAGGGAGCAGCAAAGAGAGAAAGAGGCGATGTGTTTTGTGTGTGTGAACCTATAACCCTAAACTGAGTCCAACAAATTGAGACACACACACACACACATATATATATATATATATAGAGGGTTGCAAACGTAATTTTACTTCGGGGAGAAACGGGGCCAGGGACTAGGCTGGGGACGGGCCGGGTCTGGGGCTGTGAAAGCTATCCTCGTACTCGGCCTGAAACTGATCGAGGATTCAATTTTGAATAACATCCTCAGCCCGTTTGGGGTATTTTTGGGGGGAAAACTGCTCCTATTGAGGACGGAAGAGCGGATTCCCATCGGGCCGGGTTCAAATTGCCATATCTATATGTTACTCTATTTGACAGTAACATGTTACACTATCTCACATTAACATGTTACTCTGTTTGACAGTAACATGTTACACTATCTCACATTAACATGTTACTCTGTTTGACAATTATTCTATTTGACAGTAACATGTTACTTTGGTAATATTATTCAAAAAAAGAAAGGGAAAAAAAAGGTATTTTACTTTATTCTCATTCAATTATGTGTTTTTTCTTTGGGAGTTTTATGAGAAAAAATAAATTGAACTATCATTTTCACCAAACAAAAATCCAAGGGTCCGTTTGGGAGAACTAAAGTGGGCTTTTTTGGCTATTTTAGCCACAAAAGACAAAATAGGCTATTTTAGCCACAAAAAACAAAACATCACATCCAACCCATAATCATTACACTCTTCTCTCACAAAAAAAGTCAAAAAAGTTAAAAAGCCAAAAAGCCAACTCACTTCCCAAACGGAGGCTAAAGGAGTTTTTGACTAAGGGCTGGTTTGGGATGTTCTAAATAAGTGTACTTTTTAACTTTTTATAAAAAGATATGTAAAAAAGTAGAGAGGAGATGTTAATTGATGTGACCTAAAAAGATAAAAAGATGAACTAAAATAGATTATGCCAAACCAGGCCTAAATTTCTCTTTTTATTACCTTTCCACACCAATGAATGAGATTAATCAGAGCATGGTGTCTCAAAAATACCACCGACACACCATAGAAAATTCCTATGCAACTATACTATTATTTGGTCAAGATTGATTTTAAAATTGAGTTTTTAATTTTTTATATTTTAATTTTTCTTTTGTATATTTTAAGTATTTTTTTTATCTTCAAGTAATAAAATATTTATGAAAAATATTTAAAATTTTTAATAAATGCATAAAAATACAAAAGTATTATTTTTTTTAACAAATACAAATTTTTAAATGTATTTCGATTAAGTGAATCTAAAAAATAAAAACTTTGCTAAAAATATTTCAAAACATTAACTAAAAACAAAAATAAAAAATAAAAAACATCAAAATAAAACAATAATAAAAAAATCAATTTTGAGAAAATCAGTATAAACCAGACAAAGCACTCGCCAATGACTGTTTTTCTTGTTGGACACGAGGCTTGATGATGTCTCTTTCTTTCAATGAACGAGTGGTGTCTGAGTCGCTCTCTCCACTTGTCCTTGTGATATACATACAACACATATACAAACTATCTCTATATATATATGGCAGGAGGGACCAAGAAGGTATCAGCTGCATCAGCGAGGTCTCACACCAGAAAATCCAAGCAAACCACTTCACTCAACCTCTCTCCAAGTGGGTTTCTTTCCTTTTTCTACTCTTTTTCTTATTTTCTTTCTGGGTCCTTTAACTGGTCTTCTGGGTTGTCTTGTACTGATTGATTGATTGCTATATCACTCTGTTTTTTTACCAGATTCTGTAGTGAAATGAACTGGGTTAGATCTTATGAGTCTTTTTGAGGGACTCATCTTTCTAATTCGATGGAAGCAATTGAATTGTTTGTAGATCAATCTGAAGATTGTTTAGTAATTTGATTCACTTTTTATGTATATCTATTGAGAAAGATTCTAATATGAACTTAATTGGTTTGAAATAATTCATTATCTTTACATTAAATTCTATAGATTATGGGTGCTGTTGTTCTTAATAAAAAGAACAAAAAAAATCCATAATATGTCATAGTAACCCATTTAGAAACAGAGTTGTTATGACGGAAAATCTTGACCCAACTAGGGAAGCCTTCTGTAATTCTTGATGTTTTCAGACTGTGTTTGGATCAAAGATTTGAGTTCACATCTTTCAAATCTTTGATCCTTAATAAACACAGTCTCAGTGTGTTGAGCTCCACAAATCCCCTCTCAAATCTTTGATCCAAACACAGTCTCAGTGTGTTCGAATTCATGTTGGGAGGAGGATTTGTTAAATTAGTTGTATTGATATCATGATTTGTCTGTTAAACTACTCAGATTGGTTGCATCAATCCTTATCTGGGAATCAAATGTGCCATTAGCCATGATTCTTGTAACTCACTTGGAGGTTCGGGGTTTGGGGTTTGCCTTTTCGCCCGGTCTTTCCCCTTTTGTTTGGGGTTAGCCACGATTCTTGCATTTCTTGTGTTTGTTGAATTTGTTGTATGCTTGTGATTATTTGTTCGGCTTTATTGCATAGTTGAATATCCAGTTTGATACCACCCCAAAAAAAAAAAAAAAAAAAAAAAATCTGAGACTCTGCTATATAGTCTATTTTTGCAAAGGCACAGGGACTCTTCTTATACAGCCCTGATTTGTATTCATTTTTGTTGTCCCTTTTGTCACTATACCATCCATGAATGGAGCCATGTCAATACTCAATCATTTATTCTATTGTAGATGACCATCTCACGATTCTCATCTATTCTTTATATTGTTTCTACTCGGTGCTTGATGGTTGCTTGGTCTTACTTTCTTGAAGACAGACCTCTTTATGCCTAAATGGGGTGAATAGGCAAATTCTTTAGGAGGATATAACCAATTTTTAACATTTAATTCACAATTAATTATGTCGTTCACAATGATATCAACAAAGCGTATCCACACATCAATTGCAAAAGAAGTAATCAAGACAGGCAAGCTGAAGGGTGTGTTTGAGAGAGTTGGTTGAGGCTTTTTTGATCAAATAAATTGAACCCTGATGTTTGTTACCCTTTTGGAACTGAGTGGGATGTCATATTGACTGCTTGTATATTGACTGCTTGTAGAACTCTTACTTCATCAACTTGTGACTACTTTTTTTTCATTTCTTTTTCCCCCTCAAAGTGTAACTGACCAAGTCCTTTACATATCATTTATTTGCTCTTGTTGGTGACATGCTCTCTCTCTCTCTCTCTCTCTCTCTCTCTCTCTCGCCAGTAATGATTGTACAGGTAGGAGTGGCACTGTTGGCGGGTCTTCTTGGTTGGGCGTATGTAGCAATAAAACCTCCCCCTCCTAAAGTTTGTGGGACACCAGGTGGTCCTCCTGTTACGTCACCCAGAGTACAACTCAGCGATGGGAGGCATTTGGCCTACAAAGAGAAAGGTGTTCCCAAGGAAAAGGCTAAGTACAAGATCATTGTCATTCATGGCTTCGATAGCTCCAAAGACTTGGATTTAGCTGTTTCTCAAGTACACAAAAATTCTCTCTTCAATTTCTACTGGCATATTTATTTTCCTGTGTTTACGCTCTGCAATTATGGAGCTGGGCATTAGTTTATTGAATTGGTAATAGCTTTTATATACAAGTTTTGAGTTTATTTCTAACTTTGCAGGAATTTATAGAGGAACTAGGAATATATTTCCTGTTATTCGACCGAGCAGGTTATGGGGAGAGTGACCCTCATCCAAAACGGTCAGTCAAGGGTGAAGCACTTGATATTCAAGAACTAGCTGACAAGTTAGATATTGGGTCTAAGTTCTATTTGATTGGATTCTCCATGGGAGCATACCCAGTTTGGAGCTGCCTAAAATACATCCCACACAGGCATGATAGTTCTAGATGTTTTCCCTTCTGTTAGGCTGAGTTTGATTCATGGATTTAGGTACGGATTTGGAAAGGAAAAAGAAAAGGCAAGGGAAATGGGGAAAAAAAAAATTTAAATATGATTCATTTATGTTTCTCTCACCTATTCCTTTCTTTTTTCAAATTCATACCCAAATTCATGATTTAAACACAACTTTAATGTCTTGAATGCTAGATTTTCATTTTATATGAAATTTGATTTGCAGGTTGTCAGGAGCTTCCTTAGTCGTTCCATTTGTCCACTACTGGTGGCCTCGTTTTCCTGATGATATATCAAAAAAAGGCATCAAGACGCTGCCTGCACGAGACCGGTGGACATTTCGAGTCGCACATTATGCCCCTTGGCTGTTTAATTGGTGGATGACTCAAAAATGGTTCCCTAATTTAAGTATTATGACAGGGAACATGGCTGTTTTCTGCGATCCAGATTTAGAGATGTTGAAAATTTTGTCCAGTACCCCCAGTGTTGGTCAGGTAACTCTCTCTACTAAATGTTGATGTTATTTGCATCATATTGATAAAGTTCCTCGAGTACAGAAGTAATTATTCTCTATTCCGAGAATTCCATGATGGCTGTGTGCCACCCAATACCAATAGCAATAGCAAGGGGCCGCCAAATAATTACGTCCGAAAAACAAAGAACATAGTAGACAAGACACAGTGTTATTGGATGGGCTTGGTTACATGACCTACTAGATAATTTCTGCCGTATAGGGCTTTAAAATTTTCATTTTGAATTTAATGTCAAGCTCCCCAACTTTTGAGCCTAGGTAGTGAATCTTGTTCATCTTGGGCATATTAAACATATTCTAGCTGCTTCTTGTGTTATGCTTCATAACTATTTCATAAGAGCCTCTCTTTAGCGGCCTTTTTTATATTTGTTTGGGTAATAAAATGCTTATTTACCAAAAAAAAAAGAAAAAAGAAAAAGAGAGTTAAAAGTTGAAAGAGCATGAGTTTCTTTCAAACATATATTGTGAAACTTCTGGGAATGTACAACATAAAAAATGCTTCTCTTAGAAACACTAAAAGCTCATCGAATATAACATGTTAATGATAATCTATGTTCTTTAGATCATGGCATATATGTTAATCGTGATGTAATTAACCAAGTAAAATTAGAGAGGGTTTTCAGCTGGTGATCCTCAGTGATGTTTCTCTTTTCAGGAAAAGATACAACAACAAGGTATTTATGAATCTCTGTATCGAGACATTTTGGTTGGTTATAGTAAATGGGATTTTGGTCCCTTGGATATAGCTAATCCTTTCCCTAATAATGAGGGCTCAATTCACATTTGGCAAGGCCGTGAGGACAGGATAATCCCGTCCCTTATGAATCGCTATATTGCAGAAAAGCTTCCCTGGATTCGCTATCACGAGGTTCCTGATGCCGGGCATTTGATGATGTTCAATAGTACTGTATGTGAACCCATCTTGAGAGAACTTTTTCTTGGATGAGTTCTAGCAACTGTTTTAAGGCATTGCTATGCAGTGGTTTATCGATTAATATGTTGTTTAATATCTCACACAAGCTTATTGGAGTTGTCAGAGTGTTCTGTGCAATTTCTGCTTGTAGTTTATGAGGAGGCATAAATAGTTTAATTAAGTTGAAAAAAAAATTAATTATCTAGAAGCCTAGTAATGAGACATGTTTAGTTTATCAAATTTCGGCTTGAGCACGGTTGTCCCAAATCGGCCCAATAGTTGTTTTATTGTCAACTGTTTTGTTGATTGTATGAATTAATATGAGACAGTTTATGAGTTTAATTCTCATGTGCATAACATAATGAAATTTCTGTGTTTGATGTTGAGACTATGGCAAAAATGCTTCTAGTTTTAATTTTGTTTGATTCCCAAGTTTGCACCACTATGATAGTAATAAGGATAAATTACAAATAGTTTGTTTAAAATACAAATTGTCCTTTATGGTTCTAAAAATTACATCTCGCTTCTTGGCATTTCGAATTTTATAACAATCGGTCCATTTTATTAATATCTATCGTATCAATTAACAGTTTTTAATGATATTAAAATTTTATTGCAATTAATAATTCAGATAATTTTATTATTATTTATGAAAATAATTAGAAATTTTACTTTTTTAATTAGTTCTGTTAAATAAAAAAATTTTACAATAAAATATTTGTAATTTTTATAAATTATGTTTTAAACAAACATATTTGTAATTTACCTTAGTGATAACTTGTAAGGTTGGTCTCTTGATCATATAGTTGATTGGACCGTATTGTTGCTCCATTTGGGCCAATCACAAGATCCATAATTATAATTTGGTCAGTTCATCTTCTAGAATTATGTGATGAATCATTCAAGAAAAAAATTCTTATTATTCTAATAATTGTAATTAATTGATTTAATGCTCAGTGAAATTGACTTAGGTAAGGGTGTTGAATGCAGATAATCTAGAGGTGGGATCCAAAACCTCAAATTGAAGGTTTTGTACACGAAAATAAATAAATAAATAAATATTTTTGTATTAGCAATTGACTTGACTAGTCTGTTGAGTTTTTATTATAATTTGTGCTCTATTGTAATATCATACCTTACCAAAAAAAATAATAATAATAAAAATAAAAATAAAAATAAAAAATTCCCTTTGCTCATGAGAGTAAACTTATCCTTCTCACATATATAATTGCAAGAAGATAAAAGGAGCAATTTGGATAATTTCCATTACATTTGGAAAGAAAAAAATTGTATTACATAATCAATCATTGTTAAAATTTCATGTCAATATTTTCATTTTAAAGTTAAAAAATTAAAGGCATTGTTTAGTTTGTTTTTTGAGATATTATTTTAAAAATAATTTTTTGAGGAGAGTTTAGAAAATTTAAAAATTAGTTTGGTTATATATTTTGAAAATAATTTTGGAGTTTTGGATTATTTGATTTGATTTGATTTGATTTTTTTTTTGTATCTGAATAGATGGGTATGAAAAAAAGTGATTGAGAATGAGAGAGGAAAGAGAAAAAGTGATTGATTAATGTGTAGTAGAGAGAAAAGTATTTTTGATTTTTTTTTTTTTAACATGTTTCAAAAAAAAAAAAAAATCTCCAAAAATATGTTTTAAGAAACAAACCAAACATGTCCAAAGTAAAAATTTTAAGGGACATTTAGATCAGAGGTTAATTTCAAAAATTTTTGGACTAATAGAAACTTAAATTATTATTTTTTTTTTTACTAAAAGGACATTGGTCTGTCCCGAAGGATATCTGTCCAAAATTTATCTATCTATCTATCTATCTATTTGTTTATATGTAATTTATCTGTACATGTGTCACTTATCTGTTCAAATGCCACCTATCTGTACACTTGTAATCTATCTATTCACTTTTCTTTCCACCTCACTGCCACCACCAGTTGTTGTTGTCAGCCACTACTAACTGCCATCCCCCAACGACTTTTTCGGTCAATTTTTTTAGCAGCTTTTCAATGCATGTCTTTATTAATTAAAAAAATTAAACCTTAGATCAAATAGCATATAGGTATAGACTTTTCACTAATTAATCTAATTTGAAACTCAAATTAATGCAACAATTATAAATTATAATTTTTTTTATTCATAAAATAGATGTATAGATAGACTACTGACACATCTACTAGGGATCATTACCCTTGATACCCATAGACATCTGTCAAAATCAATACCGTACCTATGATAGGGCTGAAGCTAAGGTTCCAGCATACACTGGACATTAAGGTCTCGTTTGGAAATATACTATTTTAGTAACTTTTTAGTTTTCTAGTTAAAATATAAGATAAAAAAATTAGTATGTATAGGGGGGTTCAAGATTAAAGAGGTGATTAGAGAGGCAAAACTATGCTAATGATCCACTGATGATAGAAGTGGCTTAAGAATGAACAGTAGTAACTATCTGGGAATTGAAGAATGTATAGCTGGGTGAGGGTGAAGCAAATGGCTCAAGAAAAAGTGTATGGCAGTACCAAATTGGGCAGCATCTCCCCCAAATCCCCAAAATTCCTCCCTTTGAACCTTGGGAAATGGGTCCTATTTATAGGCTTTTCCTTGGTGCCAAGAGGACACCAAGTAGCCAAATAGAGAGAAGACATGTGTCCTAGAGGACCACATGGAATATTCTGCTTTGAGCCACCAGGCTGAAGGTGCCACGTGTCCCTCTGCATGTACTGTGCACTATTTGTTTGCCTCCACGACTACCTTTTTAAGCTTCAGCAAGTGTAGTTGTGACGGGAGTGTTTGGCGCTGCAACTCCCTTTTGAGCCTCAGCAAGTGTAGTTACAGCACGAGTACTTGTCTCTGCACTTGCCTTCTTAGCTTGAACCTCAGCAAGTGCACTTGTAGCAGTGAACCTTGCCGCTGCACTTGCCTTCTCAATTCTACTTGGCCAGTACATGCATTCTCAAGACTTCATTAGTCTACTATCGACTATGTTCGTGCTTACCTCAGCGAAACCTCCACCCTTAGCCACCTAACCACAAACTCCCTGGCTTCCCAGGGCGAAGGCCTCAGCCAAGCCTGCTATTGGCCATGTTGTGCCTTGGTACCAAGCCCGGAGGGGCTTCTTTAGTCCTGCCTATGCGACTAAGGCAGGTTCATGACCTGGGTAATGGAAAGGGAGTCCCTTACGTTCGGGCTACCATGCTCCCATCTTCGTTGGGTTGCCGCGGTAAACTGGTATTTTCGGGCCTGCCATCAGCTCCAACTAGTAAGTCTTGGGGCCTGCTATCGGCGCCAAGTTAAATGAACTATAGGACCTGCTATCAGCCCTAGGCCAATAATGCCTTGAGGCCTACTGTCGGCACCGGGCATTAGCCTCTGCTTATAGGGGACAGCCTCTCTCAGAGACTGTCATCACCTTGGCAGGATATTCCCTTTGCAACTTAGTTGCTGCGGTAGTCGTTTTCCCGCGGCAAGTCCAGACGGGATGACCGAAGATATTAGAGATGGTGGCACCGACAGAATGCCTCTGCAACTTGGGTGTTGCAAGTGTTGCCTCGGTCGTCCCTTTCCCTCGGCAACTCCAGGTGATCGTGACACCGACATTACTTGGAACGGCGGCAACACCGAAGATACTTAGAATGACAGCGCTGAGACAAAATGCCTCAACAACTCTGCCGCTATACATGTCTCATCGGCAACTTCCAATGGCAGCAGAGCCGAAGTTAATAGGAATAGCGGCACTGAGACAAAGTGCCTAGCAACTCTGCGCTGCACATATGGCCTCTGCAACTTGACTTGGGCATTTTTCTTGCTGAGTCCATCTGAAACCTTAGTGGGTCGGACCTGCTTCGGCCCACTTCCCTTGGGCTTTGGTCCATGCTCATCTTTTATCCCTGGTCGCCTTTTCAGGGCGATCTTAGTGCTTGAGTCCATACTTAGTTTGGGGTTCAATTTCTGACCCTCTACATTTTGCCCCCTGCGCGCGTGGGAGACACACTCCCTGTTTCCCGCGTGGCATGATGTCAGCGGGCAACCCAAAGGTTGCGTCGGTTGGGTCAAAAGTTGCGCCGGTTCTGAAAAGGTGCCCTTTTAACCGCCAGGTCATAATGGACCTAGGGCAACGTGCTGCCGCCCTTTTTCTGATTTTTCTTTATAAATAATGCCCCTTGGGTCCACCGGTTCCCCACTTCTTCCTAACACACCTTTATGTCTCCTTTGTCTTCTTCTCTCCTTTGCCTCCTCTTCCCAAGGCTTTTGACTTTCTTTATTCCTTTTCATGGCCAGCACAAGGTTTCTTGCTGACAGGGCTGTCCCACCCACTACTGAATGGAGGCAGGTCCCTTACTTCGGAGGGTTGGCCGACCCCTTCTGGAAGGCGGTTGATTCCTTTGTTCTGACACCCCTTCTCTAGAAAAGCCTCTGCTTTCTTTCGGAGAGGCCACCTTGGAAGACGCGAACATGGTGAACCCGGTTTCTGTGCTACGGTTTCGTGTAGAGCGTGGCGACTTTCCGCATTCTTACATCTATTATCGTACTTATTCGAGCCCTCCAGCAGATTAGTCCCTCTGGGTCGACGACGTCATGACAGACGGTGGTTTCAAGCAACGCTTGCGTGATGTTTACCTCTTCAATGCTATCTTGATCTTGAGGGAATTGTCGGTGCGTAAGGTGCAAACCAACACTGATATGATTGTCTCCCGTTGGAGTCGTGACACCCATACTTTTGTCTTAGCATGGGGGGAGATAACCCCAACCCTAGGAGACGTCGCTGTCCTCTTGCGCCTCAGCACCCGTGGAGATCAGCCCTTTGACCCAGCGTCTCTGACCCCCGCAGAGCAAGTTACTGTCACTGCTCTTCAAACCGCCTTTCGGGAGGCGCGAAAGTTTGGCTCATGGTATGATCTTAGAACCAGGGAGCTGCTCTAAGAGAGGCCTAAGAGGGATAAGACCACCTATCTCTCTTGGTTAAAGTACTTCTTCAAGGACCTGCAGCCAGTGGTAGGTGACGTTACTAAGGAGAATCATGATTTCGTAGTTGGGTCGGGCTACTGAGGTGACTTGTACTTGGCTGCATTTGTTAGTTATTTCATTTCCTTCTTTGTCTTGCCCAGTAACCCCGCCGAAAGCATCAATCCTCTGGTATTTCCCTTAGCCGTAAAGCTTTGCAGTGGTAATCAAATTCCTTTGGCTCCCTTCTTTCTGGGCAACTTATATTTCCATCTTGATCTCATCCACTCGGACATGGAGCGATCCATGGGCCGCTATGACGTGTGGAGCTTTGTGCATACCCTATTGTTGACTACCTTCTTCTATGAGAGATTTCTCGCCATGGGCCCCATCCCTAGAGAACACGAGCCCTTCATTACTGATGAAATCTTTGATGCAGAGGGCCACCCTATCCTAGATGCAGAGGGTCAGCCTGTCACGAGGCAAGAGCGTCAGTCATTTCCTCGCATCTCTCGATGGTCTGGCCTTGGTACCAATAGGCCCTTTTCAGACTATGTTGACCATATGGAGGAGTGCGTCTTCCGCCCTTTCACTTAACCTCTCCTAGGCGTTTCTGTTGTCCCCTTTTATTTTTCAGAAGCCCACCACGTTGATTTTTCTCTCGACAACATCCAGGCTAATTCTCTCCTTATCGCTGCCATGATTCGCCCCAGATTCTTGCCCATGTGGAATGAAGAAGGTACGTCCAGTGTCATTTACCGACCGGACAAGGTCCTTATGCAATTCGGGATGGATCAGGGCGTCCCAGATGCTCCCCTACCTCACGCTGATTTTCATGGGAGTTTTCAGCGATTCATTCGTGACTACGCTGCTTTACTTGTGGAGGGCCTTGGAGTCATGGAGCTTCCCTCACTTGGGAAAGAAGGTGTATGTACTCTTGATAATAGGCTATTCTGGCAGCCAATCTCGATTCCTTCTTCAACTTTTGCAACAGTGCCCCTGTGGTCCCCGTAGTAGAACCTATTTCGCAACCAGACTTGTCTCTTCGACTACCTTCTGGGCGAGGGAAACAATCCAACATATTCTGCCGCTTCAAGCTTCTGTCTTCGCACGTTGTGGAGGTGCCTCACCCTTCTGGGGCAATATCTGTTCAAACCCTGCAGACTGCTCCCCCTGAAGTGAGTGACACAGTACACATAACCCGTTCCAGGCTAAAGGCCGCCCAAGCAGCAACGGCATCGATTCCCAAGGCACATGCCTCGCCTACTAGAAAGAGGCTCCGAAAGGTATGCATACTTAGACAAGTATTTTATTTACTTATTTATTATTTTTTTTATTTTTATTTTTTTTTGTATTATGTCTTATACTTATCATGTTTACTATAGTAACCGGGTGATCTTCTTCTTCTTTTAAGGGCTATGGGGCACACTGCCCTCCGGTCCAGGGGGCTCTTCTACTGCCATTGGCATTTCTTCAGACTCAAATGACAATGACAACCTCCCCATTGCGACTAAGGTAACAAAATTCAAGACTTGTAGCACAGTTCTTCCAGACGTTGAGGAGGAACCGATTGTGGGAGATGATTCGACCGCTGAGGCCGAGGCAGAGCTGGTCGTGGAGACTGCGGACAATGTGCAAGTTCCCTCTACTGCGGAAGTTGCGACGGGTGATATTGCCGCTGAGGGTTTAGAGCCTTTGCAACCTTCTAACTCTATGCACTCTTGCCGTTCCTCTGTTGGTGGGGATGACTTTGTACTTGAGACCCCTAGAGAAGATCACGGCGTAAGAGAGCCGCTGGAAGTTGTACCACCTACCCTTGGAGCTGGATCTGGCGGTTCCTCCCAATCTACTGAGTCTTCGCTAATTCAGCAAACTCCACTTCTAGACATTTATGCGGCTGAGGAGAGTGCAAGTGCAGCGGCTGCTTCAACCACCCCTGTTGTGACTCCTCTGGACTTAGATAGACTTATAGAGATAGCTGTCACTTTAGCTGCCCACATTGTTACTACTGCTGCTGGGCCTCTGACCAGTTGCTTCGGTGACCTCTAAACAGCTGGCAGACTTGTACCCCACTCATTTTCCAGAGGTGCCAGTTGACCTCGGGATGTCCCGTGACTTTTATACTAGGATGGATACTACTGATGTTCCAGATCTGAATATTGGGGATTATCAGATGGACGACCTTTTTTCAGAGCGACACAATGGTGCATGCAGTTTTGGTCTTTCTCGTGAGGCCAGCTCACCCGGTCGTCAGCCAGCGTCTACTCATTCCATTGCCGTTGGATAGTCATCTTTAGGGGAGGTGCGCCGCCCTCAGACCTTCGGTCGTTCTGTCAACCTCCCTCCAGTGATCAAAGCGAACGATGGTGCGAAAGAGTCTCCTCGGTCCTCAGAGAAAGCATCTTTTCTAAGTTACTGGGTTTCTTCCGAAGCTGCTACGATCCTTGCCCGTGTCCAGACGCTACATCTAGACACCTTTACCGCCTTTAATGTTCCTGGCTCAATAGTTCAGATAGCACTGCTGGAGTCTCTTGCCGGCTTTATTCGTGATCTAGCCACCAAGCAGATCCTGACCACTTCCAGCAAGTTCGTGGAGAGTGCCGAGGCCAATCTGAGGGGCTTTGAGAGGAGCAGTTTTAACTTATCATGGATGAAGGCCAGGCTTCAAAAAGTTGACGGCTTCCTCGAACATGCCGACAACGTGGCGATTATCGCGTCTCTAGAGGAGACCATTAAGGAATGTGAAAGATGCCCTGGAGTAGCACCGACAGAACCTGGCTCGGCTCAAGGAGAAGGATTTGGCATTGGTTTCCCAGTTGCCTCAAGATGTGACTCTGATGGACTCCCTCTTGAAGGGTTTGATTTGATTTTGACTTTGCAACTTTGTCATGGTTTCTTCTGTTTGTTCTTGTTTTTTTTGGTTGCTGTATCGCACTTGGTGCATCATTTCTTCTCTTTTCTCTGTCATAACTTCTTTTTCAAACACTGTAATCATGTTCTGGAAGTTTGACTTTAATATAAAAGTATGGCTGCTTGGTAGTACCCTTGAGTTTCATTTCATTGCTTCCTTTACATTGCTTTCACATAGCTTCATAAGACAAGGCAAGCGCTTTACAAGTGCAAAATTTCATTACAATTAAGCTTTCACAAGGATAAACTTTTACTAAGTCTGGAAAACCTTCCTCACACTAAATGTATATGAGAGTAACGTGTTTACTAGGTGTATGACCCTTTCTTTACACTTTGCTTTAGAAGTATCAACAAAGAAACTTGCAACTCTTTTCAAAAGAAAATTAAGGAAAATACTCTTTGACGTACTTGGCATTGATAGGGCCAGTTCTGAATCCATCATCTACTCTTGTCAACTTGTAGTACCCGCTTCTGCTTGCCTCAGCAACTTTGTAGGGGCCTTCCCATCTGGGTGAAAACTTGGGGACTGGTTGCCCCCGCATGATTGCATCCACTGTTTTCCATACTAAGTCTCATTCCTTGAACTTTTTGTATTGAACAGATTGATTGTAGGCATGGGCTATGGATTGATGATACTTTTCCATTGCCTGCGAGGCCCAATCTCTTCTTTCTTCCGCCGCCTCTATGTTATTCTTCCTGCTGTCTGGAACTAAGTGCGCTGACATGACCATTCTTGCTGAAGGTACTACCAACTCAACTGCCAACACAGCTTTGGACCCATATACTAAGGAAAATGGGGTTGCCTGAATTGGCTTCCTCTTTGATGTTCTATAAGCCCAGAGTGCTATGGGGAGTTGCTCAGACCATGTGCCTCCTGCTTCATCCATCATCTTACTCAGTATTCGGATGAGGGTTTTCTCTGATGAAGTTGGCTACTCCTGCCCCATCTGCCTTCCTTATTGGTATAGCCTTTACCTACTTGGTGCTAACTTCGGTTGCCGCGAGTATCCATCCGTATCCTTTGGACTGTTGCGCTATAGGACCTACCAAGTCAAATGCCCAAGTATGGAACGGATAAGGAGTCTTGATGTTGTGCAATTCAACCGTCGGTGCATGTATCAGATTCCTAAACTTTTGACAAGACTGGCATCTCTTCATAAAGTTTTTAGCGTCTTCTTCCATTGTTGGCCAGTAGTAGTCGAGGTGAATAAGGTGTCCATATAACCGCTGTCCTCCTTGATACTCTGTCTTGTCAGCACCTCGTTTGCCTCATCTTTTGATAAGCATGCTAAAGGTTCCCCTTCGAAACTTCTTCGGTATAGCTTGCCTTGGTCAAGGAAGAAGCGGAGGGCTCGCCTTTTGACTCTGATTGCATCGGCTTTATTTTCAAGCAGTGTGCCATTCTCAAGGTAGTCGATATATGGCTGCCTCCATTCTTCACTGCTTAAGAAATGGGCTTCCTCTTCCTTAGGACGGGACTGACATTTGGCACATTGCCTCTGTAATTCAATACTTTCCTTTTCCATCTCTGGCCAGTAGTACCCTTGCCTCTGTATCCGTCGGTATAGACTGATATCTTCATCTCCACAAGACTTAGCATGAATCTACCTAAGTTTGTCAGCTACTTCTTGCCTACCAACGCATCTTGCCAGCAAGTTGTTGGGGCCGCGAAAATACAACTCTCTTCTGAGGAGCATAAATGGTGCGAGTTCTGCTGGTCTGATTGCTCCCTGGCCAATTTTCAGCTGTCGGATTATATCTGCTTTCCACCCCTCAACATCTTGCTCTGCATGTTCTTTAGTTAGCACTGCTGGTGTTGTCATTTTCTCGATAACGATGGCTATACTATCGTCTGGTATCTCCACCTTTGCCCCAGTGTAGCCAAGGCATCAGGAAAACGGTTATGCGCTCGAGGGGTATGCTGGATTTGGACATCATCAAACTAAGCAAGAAACTTTTGGACTACAGTGCGATATGGGGCTAACAGAGGCTCCTTCAAGGCAAAATCACCCATTGTTTGTTTGACAACTAACTTGGAGTCGTCCCAGATTCTCAACTTCCGGAGGCCCTTCTTTTGAGTAGCTATCAGGCCCAGTATCAACGCCTCATATTCGGCCTTGTTATTTGAACACTCAAAATCAAGCTTATATGATGGATGGAACTTCTTTCCTTCTTGACTGGTTTGTGTGACACCAGCTCCACCTTTCCTAGCTCCAGAAGCTCCGTCAAATTTCAAGTCCCAATGAGTCTCAGTTGCAGCTGCTGAGAGATGGAACTCACTTGGTAAAGGTACCTCTGCAGGTTTATGTTCACCAGATGGGAACTGTGCTAGTAAGTCTGCGAGTGCTTGGCTCTTGATAGCTTTAGGTGTGACACAAACGATATCATATTCCGCCAGAGCTAAGAGCTATCTTGCCATTCTCCCGGTCAGAGCGGGCTTGTTCAGCAAGTAGCGGACTGGATCACTCCAGGTCACAACCTGGATCGGGTGTGCCAAGAAATAGCGGCGCAACTTCTATGCTGTGAAGATTAAGGCTAAACAATGCCTCTCAATTGGAGTATATCGCGACTCGGCACCACTGACTTTGTGACTGATGTAATAGACTGGCTTCTCAATTCCAGCTATGTCTTGGACAAGTAGGGCTCCAATAGACCGAGGGGTAGAAGTGAGGTATAGTAGCAGAGGCTGCTTAGGCTGTGGGGCAATCATTGTAAGTGGTGAGGTAAGTGCCTCCTTCACTGTATCAAATGCTCATTGGTGCTCTTGTAACCATTCAAACTTGTGATTCCCTTTCAGCAGTGTCCCAAAGGGAAAGGTTATCTCAGCAAGGTCTGGAATAAACCTCCTGAGGTATGAGACCTTGCCTAGGAATTTCTTCAAAGCCTTTTGAGAGTGTGGCAGTGGCATCTCCATGATTGATTTGACCTTATCCCCGTCTACTTCGATTCCCCGTTGGTGCACAAGGAAGCCAAGGAACTTGCCAGCAGTAACTCCAAAGGCACACTTGAGAGGGTTCATCTTGAGGCAAAATTGGCGGCAGCGTTGAAAAACTTTTTCCAAGTCGCAGAGGTGGCGGTTTGCCTTAGTAGACTTGACCAGTAGATCATTTACATATACTTCCACTTCACGATGTAGCATGTCGTGGAACACTGCAATCATAGCCCGTTGGTAGGTTGCCCCCGCGTTTTTCAAACCGAAAGGCATCACTGTATAGAAAAAATTTCCCAAAGGCGTTCTGAAAGCTGTCTTTTCTGCATCTTCTGGTGCCATTTTGATCTAGTTATAACCACTGAACCCATCCATAAAAGAGAACATCTGATAGCCCGCCGTTGAATCGACAAGTGTGTCGACATGGGGTAATGGGAACTCATCTTTCGGGCAGGCTTTATTCAGGTCGCGAAAGTCTACACAGACTCTGATCTGACCGTATTTCTTCTGCACCGGAACAATATTTGCGAGCCAAGTCGGGTACTGTATCGGTTCAATGAATTTGGCCTTCTGCAACTTTTCTACCTCTGCTTTAATCTTTGCTTTAAGATTATGATGATACTTTCGAGCGTGCTGCTTAATCGGTTTAGAGTTGGAAAAAGTGTCCAGATGATGAGTGACAAGGGATGGGTCAAGACCAGACATCTCATCATATGTCCAAGCAAAGACATCACTATATTACTTTAGTAGTTTTATCAAATCTGCCTTAGCTGCCGGGGCCATTGTATCACTAACAAACACTGGCTTGCTCTGCCCAGGTAAGTCACTGAGGTTGACCTCAGCAAGTACCTCCTGCGGGGGTTTGGGCCTATCCTGCATATACTTAGGGGCAGGCTCAGGCATCTCCACCAACCCTCGGGGCCATCCTCCCAGGGTATGAAGTTTGGCCCCCAAGACCGTCATAGGTAATAAATTGTCTTGCCGTCCTCGTGCACCTTGACAATCTTTGGCGGAGGACTCGTGGCTTGGCTGCTCCTTTTCTGTCCACTACTCTCGGAAGCGGCCTCTGCATCTCGAATATCTTCCCACTTCGGCAATTTTGCCCCTACAATTTTTCCTATCCTTGGAGCTTCATCTGTTGACAACTCAGTAAAGAAAACGGCATCTGAATAATGTGCCTCTTTCACTCCGAATGGCTTTTCGGACACGCTTATGGTAACTGTGCGCTTTCCCAACTTCGCCTTCACACATTGGTGATAGCTGGATGGTATAGCCCTATATTGGTGCATTCAGGCTCTGCCAAGTATCATATGGTAGTTTGTATCTGCTTCAATCACATGGAATTTAGTCGCAGAACGAATCTCGCCAACTGCTAAGCCCACTACAACATGGCCATTAGTGACCTTTTTCTCACCACCAAAATCGGTTACAGTAATGGGCTGGTGAACCATTCTAGACTCCGGGATACTAGCCTTTGCGAAGGTGTCGGCGGTAATGATGTTTATGGATGCCTCACCATCAAGGAAGGCACGCTTGAACTCCACATCATTGATATAGGCTGTGACAAAAAAAGGGGGGTATGCTCTATCTGCCTCTAAAAAGGTAATGGCCCCATAATCTTCCTGGATACGCCAAGGCACACATTCCTTGGCCTCAGCAACTTCAGCATGGTGTACTTCAGAGATGTTGATGAGAGCCTTTGTTGCTTCCATCCTAGCGGCTTGGCTCAGCCCCAACTGGTCAAAGAAGGTGCAAAACTTAACAGAATTTTGCAAGGCTTGAGCGTGAGTATCCTCTGCAAATTTTGCCTCTGCAGGTGCTGGTTCAAGGAGCTGGCCAGTTGTAATTTCTTCTAACTCATCATAGTAGGACGCCATGTGCACTTGATCGCGCACAAGCCCAAGATAGCCAATCATGTGTACATTCTTGCCCTTTTCCTTGTGATTAGGATAAGGGTCCTTCCGTATGTCACGATTACCGGCGTCTTTGAACTTCAGCTCGTTCGCAGCAACTTTCTTCTTGTAGATATTCTTTAACGTCCAACAGTCCCTGGTGGGGTGTCTGGTGGTTCTGTGATAAACACAATAATCTGGGCTTTCTTTATCCTTCTTGGTCAGAGTAACATCAACCGGAGGTAAAGTAAGTTCACCATTAGCGACCCATTCTTTAACTAAGGCCTTAACATGCTCAAGGCTACAAAGATATGGATTCCTGTCTTCATAACTCTTCCTCTTTCGAGATGAGGAAGCCTTTGCTTGTGAGCGGCTCCCTCTTGTGAAGGTTACTGCAGAAACTCTACTACTACGGGAGTAGCGTTGGCTGTCACGAGATTTGTGTAAAGGACCAGTGGTACTGAGATTTCTAGTTGCCTCAATCAAGGCGGAAAAGGTAGGCAGATTATGATTCACCAAGAAAATCTTATAGTCGCGTATGGCACCCTCCACACATATGCTGACTAAGTGAGCTTCATCCACTGGTTCGTGACAGTCAATAGCCTTGTCTTGGAACCGCTTAACATAGTCCAGTATATCTTCGCCTTCTTTTTGGACGTCTAGCCTAAGTGTGAGGGTTGTAACTTTCTCCTAGACTTGGAAGAACTTTGTGTGGAACTTGTTTACCATTTCCTCTAAACTCTTGATCGAGTTGGGAGCCAAGTTCACATACCAACTGCAGGCCCTTTCAGTAAGTGATTTAGAGAACTCCCGAAGGCGCAGAGAGTGGTCACTGCCATGGACACCAAGAGTTTCAATGAACCTGACCACGTGTTCTCTGGCATTGCCTTGTTTTCCATCAAACTTAATAAACTTGGGCACCGTATACCCAATTGGGTAGGGCATGGCCAATATCTCTTGAGAGTATGGGGGGCTTCACATCTGGGTCTGGGAGAAATGGCAGTTGTTTCTTGCTGCGCTCTTGCTCGAGCATAACTTGTACATCAGCTAGAGTAACAAAGAGAGTGGGTTAGAATGGTCCCGTTTGCTCCTGGGTAGCTGAACCAGCGGCTGTACCGTTCGCCTGAGGTACCACCAGAGGCCCGAACCTCAGGGAACACATTAGGCATTGGGTTTGGGACTGCTACAGGTGGGGGTGCTTGCACTGGAACTGGCTTAGCAGCCATGGCCACAACGGCCTCAGTGAGAGTTTGTAAAGCTACTAGGATCTCCCTCTGCGTATCCTGTAGTGACTGAACCGCCTCAACCATGATACTGTGGTCATGGTCTTCTACATGTGCTACTCCGCCATTAGAAGAGCCTTGCTGCCATGGGGGTTGTTGAACTTCTTCCTCAGCCATCTTTTCTAGTGAAGTATGTAAGCCACTGCGAGTGTGAACCATCAACAAAGCAGCCTCCCCAGCAGAGTCACCAGAAATGTAGGGGGGTTCAAGATTAGCGGGGTGATTAGAGAGGCAAAACTATGATAATGATCCACTGATAATGGAAGTGGCTTGAGAATGAACAACAGTAACTATCTGGGAATTGGAGAGTGTGTAGCTGGGTGAGGGTGAAGCAAGTGGCTTAAGAATAAGTGTATGACAGTACCAAATTGGGCAGCATCTCTCCCAAATCTCCAAAATTCCTCCCTTTGAACATTGAGAAATGGGTCCTATTTATAGGCTTTTCCTTGGTGCCAAGAGGACACCAAGTAGCCAAATAGAGAGAAGACATGTGTCCCAGAGAATCACATGGAATATTCTGCCTTGAGCCACCAGGCTGAAGGTGCCACATGTCCCTCTGCATGTACTGTGTACTATCTATTTGCCTCCGCGACTACCTTTTTAAGCCTCAGCAAGTGTAGTTGCAACGGGAGTGTTTGGCGCTGCAACTCTTTTTTGAGCCTCAGCAAGTGCAGTTACAGCGGGAGTACTTGCCTTTGCACTTGCCTTCTCAGCTTGAACCTCAGCAAGTGCACTTGCAGCGGTGAACCTTTGCTGCTGCACTTGCCTTCTCAATTCTACTTGGCCAGTACATGCATTCTCAGGACTCCATTAGTCTGCTATCGACTATGTTCGTGCTTACCTCAGCGAAACCTCTACCTTTAGCCACCTAACCACAAACTCCTCGGCTTTCCAAGGCGAAGGCCTCAGCTAAGCCTGTTATTTGCCATGCTGTGCCTTAGTACCTAGCCCAAGGGGGCTTCCTTAGTCCTGCCTGTGCGACTAAGGCAGGTCCTTGACCTGGGTAATGGAAAGGGAGTCCCTTACGTTCGGGCTACCCTGCTCCCATCTTCGCGGGGTTACCGGGGTAAACTAGTATTTCCGGGTCTACTATCAGCTCCAACTAGTAAGTCTTGGGGCCTGCTATCGACGCCAAGTTAAATGAACTATGGGGCCTGCTATCAGCCCTAGGCCAGTAATGCCTTGAGGCCTGCTGTCGGCGCCAAGCATTAGCCTCTACTTGCAAGGGGACAACCTCTTTCAGAGACTGCCATCACCTTGGCAGGATATTCCCTCTACAACTTAGTTGCTGCGGTAGTCATTTTCCCGCGGCAAGTCCAGACGGGATGACCGAAGATATTGGAGATGGCGGCGCCGACAGAATGCCTCTGCAACTTGGGCGTTGCAAGTGTTGCCTCAGCAACTTAGTTGCCTCGGTCGTTCCTTTCATTCGGCAACTCCAGGTGATTGTGACACCGACATTACTTGGAACGGCGGCGGCACCGAAGATACTTAGAATGGTGGCGCTGAGACAAAGTGTCTCAGCAACTCTGCCGCTGCACATGTCCCATCGGCAACTTCCAATGACGGCAGAGCCGAAGTTAATAGGAATGGCGGCGCTAAGACAAAGTGCCTTAGCAACTCTGTTGCTGCACATGTGGCCTCTGCAACTTGACTTGGGCATTTTTCTCGCTGAGTCCATCTGGAGCCTTGGTGAGTCGGACCTGCCTCGGCCCACTTGTTTGCCCACTTCCCTTGGGCTTTGGTCCACGCTCCTCTCTTATCCCTGGTCGCCTTCTCAGGGCGATCTTAGTGCTTGAGTCCATACTTAGTTTGGGGTTCAATTTCTAACCCTCTACAGTATGTTTAGGATAATTTTTTAATTTTTTATGAAAAAATGTGAAAAAAATATAAAGAAAAGAAAATATTTGACCTTTTGTTTATATAATTTGTTAGACCATCTCCAACGGTGAACCAAACCCAGCATCAGATTCAAAATTTGATGAAAAACCCACTTTTTCAAGCTCCAACCGTTGCACCAAACTCATATCAAAATGACAATTCAGCAAACAAAACATCAAACTGAGACCACGACACAGATTTTACCAAATCACTGTTACTGACCGTTGAAAGTGGTACACCGGTCAACCAGCCGGTTGCCCGGTCGGTTGACCAACCGGTCGCCCGATTTTCTTTAAATTAGGTAGGTTCAAACCGGTCAAAAAAGGTTCAAACAGGTAAAAAAAAAAAATTATTTTTTGCCTACCCGGTTGACTGGCCGGTGGACCGGCCGGTCAACCCAACATCTGAGCTGCAAATATGAAGCTTGAGCTGCAAATATGAAGCTACTGCTGCAAATAGATTCATTTGATTAGTAAAAGAAAAAGAAACAATTGTTTATACATGATGGATAGGTAGAACACATGCAAAAAGGTTTTAATGACAACAGACAAAATTAGTAACAAATTCTATACATCTCTCTGATGGATAGGTAGAACACATGCAAATCAGCAAGGAAATCAGAAATCTTTTCAAGACAATAAATAATGATGGAAGTAGAATATATATGAAAGAAGAAGTCGTTTTGCACGAACAATGGTAATATCAGATAATATTATGGAATTTGATACGGCTCGACCAACCGGTTGACCCACAGAATTTGATACGCGATTTGATGCACCGTTGGAGTGAGTAGTATCAAATTTGGTGAAATAGGTCATTTTTGACTCAGATTTGGTAAAAATCTGAGTAACCGTTGGAGATGCTCTTAGTTTTTAGTTTTTTTAATGACTTTTTAACTTTTAGACAAAAAAAATGATATTTTCAAACGAGCCCTAAGAAGTAGGTGTAACCTCAATATTTTGTTATGGGAGAGACCTGAACTGAAGCGTTGAGCGAGGTGAATAAGCTTTTTACCACTGAACTAACAGATTATTAGTATAAATTTTCAATTTTCAATTTTAATAGTGCTACAAACATTGTTCTTGAATTATTTTTTATTTTTGAAACAATCATAAGAGAATCGGAATCCAGTTGGGAATAACACTCCAAAATAAAAATAAAAAATAAAAAAATTGGCATTTTGTTAAATGGCTTTTCAATTTTATTTAATTATTTCAAAAGTTGTTCAAACTACCCGGCTGGCTATGACAACGACTCTGATGTTTTTGACAGTTTACGTACAAGTTGCACGTGGGTTGCAATTGTTAGTTGCAAATCAAATATTCTTGGGATGTTATTTGCAACAGTGATGCATACGTCGCACCCCAGTTAAGTGTCTCGCCCCCACTGGTTCAAACTTAAAAAAAAAATAATTTTTTTTTTATCCAATAATGAACTGCCACCTCATTGGGGGTGACCCCAGGTGTATGGCGCATTTTGCATATTTTTTACTTACTTTTTTTCCAAAAATGTTATAAAAGTGGTTTAGGGTTGGTTTTTAGTTCATCTGGTTTTAAATAGTTCAATATCCAATTAAATTTTCGGAAATGTTTGAGAGCTCGAGAGAGTGGCTCGAGAAATGGCTCGAGAGAGGAGAGAGAGAGAAAGAGAGAGGGAGAAGAGAGAGGAGAGGAGAAGAGAGGAGAGAGGGAGAAGAGGAGAAGAGGAGCTCACGCCGAGGAGGAGAGAGGGAGAAGAGGAGAAGAGGAGCTCACCGGCGTCGCAGCTCCCCACCCCGGCGTCGCAGTCCGCCGTAGCTGCTCCTCGTTCGTCGCTGCTCCTCGCCGATCGTCGCACCACCGCCACCGCCACCGCCACCGCCTCGCCCTGCCTCCTCCTCGCAGATTTATGGCCCCTCCCCTCCCTCCTCCTCCCCTTCCCTCCTCCTCCTCCTCCTCCTCCTCCTCCTCCTCCCTTCTCTTCTTCTCCTCCTCCTTCTTCTTCTTCTTCTTCTTCTTCTGAAACTGAAACGAAAACCAGAAAAAAAGAAAAAAAAAAAAAAAAAAACATCAAAACGACGTCGTTTTCGACACCAAAACGACGTCGTTTTGGTGTCGAGCCACAGTCTCGAGCCACAGTCTCGAGCTACGTAGCAGGGTCGTTAAATTTTTTTGATTTTGTTAATTGTAAAATCGAAATAAACTATATGTCAAGTTTGTCAGTTTGATATATATATTTTTTTTCCCCTTAAATTAGTCATCTCAATTCAAGAAAGGATTTAAATTTAATAGTTCTATTTTGACATCAGATCCAAATTGTTCAATTTTTAAGAATTGTTGAATAGAATAAGTTAGTTGAATATCAATAATTATATGTTTGAATCAAATTTGTGTTACAAAAAAAAGATAATTATTTTTAAAATTATATTTATCGTTTATTTTTTAAAAAATATATGATTTAAACATATACCGATATTCAATTATCTTAATTTTTTACATAGATATTCAATTTGACAAATTTTCAAAAGTAAACAATTTGAATAAATAAAACCAATCTCAAAATAAACTTACCAAATCCAAATACTATCTTAGGCCAAGTATGGCAACTCTAAAATAATCGATTTTTTTATCTTTTTTTCATCACATAACTTCTTTACTTTTCTGTACATCTTTTCATAAAAAGACAAAAAATATATTTATTTAGGTCATCCCAAACAATCCATTAAGTTGCCAAGCCAAACCCGAAAAGAATTCACATAAAATTTTAAAAGGTGATAAAAAATGTCGTTTTATAATTGATTCCTTCTGTACAACAAAGTTGGGCATTTCACGATCTGGGATCTTAATGTGCCTTTGGACACAGTAGATTCTGTGTTCTCTTATGAAGTGTCGTCCCGAGCCTCTTTTGATAATCTGAACTGTTCATATGGTAGGATTCGTCGAGTAGATTATCTATACAAAAAAATCAAGTTGATTGAATATTTGCAGCCCTATAACCAAAGCACATTTGTTTTTATAAAAATTAACGGTTAACATAACTTTCATAAATTTTTAAAAACAATTAAGACATAATCATAGAGTTATAAATATTTGATTAACTTGATTTTTTATATGAATAATATTCTTAACGAATCCTATAATATGAACGGTTCAAATTATCGAAAAACATTCGGGATGAATTTCCACAAAGGGGCACACACAAGCCGCTATGCCTTGAAGGCACAGCAGCACCCATGCTCGTTTTTCATGAAGTATGCTATGTTATTGTAAGTCCAGATTTTTCAACAATGATACATCTCTCTAAATTAAAGAGCTCTAATGACATGGAAAGTCAAAAAAAAAAAAAAAAAAACACAAGACACAAATATCACTATCACAGTGGGACTTACACACCATTAGAACTATTAGAACTCTTTTATTAGAGCTTCAAAACATTTTTGCAGATTTTTTAAGAGTTACAAACATTTGTGCATAGATCATAAATAATAAGAAAAATTAAATTGATATAATTAATTTTAAAAATATATATATATATATATATATATATAATTATGTGATTATAATTATTAAATTTGTCTGATATTTTTTGATAATTTATACATAAAAACTAAGGCCTCGTTTGAGAATAAACAATTTTAGTAACTTTTTTACTTTTTGACTAAAATATAAGGTAAAAAAATTAATATATTTAAAATGACTTTTAATTTTTTATAAAAAAATATATAAAAAATAGAGAAAGAAAAAAATCTTTAACTTTTTTATATAAATTATAAACTTTTTAATTTTTTAACTTTTAAACTAAAATAGACACATGCCAAATAACGCCTAAACCAATAAACAAAACCTATCATCGAAATGAAAATTTTAATGAATCCACAACCATGGACAACGTCCGTTCCATTCACATGGTGGAGTGAAAATATGTTCCCATTTTAAAAGCTTAAACAACTTATGAACCCAAGAAACATACCGTGCTGATACTTTTTATTTTATTTTATTTTTTAAAAATGTTAAAAATTTTATTAAAATTTTGATGAAAATATAGTGTGGGACCTATAAAGAACCTATATGATATAGGTCTCATACTCATGTAAGATATTTGATAAAATTTCTATTATTACTCCTTATTTTTTACTCATCAATTTGTTTGCATTGAGAATCGAATTGAATATAAAATACATTAGAAAGAAATAAAATCTATCGAGATTTGAATAAAAAATATTTTAAAAATAAATGAAATCGTTAAAACTTATCTCGAAACAAGTAAAAAATCATTTTGATAAGTAAAAATATATCTCAACCTTTTTTTTTATTATTTATTATTTATTATTTTTATTTTTATTTTTTTTCTATGGCGGCTGACTTGTTAAAAGACTTGTCATTATCCACACGGTTTTCTTTAGTTCCATTTTTTTTTTCTCCATGAATTTGCAGAAAATGCATTTGGAACTTTGATTGCTAACGCTAAACCAACATAAATTCATAAAAGGGAGACGTTAATGATGGTTTAATGGATGCTCATTAATTTCAAAATATATGTAAGAAATATATAAAAATTTTATTGAGACTTTGTTTGGGGTGTCCTAAAAAAGTGTACTTTTTGTCTTTTTACGAAAAGATGTGCAGAAAAGTAGAGAGGTGATGTGATGGAAAAAAAGTAAAAAGATAAAAAGATGGATTATATAGTAGATCCCAAACTAAGCCTAATTATTTTGATATCATCTACCTCGTAAAAATAGTTGGGTAAATTACAAATACACCTTCTGAAGTTTGCTTAAAATACAAATTATCTTTTGTGATTTGGAAAATTATAAATGTCTTCCTGTCAGAATTTTTTATTTAACAGAATTAATTAAAAAAGTGAAATTTCTAACTGTTCACTTATGCAATAATAAAATTATCTTAATTATTAATTGAAATAAAATTTTAACATTATTAAAAACTGTTAATTAATTTGATGATTTATTAATGAAATGACCTATTTATTATAAAATTAGAAATTTTAGGAGGCATAATGCAATTTCTAAAATCACAAGAAGTAACTTGTAATTTAAGCAAACTTCAAAAGATATGTTTGTAATTTATCCAAAATAGTTCATAAAATTAGAGTCTTTTAAGAAACTGGTAAAAAGTCAACTTCTAACTTTTTACTCATTTTAAGTCACATCACTTGTCACATAATTTACCCATAAAAAGACAAAATAAATTTAAAAAATTAAAAAATTAACTTTTCAAAACACTCTATTGTCATTAGTACAACCTTCTCTAAAATATAGAAAAAATTTGATTCTAGAACCATCTTGGAATTGAAATATATAATATTAATTGGAGAAATTTTTTTTATATAACGGGTATGTGACGTGGTTGAAACAAAAATGTTAGAGGGCCTAAAAATTCTATCAAAAGTTTTATCAAATGTCTCACATGGGTGTAGGACTCACATGAGACCCACAATGTGTGGGTCCCATACCTATATAAGACATTTAATAAAATTTTTAGTAAAATATTTGAGGTCTCTAGCATTACTCTGGTTGAAACGACTTGGTACACCATTCTACTTATTAATTGATGTTGCACGTGGTTAAAACAGAACTGAGAAGTCACTCTTTGCTTGGTCCAAAATTCTAAATATTCAATCACATCAAGCCTTCATCTCACATTTTATTAAATACTTGAAGAAAAATATTTGGTAGCTCAAAATTATATGATTTAAATAGTTTAAATTTGTCAAAACGACATCATTTTACATTTATTTACCCTCAAAATGACGTTATTTTACACTTATTCACACTTAAAACGACGTCATTTTGATTAATTTGAACCATTTGAATCACGAAATTTTGAGCTACCTAGCATTGTTGTATTTGTAATTTAGCCAGTTAATTAAAGTATTCAACAATGCTAGGTAACTGAAAATTTTGTGGCTCAAATCACTCAAAACGACATCGTTTTGAGTGTAAATGAGTGTAAAACCTTATCAGATTTGATTAAAATACGAATCGTTTTTTGTAGTTTTAAAAATTATATTTTATCCCTTAAGATTTCTAATTTCATAACAAATCGCTCATTCTATTAATAAATCATTAAGTCAATTAACAATTTTTAATGATGTTAAAAATATGTTTTAATTAATAATTTAAGTAATTTTATTATTGTATAGGAGAATAATTATGAATTTTATTTTTTTAATTAATTCTGTTAAATAAAAAATTCTAATAAGAAGGTATTTGTAATTTTTTAAATTATAAAGAGTAATTTATATTTTAAGTAAACTTAAAAAAAACTATATTTGTACAATAAAGGTTGAGACCTCCTTTGGGGGTCACCCTTTCACCCCCTTTGCATTTGATTGGCTAACTTTTTTTTTTTTTTTTTTTTTTTTGATCTCCCAATCCCCAACCCCCACGTGTGTGTGTGGGGGGAGGGGGTGGGGGTGGGACTTTTAAGGGGTATGAATCAGAATTGGGATCCTCTAGAGTAATTTTTTCCTAAAGTTTCCTAGAGTACTACATTGTGTGGTCGAGATTTACTGGCAAGTCACATCAATTTCATTTTAGAGGATCCTTGCTCATGAATCATTGCTCATATTTGTAATCTACCCTAATTAATAAGTAAAAAAATAATACAACATCGTACCAATTGTGTACCCGTTGCATAAAATATTTGTTCAAGTTCAACCACTACTCTCTCCACGGAAAATGACTTAGACCCCCAGTTAGGTTAGGGGTGCCAGGGGTCATCCTGATTGGTGCAAAAGTAATTTTTTTTTTCTTTTTATTTATTTATTTATTTTTTCAAACTAACCACACACTGTCACGTCACTGAGAGTGTCACCGGGAGTCACCCTCACTGTGGTCGGAAGCAATGCCCCTCTCTCCACCCACAGCCATTAATGACAATGGTGGCAATAAATGTGCCAAACCTGCAAAAAAGACCCATATGATGGGGAGGCCACATGTTACTTTTTATTTCATCAATTATTACTGATAGAATATCCTTTTATTTTTTTAATTTTAAAATAATACATTTAAATCATTTAATTATTAAAAATTGTACAAAAATTCTATTTTTAGAGAGTAAAAGTGAAGGCATTGTGATTAAGGTTTAGGATTTAAGTCCCAATGTCATAGGTTCAATTCTCTTTTTCTTTGGCCAATTTCCTGAGCGAAGTACAGTTAATTAGGAGGTTGGGCCTCAAGTTGTCTAATCAACACTTGGTGTGGGTTCAATATTCCCTCGCTGTGCGAGTCCTGACTTAAGCGGAGCTTGTCTTGGGAGGTCGGGACAAGTTCTCAGGTTATAGTCTCCTCACTCAGAACGGCTAACAGGATACCCTGGTGATCTCTATAAGAGGCGCTGCCTTAAACCTGCGGGAGGATAGAGAAGATTTTCTTGTAACAAAAAAAAAAAAAAAAATGAAGCAATTTTAATAGTTAAAATGCCTAAATACACTATTGTCAAGTTACGAGAGGTAAGAGCAACATGTCAACCATTCTTCTCCCATTAAACTTTGTAAATTTACTCTATTCCAACTCTCCTAATTTATTTAGTGGTTGAAAAATATCATTTTCTATCGGTAACAAGAAAAAAACTAGCAATTTAATTTTAATTGGTTTAAGTTTGAAAGCAACTAGCTATGAGTAAGTAATGGTAAGTCAAAGGATTTATCCTTTTGACAACACTAACTAATCAAATTTTTTAGGGAAAGCAATGCGAAACAAGACTCGAAAAAAAAAAATGATAAAGTTAAAATTATATTTACCAATTTTGATAAAATATTATAGTTTAAAATTTACTATTGGAATAAATTCAACAGCCAAAACTCATTCATCCTACCAAGAGATCATACGTTTGAGGACTCCTTTTCACTCTCATCTCATGCATCCAAAAAGAGATTAACAAGACAACTTTTTAACATAGAAAGTGAATAATTTTTATGAAATACTTTACCTAATTAAAATTTGCAACAATGACCCAAAAAATCACGTAACAAAAAAGTGAAAGAATTTTTGCGATACATAGATCCCTTTTACAAGTTTTTATTTATTTATTTTTGGGCGACTTGGCCTGTCTCTAGTTGAAAATTGAATTGGACTAGACAATTCACATCTTTGACCGATAAGAGTCATCAAACGGAAGACACTGGTAAGAGTTTATAAAAGTATGACCAGTTGAATTTTTTTAAAAACTCTTATAATTAACCGTCTTCAGTTTCATGAGTCTTATTGATCAGAGACTTTTACTGTCGGGTGCACTTGAAATTTCAACCGAATACAAATTATTCTCTTTTTTTATTGATATATTACTTTGCTTGTACGAAACACCACCATGTGTACACATTGATAGTGACCAAATTTCCTATAATATTATATGGAGTAATATTACGAACCCACCCTTATCAGTTCAGAAATTAACTGAGAAATTATTTAAAATTTTCATTTTGTGGTTCAAATTTATTTTACATATACATCTATACTATATATCTATGTATATATTATATAAGTAAAAGAAGGTTTTTAGTGAGAAGTCTTCTAAAAGCTCCAAATTGTCATTCTAAAATTATTGAATTTTCAATTTACAAAATAGATTAAAAAAAAATTTATGACTAATATTTAATTAATTATTAATTATTTTAGAAATAATAATTATCCCTTAATTTATGAATTTCAAATGGAAAGATAACAAAATATTCCATAATAAAAACGAGAAAACTATCACAAAATTCAAAATATTTGAATTGAAAATCTATATCTATCAACAAAATCCAAAATAAAGATAGTTTAAATTTGAATTTGAATATATAATAAGTATAGTCTATATTTATCTATCAAATTTCACATCCCTCTCCTCCTATATAAATAGTTATATTTCAATTGATTATAAATACATACAAAACTATTACGTTGCTCTTTCTCTTCTCCCCCCTCCTCCCCCTCTTTCTCTCTATATTTAATTTTATATTGTTATAGGTATAGCTAAAATGCTTTACTCATTTGCATTCCCCCTCTTTCTTTCTCCCTCTATATAATTTTATATTGTTATATGTATGGCCGAAATACTCCACACATTTGTATTTTTGGTCTAAATTTTAAATTTTTTTTTTTTGCGGGTGACATCATAAATATAATACCAAACTTGACGACTAGAGAGTTTTTTAATTTCTTTTTATTGCAATGTTGAATATTATGTACCAAAAAAAAAAAAAATTTATTATTTGTCCGTATCATTCTCATAATGAATTTCCCACCAAACTAAAACTCAAGTTGATCGAATATTTGCAGCCCTATAACCAAAGCACATTTGTTTTTATAAAAATTAACGGTTAACATAACTTTCATAAATTTTTAAAAACAATTAAGACATAATCATGGGGTTATAAATATTTGATTAACTTGATTTTTTATATGAATAATATTCTTGACGAATCCTATAATATGAACGGTTCAAATTATCGAAAAACATTCGGGATGAACTCCCACAAAGGGGCACACACAAGCCGCTATGCCTTGAAGGCACAGCAGCACCCATGCTCGTTTTTCATGAAGTATTATGTTATTGTAAGTCCAGATTTTTCAACAATGATAAATCTCTATAAATTAAAGAGCTCTAATGACATGGAAAGTCAAAAAAAAAACAAAAAACAAAAACAAAAACAAGACACAAATATCACTATCACAGTGGGACTCACACACCATTAGAACTATTAGAACTCCTTTATTAGAGCTTCAAAACATTTTTGCAGATTTTTTAAGAGTTACAAACATTTGTGCATAGATCATAAATAATAAGAAAAATTAAATTGATATAATTAATTTTTAAAATATATATATATATATATAAAATAAAATTATGTGATTATAATTATTAAATTTGTCTGATATTTTTTGATAATTTATACATAAAAACTAAGGCCTCGTTTGAGAATAAACAATTTTAGTAACTTTTTACTTTTTGACTAAAATATGAGATAAAAAAATTAGTATATTTGGAATGACTTTTAATTTTTTATTAAAAAAATGTACAAAAAATAGAGAAAGAAAAAAATCTTTAACTTTTTTTTATATAAGTTATAGATTTTTTAATTTTTTAAATAATTTTTTAACTTTTAAACTAAAATAGACGCATGCCAAATAAAGCCTAAACCAATAAACAAATCCTATCATCGAAATGAAAATTTTAATGAATCCACAACCATGGACAACGTCCGTTCCATTCACATGGTGGAGTGAAAATATGTTCCCATTTTAAAATACTGTGCTGATACTTTTTATTTTATTTTTTATGGAAATATAGTGTGGGACGTATAAAGAACCTATATGATATAGGTCTCATACTCATGTAAGATATTTGATAAAGTCTCCATTATTACTCCTTATTTTTTACTCATCAATTTGTTTGCATTGAGAATCAAATCGAATATAAAATACATTAGAAAGAAATAAAATCTATCGAGATTTGAATAAAAAATATTTTAAAAATAAATGAAATCGTTAAAACTTATCTCGAAACAAGTAAAAAATCATTTTGATATTAGTAAAAATATATCTCAACCCTTTTTTTTTAATTTTATTTTATTATTTTTTATTTTTATTTTTATTTTTTTTCTATGGCGGCTGACTTGTTAAAAGACTTGTCATTATCCACACGGTTTTCTTTAGTTCCATTTTTTTTTTCTCCATGAATTTGCATAAAATGCATTTGGAACTTTGACTGCTAATGCTAAACCAACATAAATTCATAAAAGGGAGACGTTAATGATGGTTTAATGGATGCTCATTAATTTCAAAATATATGTAAGAAATATATAAAAATTTTATTGAGACTAATTATTTTGATATCATCTACCTCGTAAAAATAATTGGGTAAATTACAAATACACCTTCTGAAGTTTGCTTAAAATACAAATTATCTTTTGTGATTTGGAAAATTATAAATTTCTTCTTGTCAGAATTTTTTATTTAACAGAATTAATTGAAAAAGTGAAATTTCTAACTGTTCACTTATACAATAATAAAATTATCTTAATTATTAATTGAAATAAAATTTTAACATTATTAAAAAGGAAAATTTACCCATAAGTCCTAGTTTCTGAAAAGTTGAACCATTTAGTCATAAAAGTTTTCTTATGCTCCATTTAGTCCCATTTGCATATCAATCTAATGTTCGAAATATTAATCTGATATTCGAAATCTAATGTTTGAAACATTAATCTGATGTTTGAAACATTGTAATGGGACCTTTCAGTCTATAAGAAAACTTTTAGGACTAAACAGTGTATAAGTTATTAATTTGAGATTTATTGGTGCATCCCCCTATTAAAAACTGTTAATTAATTTGATGATTTATTAATGAAATGATCTATTTATTATGAAATTAGAAATTTTAGGAGGCATAATGCAATTTCTAAAATCACAAGAAGTAACTTGTAATTTAAGTAAACTTCAAAAGATATGTTTGTAATTTATCCAAAATAGTTCATAAAATTGGAGTCTTTTAGGAAACTAGTAAAAAGTCAACTTCTAGCTTTTTACTCATTTTAAGTCATATCACTTGTCACATAATTTATCCATAAAAAACAAAATAAATTAAAAAAATTAAAAAATTAATTTTTTATCAACTTTTCAAAACATTCAATTGTCATTAGTACAACCTTCTCTAAAATATAGAAAAAATTTGATTCTAGAACCATCATGGAATTGAAATATATAATATTAATTGGAGAAATTTTTTTTTATATCACGGGTATGTGACGTGGTTGAAATGACTTGGACTTGGTACACCATTCTACTTATTAATTGCTGTTGCACGTGGTTAAAATAGAACTGAGAAGTGACTCTTTGCTTGGTCCAAAATTCTAAATATTCAATCACATCAAGCCTTTATCTCACATTTTATTAAATACTTGAAGAAAAATGTTTGTAACTCAAAATTATATAGTTTAAATAGTTTAAATTTGTCAAAACGACGTCGTTTTACATTTATTTATCCTCAAAATGACGTTATTTTACACTCATTCACACTCAAAACGACGTCATTTTGATTGATTTGAGCTGTTTGAACCACAAAATTTTGAACTACTTAACATTGTTGTATTTGTAATTTAGCCAGTTAATTAAAGTATTCAACAATGCTAGGTAGTTGAAAATTTTATGGCTCAAATGACTCAAATCACTCAAAACGACGTCGTTTTGAGTGTAAATAAGCATAAAACCTTCTCAGATTTGATTAAAATACAAATCGTTTTTTGTAGTTTTAAAAATTATATTTTATCCTTTAAGATTTTTAATTTCATAATAAATCACTCATTCTATTAATAAATCATTAAGTCAATTAACAATTTTAATGATGTTAAAAATATGTTTTAATTAATAATTTAAGTAATTTTATTATTGTATAGGAGAATAATTATGAATTTTATTTTTTTAATTAATTCTGTTAAATAAAAAATTTTAATAAGAAGATATTTGTAATTTTTTAAATTATAAAGAGTAATTTATATTTTAAGTAAACTTAAAAAAAACTATATTTGTAATCTACCCTAATTAATAAGGGATTGTTTGGAATAACCTAAATAAGTATACTTTTTGTCTTTTTATAAAAAGATGTACAAAAAAATAGAAAAGTGATGTGATGAAAAAAATAAAAAAATAAAAAGATAAATTATTTTTAAATTGCCAAACTCTACCTAAGTAAAAAAATAATACAACATCATACCAATTGTGTACCCGTTGCATAAAATATTTGTTCAAGTTCAACCACTACTCTCTCCACCCACAGCCATTAATGACAATGGTGGCAATAAATGTGCCAAACCTGCAAAAAAGACCCATATGATGGGGAGGCCACATGTTACTTTTTATTTCATCAATTATTACTGATAGAATATCCTTTTATTTTTTTAATTTTAAAATAATACATTTAAATCATTTAATTATTAAAAATTGTACAAAAACTCTATTTTTAGAGAGTAAAAGTGAAGGCATTGTGATTAAAGTTTGGGATTTAAGCCCCAAGGTCATAGGTTCAATTCTCTTTTTTCTTGGCCAATTTCCTAATCAACACTTGGTGTGAGTTCAATACTTCCTCGCTGTGCGAGTGCTGATTTAAACGGAACTTGTCTTGGGAGGTCGGGGCAAGTTCTCATGTTATAGTCTTCTCACTCAGAACGACTAACAGGATACCCTGGTGATCTCTATGAGGGGCGCTGCCTTAAACTTGCGGGAGGGTAGGGAGGATTTTCTTTGTAACAAAAAAAAAAAAAAAAGTGAAGCAATTTTGATAGTTAAAATGCCTAAATACACTATTGTCAAGTTACGAGAGGTAAGAGCAACATGTCAACCATTCTTCTCCCATTAAACTTTGTAAATTTACTCTATTCCAACTCTCCTAATTTATTTAGTGGTTGAAAAATATCATTTTCTATCAGTAACAAGAAAAAAAAAACTAGCAATTTAATTTTAATTGGTTTAAGTTTGAAAGCAACTAGCTATGAGTTTTGACAACACTAAAACTAATCAAATTTTTGAGGGAAAGCAATGCGAAACAAGACTCGAAAAAAAAAATGATAAAGTTAAAATTATATTTACCAATTTTGATAAAATATTATAGTTTAAAATTTACTATTGGAATAAATTCAACAGCCAAAACTCATTCATCCTACCAAGAGGTCATACGTTTGAGGACTCCTTTCCACTCTCATCTCATGCATCCAAAAAGAGATTAACAAGACAACTTTTTAAAATAGAAAGTGAATAATTTTTATGAAATACTTTACCTAATTAAAATTTGCAACAATGACCCAAAAAAATCACGTAACAAAAAAGTGAAAGAATTTTCGTGATACATTGATCCCTTTTACAAGTTTTTATTTATTTATTTATTTTTGGGCGACTTGGCCTATCTCTAATTGAAAATTGAATTGGACCAGACAATTCACATCTTTGACCGGTAAGAGTCATCAAACGGAAGACTCTAACTAATAAGAGTTTATAAAAGTATGACCAGTTGAATTTTTTTAAAAACTCTTATCATTAACCGTCTTCAGTTTCATGAGTCTTATTGATCAAAGACTTTTTCTGTCGGGTGCACTTGAAATTTCAACCGAATACAAGTCATTCTCTTTTTTTATTGATATATTACTCTGCTAGTACGAAACACCACCATGTGACCAAATTTCCTATAATATTATATGAAGTAATATTACAAACTCATCCTTATCAATTCAGAAATTAACTGAGAAATTATTTAAAATTTTCATCTTGTGGTTCAAATTTATTTTACATATACATCTATACTATATATCTATGTATATATTATATAAGCAAAAGAAGGTTTTTAGTGAGAAGTCTTCTAAAAGCTCCAAATTGTCACTCTAAAATTATTGAATTTTCAATTTACAAAATAGATTAAAAAAAAATTATGACTAATATATTTAATTAATTATTAATTATTTTAGAAATAATAATTATCCTTTAATTTATGAATTTCAAATGGAAAGATAACAAAATATTCCATAATAAAAACGAGAAAACTATCACAAAATTCAAAAATATTTGAATTGAAAATCTATATCTATCAACAAAATCCAAAATAAAGATAATTTAAATTTGAATTTGAATATATAATAAGTATAGTCTATATTTATCTATCAAATTTCACATCTCTCTCCTTCTATATAAATAGTTATATTTCAATTGATTATAAACATATACAAAACTATTACGTTGCTCTTTCTCTTCCCTCCCCCCCCTCCTCCCCCTCTTTCTCTCTATATATAATTTTATATTGTTATAGGTATAGCTGAAATGTTTTACTCATTTGCATTCCCCCTCTTTCTTTCTCTCTCTATATAATTTTATATTGTTATATGTATGGCCGAAATACTCCACACATTTGTATTTTTGGTCTAAATTTTAATTTTTTTTTTGGCGGGTGACATCATAAATATAATACCAAACTTGACGACTAGAGAGTTTTTTAATTTCTTATTATTGCAATGTTGAATATTATGTACCAAAAAAAATAATATATTATTATTTGTGCGTATCATTCTCATAATGAATTTCTCACCAAACTAAAACTCTTTCCTATTTGAGAATTTCAAGGTAATTTAACTTGGTCATTGAGTGTCCACTATATTTTATCTTTCAAGAATATTTTGGTGATGTGTTCACATAGTTTTGTGATTTATATTATGTAATATTTAATTTTGCTCTTTAACATTTAATATCAAATTTATTTTTTTAATAAGAAACTTGAATGATTGAGTCTTTTATTTTATTTTGTTTTTTTTGTAGGTTGGTAGTAGAATATTATTTTTATCATAGCAACATATAGTTCTCAATTATATGATACTTATTGATGTTTCACTGCATTTGTTTTTAATTTATTTGTTTGTTTAATTGAATTATTTTTTTATGTTTTTGGTTATCAAAATCTCATCAAAGATAATCAGTGTGGATGATATTAAATCTAAAACTATGACGCATCATATGTTTTGCAATCATATTTTTAAGTTATTCATTGTAAATCATATATACCCGTGTGTATCGCAAGAGTTACTATTAGTATATATATATATATATATATATAAGCAAATGCAATGAAATATGAGAGGTTTTCAAACTCTTAATATTAAATTCTCATGTAATCTCTCTCCTACATGGCATCATGTGAAGCTTCCTTTACAAATTTTCCTAATTTTTAATTATTTTTTAAAAATAAATATAACAAAAAAATTTAAAAATCAGATATATATAAACAGATAAAATTAATAAACTTGATCTCTATCTCTTCAATTCACTACAAAAAATTCATTTTTTTTGCGACGGTAAAATACCGTCGCCAATACCCAAAAAGCCGTCTCAAAAACTTTTTTGCGACGGTAAATAGCTTTTAGCGACGGTAATAGGGGGGTCGCAAAAAAAGGGGTAGCTAAAGGTCTTTAGCGACAGTAAGACGCCGTCGCAAAATATTGGCGACGGCAAAAATGCCTTTTAGCGACGGCAAAATACTGTCGCAATTAATGTGTAAAAATCTGAAGTTTTTGAGATGGCACTAAAATACCGTCGCTAACATGGTTATTTGCGACGGTAAAATACCGTCGCAAAAGGGTTTATTTGAGACGGTGAAAATACCGTCGCTAAAATGGTTATTTGCGACGGGTTTAATACCGTCGTTAATACTGTTATTTGCGACAGAAAAATGTGCCGTCTCTAAAAATATTATTTGCGACGGTGAAAATACCGTCGCTAAAGGCCTTTTGTTAATATTGCCAATATCATTGGTGACGGCTACGCTACCGTCGCAAAAACCTGGTTCTAACAAAAATGCTGTAATAAAATTATTAAAAATATGCAAATTACCTGTATTAAATAAAAATAGCTAAAAAAAATTGATAATTATATAATAATATAAAAATTCTTGTATATAAATAAAATTTCATCCATAATTAAAGTACTCTTCCATTCATAACAACACATCATCAAAATTATCCAACCACATAATTTTGCATAATACATACATAATGTTGTTCACAAATCTAAATAACGTAAATCAAAAATAAAAGTTTTCTTCATAATTCTTCCGTGAGTTAAAAAAACAAAAGTTCGTCGCAATCTTCACACGGCTGCATTCCACAAGAAGCAAACTGCTACTCAGGAAATATCTGAAAATAAAAAATAAAAATAATTAATGACAATATAATTATGTGTTAATATTTTAATTACAAAAAAACATAAAAAATTAATTACTATATAATTACAAAGATAGTTAAGTAAATAATTTTGGCTAGATAGAAATCCGACCCTAACTCCCAAACCGGAAACCCGATTCGAGTCTCGTTTTCTCCCACAAGTCTCTCGTGCCTAGGCGATCATGTGTGCCAAGTTTCGTGCTAAACCGACCCCTTTTGGTGATTTTGGAGCGTCAACACCTCGAATTCAAGTTTCTTAAGGAACTAGTTTGCCTAGACCGAAATACGGCTCTAACTCCCAAACTGGGGAACCAATTGGAGTCCCGTCTTCTCCCACAAGTCTCTCGTGCCTAGGCGGTCGTGTGTGCCAAGTTTCGTGCCAATCTGACCCCGTTTGGTGATTTTGGGGCGTCAACACCTCGAATTTAAGTTTCTTAAGGAACTAGTTTGCCTAAACCGAAATATGGCTCTAACTCCCAAACCGGGAACCCGATTCGAGTCCCGTCTTCTCCCACAAGTCTCTCGTGCCTAGGCGGTCGTGTGTGCCAAGTTTCGTATCAATCCGACCCCGTTTGGTGATTTTGGGCCGTCAACACCTCGAATTCAAGTTTCTTAAGGAACTAGTTTGCCTAAACCGAAATATGGCTCTAACTCCCAAACCAGGAACCCGATTGGAGTCCCGTCTTCTCCCACAAGTCTCTCGTGCCTAGGCGGTCGTATGTACCAAGTTTCGTGCCAATCCGACCCCGTTTGGTGATTTTGGGGCGTTAACACCTCGAATTTAAGTTTCTTAAGGAACTAGTTTGCCTAAACCGAAATACGGCTCTAACTCCCAAATCGGGAACCCGATTGGAGTTCCGTCTTCTCCCACAAGTCTCTCGTGCCTAGGCGGTCGTGTGTGCCAAGTTCCGTGCTAAACCGACCCCTTTTGGTGATTTTGGGACGTTAACACTTCGAATTCAAGTTTCTTAAAGAACTAGTTTGCCTAGAGTGAAATCCGTCTCTAACTCCTAATCCGGGAACCCGATTGGAGTCCTGTCTTCTCCCACAAGTCTCTTGTGCCTAGGCGGTCGTGTGTGCCAAGTTTCGTGCCAATCCGACCCCGTTGGGTGATTTTGGTGCGTCAACACCTCGAATTTAAGTTTCTTAAGGAACTAGTTTGCCTAAACCGAAATACGGCTCTAACTCCCAAACGGGGAACCCGATTGGATTTCCGTCTTCTCCCACAAGTCTCTCGTACCTAGGCGGTCGTGTGTGCCAAGTTCCGTGCTAAACCGACCCCTTTTGGTGATTTTGAGGCGTTAACACCTCAAATTCAAGTTTCTTAAAGAACTAGTTTGCCTAGAGTGAAATTCGTCTCTAACTCCTAATTCAGGAACCTGATTGGAGTCCCGTCTTCTCCCACAAGTCTCTCGTGCCTAGGCGGTCGTGTGTGCCAAGTTTCGTGACAATCCGACCCCGTTTGGTGATTTTGGGGCGTCAACACCTCGAATTTAAGTTTCTTAAGGAACTAGTTTGTCTAAACCGAAATATGGCTCTAACTCCCAAACCGGGAACCCGATTAGAGTTCCGTCTTCTCCCACAAGTCTCTCGTGCCTAGGCGGTCGTGTGTGCCAAGTTCTGTGCTAAACCGACCCCTTTTGGTGATTTTGGGACGTTAACACTTCGAATTCAAGTTTCTTAAAGAACTAGTTTGCCTAGAGTGAAATCCGTCTCTAACTCCTAATCCGGGAACCCGATTGGAGTCCCGTCTTCTCCCACAAGTCTTTCGTGCCTAGGTGGTCGTGTGTGCCAATTTCGTGCCAATCCGACCCCTTTTGGTGATTTTGGGGCGTTAACACCTCGAATTCAAGTTTTTTAAAGAAATAGTTTGCCTAGAGTGAAATCCATCTCTAACTCCTAATCCGGGAACCCAATTTGAGTCCCGTCTTCTCCCACAACTCTATTAGCTTAGAATGCAAAGAATGCAAATATACATTTTAGCTTAGAATGTAAAGTTACATTTTATACCTGATCTTCTGGTGGTGGTGTATATGGATTCTCGTCTTCTGCAGATTCCCTAAATGCCCGGTGGCCACTCGATGCATCAGGAGCCTATGTGTAGACGTCCTCGAACGCATCCCGGGGAGGAGTGCGAGTCCCCCCCGTTCTGGTTCGCTTGTGGGTCACTACAGTTCAAGGACTCAAATGTCACGGTTCTTAATCTTGAACCAAAGAGTCCAAATCCGGCAAATCGTTTTTGAAAACAGATTTTTTGAAAGAAGTGCCAAACATGGACTGCTTTGCCAGATACAGAGTCGCCACCTAAATATTTTGTTTTTGGGAAATTTAGGAAACCCTGACTCGGTGCCAAAGGCGACGTGTCCGTCATCACCAAAGTTGCCTCGGCTCGGGAACTTGGGTACGATTGGGGAAGGTCACTTCGTGAGCACCCCCGCTCGCCCGATCAAAGACCGGCCTCTACTAACCATGATATCTATTTTTTGAAAATATTGTATATTCTTATTCCGGTTATTAGCCTAGGTTACTATGTGATGCGCACAGCATACAAGTATAGACTGTGTTGCCTGAATTGGAACAAACATTTCATGTTTGTTTGTTTGAAAATGGTTTGATGGTGCTAGTGGTGGTGAAGAAATGGTGGAAGGAACTTGGGTTTTGATGGTTAGAATATAGAGAGAGAGAGAGAGATTGAATGTGAGAGGCTTATACAAAAATCTCTAACCCTTAACACAGACCTGGGATGCTGTATATATAGGCAAAAGAGGCTGGAAAAGAGGGGGAAAAAAAAGGGGGGGAAATATTTCAAGTTTCCCTCCAAAAATTGGCCTAAAGTGAGACAAAGAGGCAAGTAGTAGCTGCGGTTCTCAAACCGAAGAGAGCCCTTCAACAAAGTTGAAGAGGGGCTCAAAACAAGACACTTTGTAGTTTACGACCAAGTCCAACACAGCCCACAAGTACGCCTAAAATACCGTGCAAAATAGGCCTAAAAGAGGGTAAAGAAGCAAGTGGCAGTAGGAGATCTCAAACAATAAAAGGTCCTTAATCAATCATGAAAAGGACCTCAAAATATGACTATCTCAAGTTCGGGTCGGAGCCCAAAAATGCAAAATGAAGGTTCGGGAGCTGAAACATGCAGTTCGGGGGCCCCGAAAGTGGGCTGTTAGGCACCGGAAGTGGTGTCCGACCACGAAGTTGGTCTCTCGGACCACAGTGTCCCTCAAAAGGGAGGAAATAAGATGCACGCCAAAAATCGGGGCAAACGGAGGTGGTTAGGCGGTCCCGAACCGAGGCACACAGCCGACGGCTCCAAAAACCGAAACCGGGCTCCAAACGGGAAAAATGGCCTACGACCACAAAACGTAGCCTACGGCCACTGAGAGATGGTCTACGAGACCTCTCCCTCCCTTCAGGAAGAGAAAACAGAGAAAACTGAGCTTGGTTCGCAAACCGAGGCAAGGCACAGAAAAGTCCGGAAGTCCGGAGGCAAGGCTCACGGCCGAGACTCCGCAACCTCAGAACGAGCACAGTATACAACATCACCAAGCGCTCAATCGGTGATGTCTGAGTCTTAAGGTCAGTAAAAAATGGGGTGTCTACAGTTGCCCCTCTTTGACAGAACTCGGAAGTCACAAGAATGACGGGAGTGAATGTCAAAGCCCAGAGACGACCCATTTTTGACAAGGCCGAAGACTTAGACAAAGCAGACAAGATAGACAAAGATGTGCCCGCAGGCAAGGGCAAAATGCAAATGATAATGCAAGAAGCCGAACATAACTTATGATCATGCAAAGAAACATAGGGACGTATCCCGGTGCTTCGGAAAGGTATAAGCATTGGAACGTATTCCAGATGCTCTTAACCAAAGATGGAGAAACATGGGGACGTATCCCGGTGTTTAGGGACGTATCCCAAAGATTAGGGACGTATCCCAGAGATTAGGGACGTATCCCAGAGGTTAGGGACGTATCCCAAAGATTAGGGACGTATCCCGGTGTTAGGGACGTATCCCAAAGATTAGGGACGTATCCCGAAGATTAGGGACGTATCCCAAGATTTAGGGACGCATCCTAGAGATTAGGGACGTATCCCAGAGGTTAGGGACGTATCCCAAAGATTAGGGACGTATCCCGTGTTAGAATAAGGACGTATCCCGGTGTTCTGCAAGGAATGTGAAACATAGGGACGTATCCCGGTGTTCCGCAAGGAATGTGAACATAGGGATGTATCCCTGTGTTTCGGAAGGGCAAGAGAAACATAGGGACGTATCCCGGTGTTTCGAAAAGAGGGAAAAACTTAGAGACGTATCCCGGTGTTTCGGAATGGTGTGAGCATTGGAACGTATTCCGAACGCTTTTAACCGAAGAGAGAGAAACATAGGGACGTATCCCGGTGTTTCAGAATGGTGTGAGCATTGGAACGTATTCCGAACGCTTTTAACCGAAGAGGGAGAAACATAGGGACGTATCCCGGTGTTTCAGAATGGTGGAGAAACATAGGGACGTATCCCGGTGTTTCGGAATGAAGAGAGAAACATGGGGACGTATCCCGGTGTTCCGGAAAGGGAAAGAAACATAGGGACGTATCCCGGTGTTTCGGAATGAAGGGAGAAACATGGGGACGTATCCCGGTGTTCTGCAAGGAATGAGAAACATAGGGACGTATCCCGGTGTTTTGAAAAGAGATGCGGGCATTGGAACGTGCTCCAAATGCTCTAAACCAAAGGAGGTCTAACCCGTCGCACGCGCGAGGAGAAAGAGTGATAATTGGAAGTGAAAAGGTGCATAACAATGCAAGTAATGAGCATAACAACGCTAGATAAATGTGCATAATCAATGCAATGAATGAGCATAACAATGCTAGTGAAGTGGGTGCATAATAATGTAGGTGGAAGTGCATTGCAATGCATATTTGAAACAAAATGCCGAATAAGGGAATACAAGCCTTAACGAGACCAGATTAAAACGCGACCTCCGATTTACCTTTCGGAGGGGTTTGCAACACATTCAGCTTAAAAACGGGCACACCCTGTTCATATTAGAGAGAGATAACATCTGTTGCTGCTTTAATTGCCATTCTGACTTGAAGCAGGCTTACACTTGGGATAGAGGCACGCTCATTCTTCGGAACACTGGCAAGGTCTGAAGAGGTACATCCGGAATACAATCTCAGAATTCGCTGAAGGTGAAACACACTCAGATGCTTCGATTTTTCCTCTTTTTTTTTGCTTTGCAGTTTGGAACCCACATAGCTTCAGATAGGTCCTTGTTTCACTGTTCTCACATGACCTGGGTTAAACCCTGCAGTTTTCGAAAGAACAAATTCCTTTTTTGCACAAATGTAGAGAATGGCACAGCTCTTTAAGCACACAACAAATCATTTTTGAGATTGAGAAAATGAGTTCTCGACCGGGTATTGAGCCTACAACTGAACACAGCAAAGACGACCCAACAACGAAAAATAAAGGTAAACAACCTAAACACACCGAGACACACTCGGAACGACTCAAAGCAAGAATCGAGAAAAACAAAACAAAAGACACGACACACAGACGTGTTACAAAGACAAGAGACCTCTCAGTGCACGAGGAGCTAGTTCTCTGGGTATTATTTCCCACCCTTTCTCATTTGTGATTCTCACATCACTCGGCCCTCAAGCTCTGTTTTTCTGAAAAAAGCCCTTTTTCCTCACTTTTCCTCTCAGCGCACATCTCTCTATTCTTCAATCTCTCATTTTAAATCCCTCCCCTGGGTGGTTGATGGATAAACAGCAAGTTGTGGCCTCGTGCCCCTAGCATTCTGCTAGATTCTTCTTCTTCTGCGCGCAGCTAGTGAGTTTCTCCCACAGAGGGGCTGTGCTACAACTGGGTGTGTAGCAAATCTGTAACTGACCTCGGTTGACGATGCCCCTGCCGGGGAGTTTGGACGTGATCAGATATGTCCAGATGAGGAAGTGGAATATCTTGCCCCATTCCAGTTCGTGCTTCGCACGTGGCTTGATACCTCGTTGCTTGGAGGGTGAGAGAGCTTTCAGCCCTTTGTTGTTAGCTTCAGTTGTGCCCTTTTCTGGCAAGTAGAGTGCCCTTTTCTGGCAAGTGTGTTGATAAAAGGAAAAAGACAGAGAACCTAACTCAACTGTGCCCCTAGTTCATCATGTTGACCATGTTTTGTTTTTGCTTTCTACTAAAACAATTTTGGCCAAAATGAGAGTTAGATTAACATGCTTGTTCGATTTTTGATTTGAAATCATGCAAGTCAGGCTATGAGCACTGAAAATTTTCCTTTTTTGGGTCCAAGAAATGGTCCAGTTTTTGGAAAAGATGAAACAATTTTCGAGAAAATTAGTCAACCTCAGTAAAAATTCTCAAAAACTATTTTTGCAAACGACCACTGCTCAACGAGCATAGAACCCACTCTCGAGATGCACAACCTCATATTCGAAGGAAAATTGCCCCTTGCTGGAGGGGAGCTGCATGGCAACGGAAAGTTGCCCCTTGTTTGAATGGCACCGCGGCGCATTGAATGGCAACGGAAAGTTGCCCCTTGTTTGAATGGCGCCGCGGCACACTGAATGGCAACGAAGAGTTGCCCCTTGTTTGGATGGCGCCGCAGCACACTGAATGGCAACGGAAAGTTGCCCCTTGTTTGGATAGCACCGCGGCGCATTGTAGTCAGTCCTTAAAGTGACGAACACAACCAAATCCTCAGATACAGAGAAGACAAAGATGACCAAAACCATCGCATGGACACAATCAAATTGAAGCGTTTTACGGCTGGACTTCAGGATGAAGTTGCCTACGTATCCCAAAGATGGGAATCAAGCCTTACGTAGTTCGGGGGTAAGGTACACTCGGGTATTAACCTCTCCCTTTTAGGCTCTAACTTTTGCCAAGGCGCCCGTTGCAGGTTTTCGACCTTGCGAGCTTTGTTCTTCTTTCTTTCTTTTTTTTCTATTCTTTTCATTCCTTTTTCTTCTTCTTTTTTTTTTTTTTTTGCATTTTTTCATTTTCTTTTCATCACATTTCTTTTCTTTGTATATTTTTTGCATTTTTTTTTTCTTGTGTTTTTTTTGTTCTTTCTTTTTCTTTTTCTTGCTCTAACTTTTGCCTGGGTCGCCCTTCCGGGTTTTTGGCCCAGCGAGCCTCTCGAAGGGTAAAAGTGTAACAAGTCCATGCCAAATGGTTTTAGGATCTCGGAGCCATCTGTATCCAAGAGAGTGGCTGTTATATCGATTTGCAGAAGGATCCATCTTCGGCTCTTCGAGCACATCGGACATTTTCGCCCCTAGGTCGAAGGGTACTTTTGTTCTAGCTTTACAAGCTTCTTCTGATCTTTCGATCTTCTTGATCCGACTCTCCTGGCCTCTTGTTCAAGGGCTGCTTCAAATCTGGCCACACAGGCCTCATATCGCGGTTGACCGTTGAACACTCTGAACCCAAGGTCAAGGTTTGAAAGCAAAAGGGGTTGAGTCTCGAGGCTGAGAGCGATCCTAGGCTGCACAATCTCAAGAGCGACTCCACACAGGTCTTCGCAGGACTGCGCAAAACATTTTTTGAAAGTTTTTAAGAAAGCGACAAATCGCTCGCGCTGAAGATAGTGTAGAACCAATCTGGATCAAGCCAGGATCCTTCCCAGTACTCACACTAACAAGCATGATTTCATTCATTAAGGGCTTAGCACGCCTCTCTTTCTCTCAATTGATCAAAATTTTGCAAAACCCGAGGAATTCCTTCCTCTTCGTTTTCACCGTAGTGTTCAAAAAGCTTTTGGAAAACTTAGGTCGATGCAATGAATTCAAGGCACAGAAAAGACACAGCTTCTAGTCAAATACTGCCATCTCATTTGGAATTTCTGGTACAACTGGCACACGGCAGAAGCAAACACAAAAGCATGAAAAAAAACACTGTTGTTCATTCAAATCTGTTGGCGTTACTGGCTCCAAGGCAGAAACAGACTCAAAACAAAACGAAAAGACAAACACAAAACAAAATGGTGATGCCCGAGGTAACACCCCCTCCGGAATCACCCGACTCCTATACAATAGGACTGACTCAATACAACAAGACAGACCCAAAACAAAAGAGACTGACTCAAAACAAAAGGACAGACTCAAAAATAACAAGACTGACCCAATACCCAAGTCAGAAAGCACAAAAGCTAGCATTCGCAAATGCTCAAAATAGTGCATGCTGTAACAAGCCCGCGGGGGACCTCGCTACAGCTCGGACTCGATTCGTGTCACGGTTCTTAATCTTGAACTAAAGAGTCCAAATCCGGCAAATCGTTTTGGAAAACAGATTTTTTGAAAGAAGTGCCAAACATGGACTGCTTTGCCAGATACAGAGTCGCCACCTAAATATTTTTTTTTTTGGGAAATTTAGGAAACCCTGACTCGGTGCCAAAGGCCACGTGTCCGTCATCACCAAAGTTGCCTCGGCTCGGGAACTTGGGTACGATTGGGGAAGGTCACTTCGTAAGCACCCCCGCTCGCCCGGTCAAAGACCGGCCTCTACTAACCATGATATCTGTTTTTGAAAACATTGTATGTTCTTATTCCGGTTATTAGCCTAGGTTACTATGTGATGCTCGCAGCAAATAAGTATAGACTGAGTCGCCTGAAGTGGAACAAGACATTTCATGTTTGTTTGTTTGCAAATGGTTCGATGGTGCTACCCGCAGGTAGGCTAAGACGTGGATTTGCCACCCTCAGGTGGGCTTTGAAAACAGGATTTTGCCACTATCTAGTGGGCTTAAAACAAACATTCAATGCATTGTCCAACTTCAAGTGACACAACCTCCACCCACAGGCATTCAAGGCAGTTATATCACATAAGCACATAGCCTTATGGTAAGCATGCTATCATGGCAGTCACTCACACACATGCAAGGATGCTAAAGCATAAAACTCACCGAGTACTCCAAGCCGAAACAGAAACTCATTAGAAATCATGCATGATCCTAGATACACAGAATTGCCTAATGCAACACATGCAATAATGCAACTATAGCAGGCTCGGCTATTCTAAACATGGCATGTGGAATGCTACAACTAACACGTATTCAATTTGGAATTGAAATACCAATGCAGTTTGTATGATGCGCCGAGCCCGGTGCGTGCAAGACAGATGAATGATGCAAACATACTGTCATACTGTATGCTAATTGAAGTATGCCCTATATCTAACCATCATAAGCGGGTAAATAAAAGGGAGAAAGACGTGGGGTTGGAAGACATACATCACACTCACCCACACTTATTACAATTATGCCCTCGCGCAGGGGGTCCGAATAAATATACAGTCCGAATAATACAGTCCAAATAATACAGTCCGAATAATATACAGATCCCTAATTAATTAACAAATTAACTAAGAAAAGCTGTAAACTGGCATGCAAGCCAGGGGGTGCCTTGATTCTGATGAATGCTGCAAGTTTGGGCTGCCTTGCGCGGAAATCCACTAGGATGCCCCAATTAGCCTCTGTTTTGCAATGTTTCTCGAAAGGCGTGCCAGACTCTGAAAAGTTACTGATTCTCTATTTTGCTGCAACAGAGAGCAGGAAAGGGGCACAGCAATGTATTTCGCAAATATATGCATGCCTCGATCCTCGTACCACCAAGCACGCATCTCGATGCATGATGGCCGAGGAGCCGAGTTGCACAGCTCAATATAGGATGAATGCATATGAATGCTACAACAAAACCTAACTCCATCATGGGTAATCCGGAGTGTCGGTGACTTGGGAATTGAGACCCGTTCCGTCACTCGGAGTACGAAACGCGCCTCGTTTCCCGTGCCTGGGCTAACTCCTATCCCGAACACGATGCAATATGCATGATATGCATGAATGCAACTAAAATACAATCCTAGCATGCACAATGCTATGAAAATGAGATGCCTCGAAATGCGTGCACATGGGCACGCAAACCGAGGCGATGATCCTAAGGCATGAAATGGTATGAAAATGATATGCAAGCATGCAAATGAATTTGGCACTAAAATATGGGGGAAAACAGCCCCGAAATGAGGCGAAAGTACACCCGATGCATGAAATGGCCCCGAAACATGAATTTAGGCACCCGAAATGGCCTATAGCTATACCAAACATGCACAATATGGATATGGAATGAAAATACAGTAGCAAGACAGCCCCAACACAAGCATTTTTCAGTCATAAAAAGGGTTAAACAGCAAGCACACATAGGATTAGGCAAGTATGCAAAAGTGGCTCCACAAGAGGGGTATTGAAGCAAGTGATACATGCGATGCCCAAATGGAAAAGTACCCTTCTACAACACTGATGAGGGACTAAAAAAATGAACATTTACAGTAGATGACATCCCCCAACTCAGTATGAAAACATGCTAAAAATGTCATGCAAGAACTAGGATATATAAGGCTATAACATGAGGTACCCCAAACATTCATCAAACCAGCAAAGACCCTTAATGAAATATGTCAAGAAGATCAAAATATGACTCTTTCCAGTTCTGATGATGGCCGAAAACAGAAGCTAGATAAGCTTAAAAAAGCATGCAAAAATGGGGGTCAAAGAGGGATATAATGACAAGTATAACATAGAGACCCCCAACAGGTTTGATCCCTTCTACAATGTTGTAGAGGGACACAAAATAAGCCTACTCACAGTTCATGACATGCTCCAAAACAGACTACATGTAGGTCAAACAAATCATGCAAATTTATGGTAAATTGGAGGAATTGTGAAGCAAGTGCATGATAGAGAGGCCAAACAGGGTTGAGACCTTCTTCAATGTTGAAGAGGGGCTCAAAATAGGCCCACTCACAGTTTACATTATGCTGGAGTGATAAGTGTGTATATGCCCCAACCAATGTTTGTAACCTTCCTTCTTGAGTTGGGAGGACAGCAATATGGACAAGAGAGGGAGAGAGGAATCCTTGCCAAAGTGGAGGGAAATGAGCCCTTATTTCCCTCCAAATGGGTCCCCCAGATAGAGATATTTTTGGGGGAAAACCAAAGCACAGCTGGAATGCACACATCCCAAGGAAGTAGGCCGACTAGGTATTTTTGCTGCAGGTGGCTGGCCGGCTACTCCCTATGGCCGGCCGGCCAAGGGGCAAAAATGGAAATTTGATTTTCTGGCCGGCCACCAAAGATTGGTGTCCTCCCATGTGTGTACAACAAGACCCTATGGTTGGAAATTGGCAACTCTGAAGCAGGAGAAACAACAAGCCACTTTTCAAAGAGGTTTCAAAATGGACAAAAGAATTACTGGCTGGCCATGTGTTTTTAGGGTCCTCCCAGGTGTGTACAACACAAATATGTGGTTTTGGCTCGAAGAAAATGGCCCTAGGGTGTTCAACATTAGCCCGGAAGTGAGAAAAACGGGTGCCGGGGGGCGCCGGAGGAGCATAACTGGTTGCTGAGACAATTGCTGGCCTCCCACCCTCCAGTGATCTTCCTGGTGATAAAACAGAGGTACCTGCCAAAAATGAACAGAAACCGATGCAAAACGAATGCTCGGGGGCCAAAACACGCAGTTCGGGGTCCCGAAAACCGGCCGTTAAGCACCGAAAGTGGTGTTTGGCCACAAAGTGGGTATCTAAGACCCCAGTGTCCCTAGAAAGGGAGTAAATGAGATGCATGCCAAAAACCGGAGGAATCAGAGATGGTTGGGTGGTCCCGAACCGAGGCACACGGCCTGACGGCTCCGAAAACCGGGAACCGGGCTCCGAAATGGGCAAAATGGCCTACGGCCACGAAATGTAGCCCACGGCCACTGAGAGATGGTCTACAGGACCTCTCCCTCCCCTCAGGAACAAAAACAGAGAAAACCGAGTCCGGTTCGCAAACCGAGGCAAGGCACAGAAGAGAGTTCGGAAGTCCGGAGGCAGGGCGCGCGACCGCAAGTCTGAGACTTCTGAACGAGCACAATATGCAACATCACCGAGCGCTCAATCGGTGACGTCTGAGTCTTAAGGTCGGTCAAAAATGGGGTGTCTACACATGCCATCCACCATATTTGAAATAAACTGAACGTCGCCCGCAGGTGGTTCATCCCTCGATCACATCACATTATCTCCCACAAGTTCACTGATCAAGTGCCGATAGACTTTGCAGGACCTGGTGCGGGGATGACCCTGTTGTCAATCAAATTTTGTATCTCGTGGCGGAAACGGACGCAACTGTCGGTGTCATGACCGGTTTGTTGATGGAAAGCACAGTACTTAGTCGGGTCATGCTTTGGAGGGAGAGGATCGTGTAGAGGCTGTTGCTCTAACGGTTTCAGATGTCCTTTCCTGAGTAGGACCCCAGGGCTTTAGACAAAGACATATAGAGTGGGGTGAAAACCCTCTTGCCTCGGGGTAGATAGTCTGAAGTTCGGGGGTTTGAAGTGGATGCACCAACAAAGGGGGTGGCTGCTCTTGGTGTGGTGGTGGCGACCATGCCCACTTCGGAAGATCTTGCAGCTGCGTCACCGCTGGTGGTCGCATTCGAACTGCGGGTAAACGCCTCCTGGGCTGCTCCTTCTCCTGGTCAATGAGGCCCTGCTTCATAGCATCCTCGATCTGTACTCCCATCTCATGCAAATCTGAAAAGGTAGGGAAGGGGAGCACGATCATTTTCTGCATTAGTTTGGGCTGGAGGTTGCGCACAACCATCCGTATTTGATCCTTATCCGTTGGCCTAATGGTCATCATTGAGGCTTTAGCCCTCCAGTGGGCCACGAATTCTGAGAAACTCTCATTAGGCTCCTGCCTCGTCGTCTCAAGATCACGGGTCGTAATCTCGATTTGGGTATTGTATGAATATTGTGCGACGAAGGCCTCGGCCATCTCCTCCCAGCTTCGTTTCACTGAATCCTCCAATTTGGCGTACCAGATGGCTGCAATACCCGACAGGGTCCTGCCAAAAAGGGAAAGCTTCTGTAATCTTGTTAAGCCCATCGGACGCAGAACATCTGAAAACAAACTCAGGTGGACCATGGGATCTCTTGACCCGTCAAAACGGTCGATGTGAGGCATCTTGAACCTGTCCGGCAGTGTCACAGCTGCGTCGGTGTACCCGTCCTCAATGTCCGGGATGGACTTTACCCCTTGGGATTTCTTGAACAACTTTTCAAGCTTGCTCAACTTCAACGCTGTGGGGTCGACCTCGAACTCAAAGGGAGAGTTCGGTAGATTGGTAGGTGTTTTGGATAGTTGGGGTAAAATTGGGGGTGGAGCCGGCCCTACCGGAATGTCCGTACCTTCCTGGACATTTGGCGTCTCCCCAGGTGCTGGAGCTCCTGCTGGGGAAGGAACTTGTTGTGAAGCGGACGCGCCGCTTTGCTATTGCAGCCTGGTGATGAGCTCGGCCTGCTGAGCCATGATTGCAGCCTGCTGCTTGGAGAATTCCGCTTGGCGGACAGCGTCTTGCTGCATGAGTTTCATAGTTTCCTGCATCTGACGCATCATTGCCTCCACCTCTGACGTATTCTGTTGATCCATCTAACTGACTGGTATCTATCCCTGCAGTAGAAACTGAGACCTCAGCCTGACTGTTCACTGGTGGGGTGGATAAGGGCCCCTGATCTGGTAACTGCTGAACTGGTGATTTGTGCCTGACTGGCCCTTTTACCCTGCCACTGATTGCCCTTGAGCTGAACCTCTGACCTGACAAAGTCTATTAGCACAAGTTCGATGAACCTCGGGGGATATCGGAGCCTTTTGAAGCTATGGTTCCAAGACTACCTAACAAAAGAGAAAACAGACAGCACCTCAGCTCAACTTCACCAAAACAGATACAAGTGTAGCAGGATGACTGTGCCCTCTACTGAATTCTGCCCCCCCAAAATTCAGCCTCAAATTTGAGTCTGATACCCACAAGTAAAGCTGACTCCCAAATACTGATAGTAATGCCCGCAGGCCTGATGCCCAAACTTGTAAACTGATATATGCATTCCTGTAGAGACGCACTCTAAAAGCACATAGCAGATAAGTGAGAGCCAAAACACCCCTATGTTGGGGTAGGGTTTCCCTGTCCTATTTTGTCAGGAGCTAGGGTTTCACTACGCACACAGCGGTTTCAAACAACCTATATCGGGTAAGCAACCTGTCTTAATTTGGAATGGTCACTACGGATTTCGATATGCACTAGGTCGAATGGTTAAAAAGGGTGCCCCGGTAAAACCGGGGTTTGTGTTCCCATACTGGTAGAGCCCACAACCGGTCAGCCTTATGGTCATGCCTTGACAAGACAAGCCTCCGGCAAACCGTTCAGGAATAGCAGATGGCAAACACGGTGTCCTAGGCGCACCAATGCAAATGCAATGCAAAGAAACACACAAGTGTAGTCAAAAACAAATATCATGAGTTCGAGTCAAGTTCTCTAAATCCCCAGCAGAGTCGCCAGAAACTGTAGACGTCCCCGAACGCATCCCGGGGAAGAGTGCGAGTCCCCCCCGTTCTGGTTCGCTTGTGGGTCACTACAGTTCAAGGACTCAAATGTCACGGTTCTTAATCTTGAACCAAAGAGTCCAAATCCGGCAAATCGTTTTTGAAAACAGATTTTTTGAAAGAAGTGCCAAACATGGACTGCTTTGCCAGACACAAAGTCGCCACCTAAATATTTTGTTTTTGGGAAATTTAGGAAACCCTGACTCGGTGCCAAAGGCGACGTGTCCGTCATCACCAAAGTTGCCTCGGCTCGGGAACTTGGGTACGATTGGGGAAGGTCACTTTGTGAGCACCCTCGCTCGCCCAGTCAAAGACCGGCCTCTACTAACCATGATATCTATTTTTTGAAAACATTATATGTTCTTATTCCGGTTATTAGCCTAGGTTACTATGTGATGCGCACAGCATACAAGTATAGACTGTGTTGCCTGAATTGGAGCAAAACATTTCATGTTTGTTTGTTTGAAAATGGTTTGATGGTGCTAGGTGGTGGTGAAGAAATGGTGGAAGGAACTTGGAGTTTTGATGGTTAGAATATAGAGAGAGAGAGAGATTGAATGTGAGAGGCTTATACAAAAATCTCTAACCCTTAAACACAGACCTGGGATGCTGTATATATAGGCAAAAGAGGCTGGAAAAGAGGGGGGAAAAAAAGGGGGGGAAATATTTCAAGTTTCCCTCCAAAAATTGGCCTAAAGTGAGACAAAGAGGCAAGTGGTAGCTGCGGTTCTCAAACCGAAGAGAGCCATTCAACAAAGTTGAAGAGGGGCTCAAAACAAGACACTTTTTAGTTTACGACCAAGTCCAACACAGCCCACAAGTACGCCTAAAATACCGTGCAAAATAGGCCTAAAAGAGGGTAAAGAAGCAAGTGGCAGTAGGAGATCTCAAACAATAAAAGGTCCTTAATCAATCATGAAAAGGACCTCAAAATATGACTATCTCAAGTTCGGGTCGGAGCCCAAAAATGCAAAATGAAGGTTCGGGAGCTGAAACATGCAGTTTGGGGGCCCCGAAAGTGGGCTATTAGGCACCGGAAGTGGTGTCCGACCACGAAGTTGGTCTCTCGGACCACAGTGTCCCTCAAAAGGGAGGAAATAAGATGCACGCCAAAAACCGGGGCAAACAGAGGTGGTTAGGCGGTCCCGAACCGAGGCACACGGCCGACGGCTCCAAAAACCGAAAATCGGGCTCCAAACGGGAAAAATGGCCTACGACCACAAAACGTAGCCTACGGCCACTGAGAGATGGTCTACGAGACCTCTCCCTCCCTTCAGGAAGAGAAAATAGAGAAAACCGAGCTTGGTTCGCAAAGCGAGGCAAGGCACAGAAAAGTCCGAAAGTTCGGAGGCAAGGCTCACGGCCGAGACTCCGCAACCTCAGAATGAGCACAGTATACAACATCACCAAGCGCTCAATCGGTGACGTCTGAGTCTTAAGGTCAGTCAAAAATGGGGTGTCTACACTATGATAGTCAATGCATAATGTGTTAATCATATTTGAATTTTATACATAATGTTTTGTGACAATTTAACTATCAAACAATTTAATTGATATTGAACCTGTCTGTTAGGATCCACACTTGCCCCCTGTGACACAAAGGCCATCATCTCAGCTCTCAGCTGCTGTAAATGTGTAGAGAACTCTGCTCTCATCTCCTCCCTCATCTCCTCCTTCAGCTCCGCCCTCAACTCATCCCTTAGCTCCGCACGAACCTGCTGGGTGATCTGAACAATAGTCGATGGCTGGGGTGCTGACTGTGATGGCCCTGCACCATCTTTATACACTGCTCTCCGAGGCACAGTTCTCCCGTATGTGCGACAATATCCATGATTGTCATGACCTATCAACTCATGGAAAATGACATTCCTAGCTTCCAAAGTCCGACAATCCTCAGGTAGCATAGAGAGTTGGCCATTAAACTCATCCTGTATTGAATAAGAAATACAAGCATATGCCAAATTAAGATGGTTAACACAAAAAATAAAAAATAAACTTTAAATACAATCAAAGGTGTTTGGAAACTACCAAGGTCTGGATAACCTCTGGGTCATCTGCTCTACGTGTCATAAGCCAAACATTCATCTTATCAGTAGACTCCCCCTTATTGGTCATCTACATTTTTTTAGAAATATGAAAATTAGAATCCAAATAATTTGTAAATATACAATGTTTATTTATATACAAAAATAAAACAGTAAAATATAAACCTCATGCCGTATCTGAGCGAAAGTAGTACGCCCTGTGGTATGAGCTATGCCGTGAGCTCGCCGATTTTTAGCGTTCCTAGTTGCAATTTTCTATAATAGGTTCAACAAATGTAAGTATATAAATATGATTTGTATGTTTACATATCATACATATAACTTATTTGTATACCTCAGCATCGGAAGTACGCCAATACTCCACAAGTTCTTCCCACTGGCTTGGCACAATGTGCAAAGGAACATCATCCTTCAGATTAGGATCTTCACTTCTAGGCTTGAAATACTTACACTTAATCTTATTCTTGTGATCCTTCCATATGCTGTTACAGTTTTTCATGCAGATTGGCTTGTACTCCTCTGGACATATATTCAAATTGTCCTATAAAACACAATTTCAAGGTTTAAATAATAATAACACAATTTTGGAATTTAAATTTTTGGACAAAAATATACTTTTACCTTCACATCCTTCCAGATAGCATCAAGAATATCATCAGGCACAGTGTTCCAGTCAAGAAAAGTAAGAGGAACAATGTTACCATTTCGCACAATAATGCCAAGTTGAGTAGTTAACTTAGACACGTTATCCCCTATTGGACAGTAATTTTCATCAAATTGTATGTCCAATTTGGTACCGGTACCCCACTCCCTAATGCCCTTGGCACATCCTCTACCACGCCTACTCGAGGTTGATGAAGAACTAACATGACCTGTGAGATACAATAAGAATAAACAATATGCAATGATAATAAACAAATGCAAATTTAAATAATGTCAATACAAATCAATTTCTTATACCTGAGTGAGGCTGTGAAGAAGTCGAAGGATCTGAAAAATACAATGAAAATAAACAAGTTATATGTAATGAGAACAAATAAATATATATTTAAATAATTTTCATACAAATCAAAGCAAATTTATATACCTGCGGATGGCTCATAAGCCGATGACTCTAGTCGGGATGATAGCTGCTGCGGTGCCACTGATGGTGGACGCACCGATGGTAGGCCTAGAGGCTGAGTAGATGATAGCTGGTGTGGTGCCACTGATGGGGGTCGATGCGGTGGCACTAATGGCCCCTCTGATGGTGCTCGCTGTGATGCCTCCTCTAATGGTGGTGCCACTGATGGTGGACGCACCAATGGTAGGCGTGGTGGCTGAGTAGATGATAGCTGCTGTGGTGCCACTAATGGTGGTCGATGCGGTGGCACTAATGGTGCTCGCTGTGATGCCTCCTCTAATGGTGGCACTAATGGCCCTTCTGATGGTGGTCGATGTGATGCCTCCTCTGATGGTGGTGCCGCTGATGTCCTCTTACGTACCACATCGGACATCATGCGCCGGGGATGATCAGGTTTCCTCTTCCTTCCCATAATAATCTGCAAGCAATATAACATTAATTAGAAACATAGATAATGGTTTGTCATCAACTATAATATGACATTAATTGAACTAATACAATTACAAAGACAAAGTAAATTAAGAAACTGATGATTAACTACAACCTTGGCCTTAAGTGAATTACTGATGTTGATTAAATATCAACCTATTTGAACATCAACTGTTTCCCCTTCTGCGGCTTCCCTCACCCAACCAACTTCTTCATCACGAAGCATTATATTTTCTTCCAATTGTTGGCTCATATATGGCTCAATTTGTGGATCAGTCGAACTCATATCAAATAAACCTCTTTGAGACATCTTCACCGCCACTTGCCAGTCTGGTTGTAACGGGTCTGCAACATACCAAACTTGCTCTGCTTGGGATGCCAAGATGAAAGGTTCATTAGTAATTCGATCATCTCGATACAACAAATGATTGAAGTTGACTAACGTGAAATTGAAGACATCTTGTATCTTCCCGTGAATGTTGTCAATCCAATCACACTTAAACAACACATGCTTCTTCTCATTGGAATATCGAATCTCAACAATATCTGTCAATTGTCCATAATAGTACACAGACCCCACGAGGATTCTTGTCTTTCCGACTAGCATAACTTATGGTATCTGCCTTCAAAGCTACACCACAATTTTGTGTGGCTCGACGGTCATCCATGGCCTTTACTCGATACCGAAACCCATTCATTATATACCCGTTGAACCTCCTTGCCAGGTTATGAGGACCATTTGCCAATACAGTAATCTCTTCAGAAAATGTGACATCACTAGTCCTTCGCAAAGTTTGAACCTATTTTAAATAATAAAAATTGTAAAATTTAAAATATAGTTCGACTTAGGTAAATAGAATCTGTAGATTTAAATACATACATGTTCCTTGAACCAAATGTGAAAAGTTTCAAAATGTTCACGCCGAAGCTGATGATCGTCAACACGAGGCATTGTGACCTTAAGTTCTTCAAGGTGTTTGCTGTGTAAATTGAAATTTTATCAAAAAACAAAATTTGGTTCAAAATTTAATGAAACATAATAAAATATTGAGTGAGTGACATAACTTACTTTATGAACGGTTGAACCGCGGCTGTATTGAATAAGACATACCGATGAGTTTGTACCCAAGAAGTGTTATCAAGATAAAAGCTTGTGATTTCACCAACAGCACGACCCAGATTATCATCACCACTGTAGTTCCTCGTGGGTCGATTAGATTTAGTTTCCACATCATTGAGATATTGTGCACAAAAATTCATGCATTCTTCCATAAGATATCCTTTAGCAATTGAACCTTCTGGACGAGCTCTATTACGCACATATTGCTTCAATGTAAGAAGATACCTCTCAATTGGATACATCCATCGAAACTGAATCGCTCCACCCAATAATGCTTCGTCAACTAGATGTATAGGCAAGTGCTCCATTATATCAAAAAAAGTAGGAGGAAATATTTTCTCTAGATGACAAAGTGTTACGGCGATACGATCTTGAATATATTGCAAATCTGTCGCACGATTGACTTTGGAACACAATTGTCTAAAGAAATTGCTCAATTCAATCAAAGGTTCAATTACATTCTTCGGTAACGATCTTCGAATGGCCAATGGAATTAGTTGTTGCATCAGAATATGACTATCGTGGCTCTTAAGACCCCCAATACTTCTATCATGTAAGCGCACACGACGCGATATATTGGATGAATACCCGTCGGGAACTCTAACTTCCTTCAATACTTTCAAGAACAAATCTTTCTCATCCTTGGTCATCGTGAATTGTGCCGGTGGTAAATAAGCTTTATTCGACCCTCTTAACTGCAAATGTAGGGGTTTTCTAATATTCATTTCTTGTAAATCACGCCGAGCATTAACACCATCCTTCGTTTTCCTGCAACCCCTAATATTGTCCACAACACATTATCACAAACATTCTTCTCTATATGCATCACATCGAGGTTGTGTCTAATTAGATTGTGCTCCCAATATGGCAGTTCATAGAAGATACTCTTTTTCTTCCAGCTATGGGTGCGATGTCCAGCTTTCTCCTTCTCTACTTGTCTCCTATGCCTCTCCTTAAGGTCATCCTCTTGTATTGGGTTAAAATACCCTCAGATTCTAATTGTAGCAGCATCTCAGTTCCAGACAACAATTTTGGTTTGAATCTGACTTCCCGACTACCATCAAATGATACTTTATCCTTTCGGAATTTATGGCCATTAGGTAAAAATCTGCGATGACCCAAGTATGATTGTTTCCTACTATGCTTCAACCAACACGATGTAGTTTCTCTATTGCAACAAGGACATGCATATTCGCCTTTAGTACTCCATCCTGACAAGTTTGCATATGCAGGAAAATCACTAATTGTCCACAGTAAAGCTGCATGCATTTGAAACATTTGATTTGTTGATGCATCAAATGTGGAGACACCGTCATTCCATAGTTCTTTCAACTCCTCAATCAACGGTTGCATATACACATCAATCTTGTCACCAGGTCCTTTCGGGCCGTCAATAAGCACAGATAAAATTAGAAATGGTTGTTTCATGCACATCCATGGCGGCAAGTTGTATGGAATGAGTACAACAGGCCAAGTGCTATGAACTATGTTCATCGTCCTGAATGGGTTAAAACCATCAGATGCTAAGCCAAGCCTTACACTTCGGCAATCATTACTAAAGTCAATATTCCGACGATCAAAATCTTTCCATGCAAGGGAGTCTGCAGGATGCCTAAAGACACCGTCATTAGTTCGTTCCTCTGCATGCCATCTCATTAACTTAGCCGTCTTGGATGACATAAACAGCCTCTGCAACCTTGGCTTTAAAGGAAAATACCTCATTTGTTTTGCAGCTATTTGTTTGCCACCGTTGTGAGGACCATTTGAACCACCATCACCATTTGATTTCCATCTTGAACTGTTGCATATGACACATTTATCAAGATTGGCGTCCTCGTTTCGAAACAACATGCAACTGTTGGGACATGCATCCCATGTCTCATATGTGAAGCCCAAATCTGTTGTGACCTTTTGAGCTTTATAATATGAGTCCGGAAGTTTCACACCCAACGGGAACGCCTCATTCAATAACTCAAGCAACATGTCAACAGACTTGTCTGTCCACTGATTAAGCACCTTCAAATGTAGAAGCCGAACAATGAATGACAAAGATGTGAACTTCTGACAACCCGGATACAATTCACTTTGTGCATCTTGAAGAAGTTTGAAATAGTTTGCAGTCTCTGCATTTGGACCGAGCTGGGGTTCAGATGCATGGGGATCAGTGCTCTGTGCTTCATTACCGTCAACACTTGTACCGGCATGTGGATTTCCCACAGCCCCTTGTATCATTCCAACCATATCGTCGCCAATGTCTAAATTAGCCAATGTTTCATTCCCTCGATTAGCATGCAGAGATACGTAAGATTCCCCATGATTAATCCAATGTTTGTACTTTTTAAAAAAACCATTCAAAATCAGATGCTTCCGTACACCCTCTCGCACAAGATGGTATCGATTCTCACATTTTCTACACGGACAACTAATCATCGAACCTTCAACCCTATTGGTGTAGGCAAACACAAGGAATTGATCAATCCCATTAATGTATTCCCTCGACATCCTATTTGGCAAATCAATCCAACTCTTATCCATCATCTGTACTTCCCTCGACTATTGTTTGCAATCAAATCTAATCAAAACGTTCGACCGTAAGAACAACTTGCAACACAGTGAGCACCTTTAAAATCTTAAAAGATTCTTACAAAACTGCAGTTATTTACCCCAGTATTCCTATGGCAGCAGAAGTTTTCAATTAGCCCAAGCACCAATAGTAACAAAAATAAGGAACATGTAACAAACCTAAAAAGTGAAAGTATCTCAAAAAAAAAAAAAAAAAAAAAAAATTCAAACCATTCCCAAACATGAAACAAAGACAAAGAACTATATGTGTGTACGTGTGTGTGGGGGGAGAGAGAGAGAGAGAGAGAGACCAACAGAAATTCAGCAAGAACTTGAAAGAAAATTATTACCCTTAAGAAATGTTGACAGCTACATAAATAGTTCAATTTAAACACACTTTGCGTAAAACATCATAATCACATCCAATAATCAACAATAACAAAAAGACGAAGAGCAAGGAAAACACAAAGTTTCAAAGAGCAAAAAGGGAACTACTCTTGTTACCTGCTCCTCCTGTTTGGCCTTTGCTGTTCTTTCCACTTCCACTTCAGCAGACTTTAGTTTAGATATATATTCATTAAACAAAATCTCCCTATCCTCGTGCGTAATAGATTTGTATCTGGGGTCGTTCCTTAGACTATCCTTCACCTATCACAACCAATTATTAAGAATTTTAAGGTATATTTGAAAAAACGAGAAGAAAAATAGAAGGACCTATATTGATTATTGAAAGGTTTTAGAGACCAAAGCATCCCACTTGTATATAAATTCGGCAAGATGACAAAACAAAAATTTCTTACCAGATTTATGTAACCCAATTGTGAACGTAATGTTTATTTAGAGAAGGATGTGACACAAAATAATAATAGGAAAAAATCAGTTTCAGGTTTTCTAAGCTAATTATCAATCTTCAAAATCTACATAATTCAAGGTTTTTGCATAAATGAGGTGACATGAACATTATAGTTTCACCAACATGAATGCAAGAGTCTTGAACTTTAGCATGGGAAAACCACGAATTGGGTTTACTTACAAGGATGACCAAATCCAAGATGTAAAGCAGTAAGTTCTGAACCAAAAATAAAACATTTTGATATCCTTTAAAAAGGAAAAAGAAAAAAAGAAGTCTTAAAAAAAAAAAAGTCAAGTTGTCCCATCTATTATATATATATATATATATAGATAGATAAAAGAACTTTAGTCGAAGCAGTACTTCACTATGACACCAGAAGAAATTGTCAGACAGCCTTCTCTAATATATCAGACTTCAGAGCATAGGCAGAATCTTCTAGCGATTTCTTGGCAACACTTCCAAGCATGAGGGGTCTAACCATGGACGGAATGCATCTTCATAAGCCAAATTCTAGCACAATACAAACCAATAAAAAGAATCAGAAAATGCTACTGCCGAATGGAAGAAAGCAACAAACCATCAAAACTTATGTACTTTCATGCTTATATATGCTACTATAAATTATAATGGTCATGCGTCAACATGCAAATTCAAAATCATGAAATACCCAAGCAGCCCCATCCTAAATTCTTTTAGTGTGAAACATCAAGTCCATTGTTTATGGATGCATAAAGCCAGCAGTTCCTAATTAAGCTCAGCCTCCCTAAGAAGCATAACAACAAACACCATAGCTACAAACCAACAAACACCTTAACAGGAACAAATACAAGTTGAATGAAAATAAAAGCAGTATCATTTATCTCTTCTTCTCTTTATAATCACCAACCAATACACCAAGGAGATGATAATCAGAAGTGATATGACCACAACAGATGTCACCACAATGACCACTATCTTTCCATGTAAACTTCTGGCCTTCTTTGAATATTGTTGAGCTGCACTTATTAGAAATACAAAAGCCAAATGTTAATGGAAGTTCCTCAATTTGTTCATGAGAAAGACCAGAATATCATTGTTAAAATAAAATGTAATATTAATACTAATAAAAAGTAAAAGTGTAATCAATAAAAATACTAACAAAGTTGTTATATTTGTAATAATGCCTTGTATGGACAAAGGGGTTAGGTACACACACTAGGAGCAATACTGAGTTGTTATATTTGTAATTTAAAAGCATTATTTAATGTAAATATAATAATGAATTGAAGTGGCATAAACTAATTTCTTCAATGAACAATATTTATTGTGGAATATCAATAATTAGTCTAATCTTCAACTTCGGATTAACAGCAAATAGATGTCGCAAAAAAGACAGAGAAGCAAATTATTCAATGGTTTCTTATTGGGCATTAACTAAGTGTTACCAACAATAATAGTCCTTAAGAAAATCTACCATTGTGTCATGAATTTGCAGTCAATCCTCAAGCCAACATGAAAACTGATGACATTCACCATTCATTTATTAAGTTAATAAAAACCACAGATGTCACGACTTACTGGATCCCAAACTAATAATTGGCGTACTAATTGCAAAGCCCAAACATTAGGAAACCTGCACAAATTGAGAAACAAGCTTATGACAAACCAAAATTACCAGTGAATATAAAATATAGTTATTATATAAAAATTTATTATTAGAAACTGACCCTATTTTGAGAGCATTTCCAGGAAGCTGGTGAAAATGCAGAACACAGAATCAAGTATCACACAATCACAAATACAAATCAAAGAATCAAAGATTACATGTCATAGAAACCCAAGATTCCTCAAAAACCCATATGAAATCCATCTATATTTTCGATTATTTTCACCCAAACGGCAAAGTTTAAATTTGCATATTAAACATGGAAGAGAATTTATAATTTCTGAATGTCTATGCTACATCAAAACATGCATACTTATGAATGCATCCCAATAACACCAACATATATTATTGACTAATTAGCCAACCCCAATCACAAAGAGTTGATAAACAGAACTAAAATAAAATAAAAATTGAGATTACAGATTGAAATAGAGGTCATAACCATTTGTTTCTGTTAATTATAGGATCAAAATAATGAGGTATCTCTCAGCAATCTCAAGCAGACTAGTAATTACAAGAATTCATTCGGGCATGTTGGGCTACACACTTTTCGGTGGACCTAGCAGAACTTTGTTATTTTTGGTTCTTGATGTTTCAAATATGTCAATTTGGTCCAGTCTACAAATTTGGTCACTAAATAATTTCTACCTCCATTTCCATCTACAATTGATAACAAAAATAAAGGCATTTTCATCAAATTATCTGTATTGAAATTGAATAAGTTGGAGACTAATTGATACAATTAAAACATGGGGACCAATTTGAAACAAATCACATACTCGGGGAGAAGAAAAAAAAAATTTCTAATATGCTTAATAAAATATGATGGGGCTTGAACTCCTAAGACTGCTTGTATCTCAAATTTGTTAAGGTAATGGGAAAAAAATTGAAAATGAAATGAGGAAATTGATTCATACATTGATTTTATTTATTTTTTTGGGTCAATCGGTATAAATGACCTATACAGAAAAATTTACTAGTCTATATGAAAGAATTTAATTATCCAACAATGGCCTGTAATGAGCCAAAAGAAAAGAGCTAGACAACACAGACCGGACAGAAGCAATTTTGTAAATAATTTCCCTTATAAACATCATATATATAAGGGAAGAGAGAGAATGACTCTTTATTTGCTGGGAAAAATACTCTTCAGAGCATTTCCAGGAAGCTGGTGAAAATGCAGCCTGGTTTCAAAGCAATGTACTTGCATTAGTATTACATGTGAAAAACTAATGAATATCTCACCCTTTTAATGAATTTCCAGTTGACAGTCAATCGTTGCTCACACTTGACTCCAAATTCTCACCCTTAAAATGTTCAGTCGTTCACAGTCTTGCCTCGTCACTCGTCGTTCGCAGTCGTTCACCCTCATTCTTGCCTCGTCACTCGTCGTTCACAGTCGATCGTCGCTCGTCGTTCACAGTCGCTGCCTCATTACTCCGGCGAAGGTCGTCGTTCAACCTCCTTCACTCCGGCACTGAATGATTTTCATTTGAGGGTTTGGGATTTAGGTTTTAATAGTTGGATCAATGGACTGGGATTTTGGGGATTTTGGTTTGGTGATTTTAGGGATTTTGATTTGAGGATTTTGGGGATTTTAGCATGACCGCGAATGGGAGAAATGAGCGGGATGTGAAATATTTGTTTTTGCGACGGCATATATACCACCGTCGCAAATGATACATCATTAACAAATTAAAACGACGTCGGTTTAAAAATATTTTTTTTGCCACGGTATTTTGCCGTCGCAGATTGTCCAACATTTGCGACAGTAACCATTTACCGTCGCTAATAATACTTTTTGCGACGGTATACCGTGCGTCACAAATGTTTCTGCATTTTTTTTACAATCATTAGCGACGGAGGTAATCCCCGTCGCAAAAGACTTTTTTGGCAACGGCAACTGTAATGCGTCGCAAAAAATCATTTTTTGCGACGGCAGTGACCCCGTTGCAAAAGCCTCCGTGTTATTTGCCAGGTTTTCTTGTAGTGATTAAAACTTTGTTAATTAACAAATTTGATGTCTATCTCTATCTCTTTCTTTTTGTAAAATGTATATTTTATTTACTTTTACGCTACATTTCAAATTGGATTTGATATCTAGCTCTTTACTATATCTATATATAGCAATGTTCCTCTCTCATTTCTCTACATTTCTCTCCACTTCTAATAAATATATATATATATATATATATATTATTTGAAATATTCAATCTCAATGTTATATTATTTTTTTTCCTTCTTGTTTTTGTTTTTTAATATATAATTTACAATTGTAAGGGTTGTATGAATGAAAAAAAGTCATATTGTTGATGTGATTTCTATATAATTTGTTGATTCGTTTAGCATGTAAGGTTGGGGTTTAAATAGTTATAAGAAGATAAAATAAGTTAAAAAGTTAATAAGATAAAATGTCACATCCAAACTATATTCATTTTACTTTTTCTCTCATAAAATTTAAAAAAACTAAAAAGCTCATCTTAAACGAGACTTTTTAGCTCAAGCTAAAAAATTAAAAAACTAAAAAGCCAACTTACTTCCCAAACGAAACTAAACATTTTGATTGTACAACTCATTTTCCATAATTGAAGTTTTATGCAAGTTTACGATCAAATATTTTATTTTATTTTATTTTTTACATATATATTATATATATTTTTGGATGGATAGAATTTTTATTTAAGACTCATAAATGTTGAAAAGATCATATATATATTTTCAAAATATTTTATTCAAGAAGTTTGACTCATATCTCATGGGTTTTTATTTTTATTTTGTGTGTGTATGCGAGCGATGAATTTGATGTATATTTTTTTCTATTTTAAGTTGTACATTTTAAATATAAAGTGATTAAAAAAAATAATAAATTGAAATAATTTTATTATTTTTCTTTGGGTTTGTGTTTGATTTTTTGCAATGCATTTTTAAATATGTTTGCAATGCACGCCTTTCACGTTGCATAAATCTCTCATATCTTTCTCTATAAAAGGATAAATTGAAAGTTCTTCACATTCAAGAAAAATACATAAGATATTTGAAAAATAAATTAGAAAATCTATATTTAATTTTTTTTTTTCTTTTTGCAATGCGCGTCTTTCACTTCCTATGTATATTCATAACATCTCATAAAAATCTCATGTCTCACCCTATAAGAGACAGAGCTTTAGAGAGAAGAAATTGAAAGATGTTCACATTCAAAGTAAATGCATGAGATATTTGAAAAAAATAAGTTTTACAATTTATGTTAAAACTTTTTTTATTATTGTAATTGATATTAATTTTATAAGGCGAATATAAATAAGTATACACTATTGTCCATGTATATGTGACAATATGAAAGTACTCATAAAGAATAATTGAACATTACTTTAGTTGAATATTCTTTTTATTCTTGCATTGATTTGATATATGACATGTTTCAATTTTTTTTTATTATTTTATTTGTGCAAGTGAATGCCAAATCATCAAAATTACTGGCTATTAAATTTTTTAAAATATATATATATATTGACTAATAACTAAATTATTTTTTTGATTTTTTATTTAAAAAATTAAAAACACCAAATTAATAATTAAATATGCTTTGAGTGAGATGGGAGAAAATTAACTTATGAATTCTATAAAACTGGAAAATCACATGATATTAAATTTTATTTTTTTAACTTTATATGACACTAATTTACAAATAAAATTTATATTTATAAGAGGCAATAATATTATTTATCCTATACATAACACAAGGGATTATTTGGGATGATCTAAATAAGTGCACTTTTTGACTTTTTATGAAATATGGGTTGGGTTTGGGTTGAGTTTAAAGTGATATGTTAGAAAAATGATGTGATTTAAATAAGATGATATGACTTAAATAAGATAATGACTTTTTAACTTTTAACTTTTTTTAAACATGTCAAACCAGCCCTTAATATTAATACAATAATGTTTTAGACCACTAAAAGTGGTGCTCTAAAAGCACCACTAGTGATATGGCAATGGATGGAGCCCACTGCTTGTATCTTATTTTTTTTTAAAGTATTTGACAACTCATTAGTAACGCTTTAGAACACCACTTTTAGTGTGATGTATCATTACCGATATTAATATCATACAATTCCCTGCTCAAAAACTTCTGTGTGAACAAGTTTTGTTCCTAGAGTTTTCCTATGCATATATAAACAACTATTCATTCATCCCATACGAAAAAGCCAACTTTACCCTCCAAAAAAAGTCAAAAGGAGAAAGCCAATGAGAACCTACTCATCTTCTCAGACCTTGCAAAAAGGTCCACGGTAGAGACTCTCCAATTCTCATCACAGCAAATTCTCCTGAAAATCTTCTTCCTGGTAAGCTCCAATACCATCTAGTTTTTGTTTTTCTGTCTTTAAAACCCATAATATTTGTATTTATGAGTCAATGAATCTATGATGATATAGACTCACCATTCTGTTTCTGTTTGTTTCAGAGATGGTTTTCAGGAGAGCTGTTGTTGTGTTCTTGGGTTGTCTTGGAATAGCTTATCAGACCTCAAAGTCTACTCCACCTACAACCGCAGAGAGTACTGATTCATCATCACCATCATCACCATCATCACCATCATCTTCTTCATCAGATGATGATCTAGTTGTTGGTACATTAAGGGTCAGACTCAGTGATGGAAGGTACTTGGCTTACAGAGAGAGAGGAGTCCCCATCAACAAATCAAACTACAAAGTCATTATTGTCCATGGATTTGGCAGCTCCAAAGATATGAATTTTATGGCATCCCAAGTACACACATTGAAAACCCTATTTCTCCTTTTTCTTTTGTTTGCTTTTGTTGTTGATCTGAAATTTCTCAGTTGGATTCACAGATTGTACTGAGCTTGATTTTCAATATGAGAAAGAAAAGTAGATGGAAAATGTGTGGGAATCAGTTCAGAGTAGGATGAGAAACCAATGGGGAACAGTAATTTTTAGAGATTGAACAGAAAATGAATCTGAAATCTGAATGTTACAAGATCTCATGTCTTAATTTTTGAAATGCTTTGAGAAATTGTCCATGAACATTGTGTTTCTTGAGCATATCATACATGTATCAAGTAGAATTTTCTAGGTTTTTCCCCAAATGCATTAGAGACAAGATTGCCCCCAAATGCATTAGAGACAATATTGCCCCAATATTACATAGGCTTCATATATATATATATATATATATATTTGGGTACATTGGAGGACAATGGGTGGATCAAAATCATGATGTCCTAGTAAGGTACACAGGTTCTGGCAAGGTTTAGGGAAATGGGTACAGTACAAAATGCACATTACAACACTTCCTGAAACATGTTTTATATAGTAAATTCATTTACAAATCACTTCCTCTTGTTTTCACCACCATAAACCATTCTTAATTATATGAGGTGGCACTTTGAATACTGTTTCACCTTATCCAATCAAAGAATCAATGATATTTACAGCGATTTACTTTTTCAGGAGCTAATGGAGGAGTTGGGGATATATCTTCTGTTATTTGATAGAGCTGGGTATGGAGAAAGTGATCCAAATCCAAAGCGCTCAGTAAAAAGTGAAGCAGTCGACATTCAAGAACTTGCCGATAAGTTACAATTAGGATCCAAGTTCTACGTAGTTGGAGTCTCACTAGGATCTTACCCCACTTGGAGTTGCCTCAAACGCATACCCCACAGGCAAATACACCCATTATCAACTCTCGGTTTGGATTCTTGTTTCCATAATTCTCTAAAACATCTATTGCTTTCGCTTTGAAACCTGTTCTTGATCTTGCAGGCTAGCAGGTGTGGCTATGGTAGTTCCAATGATCAATTACAACTGGCCTTCTCTTCCCATTGATGTGACTAAGGGTGACTACAGAAAAAGTCTTTCGCGATGGAGTCTTAGGCTTGCACACTATACCCCCGGATTACTGCATTGGTGGTTGACTCAAAAAATGTTCCGGTCATCAGCTGTGCTTGATAGAAATCCAGCATTTTTCTGCCCCAAAGATTTAGAGGTCTTGAAGAATACCCCAGGTTATCAATTACTCTGCAAGGTAACTTTTTATCTTTTATCTGCACATACAAAATTGAAGGAGAAAAGAAGGTTTTCAAACCTGTTTATGAGTGAAGAGTCAGTTTCTAAATCTGCTCAACAATGCCAAAAGAATGTAAAAGACTTCCGACAGTTGAGCAGATTCAGAACAATAATCTTTTTTGGGTTAATTACACTTCATCTCCCTCAACTACCACTAGATATCATTTTACCCTCCTCAAATTTAAAACTGCATATTTAGACCCCGCAACAATCAAAATTGCTTCAGTTTCATCCCTCCACATGTGGCAAGAATGTGGCACATCCGTGTCCAACACTTTTTACACTTTAAGAGGGTGGCACGTTCCTGTCTGATACCTATACTTGTTGGACACTTCCTCACATGTATCGGGTACTCATCCTAATGTCTATTCTTTTTAAATTTTTTAGACCTAAACACGCTTCAGACACATTGGGAAAGAAGTGTACATCGCTTAAACATATAAGAAACACAATATGAGTTTAAACAAAATAATTTAGGATACAATGATAAAAGAAAAAACAATCTAGATTTATGCTTATGAATATATCCTCCTTTAAACTTTATGAATTAGTATTATATTGCACTTTTTTTTTATTATCCTTGAATGAAATATTTTTTATATATGACATTGACGTGTCTTGTATTTTTTGAAAATTAATGTGTCGGCATGTCAGTGTCTGTGTCTTGCATTTCTTGAAGATAAATGTATCAATATGTCTTTGTCATGTTGCTTGTGGGTGCTTCTTAGCTAGGAAATGATTGACAGATTTTATTTTTCACTCTGCAGAATCAGTTGCAAGAGCCAAATGTTTTTGACACTCACCGCCGAGACTTTGTTGTGGCATTTAGCAAATGGGACTTCGATCCACTGGATATGATTAATCCATACCCCAAAAATGAAAGCACTGTTCACATATGGCAAGGCTATGAAGACAAGGTTGTGCCATTTTCATTACAGAGATATGTTTCAAGAAAGCTACCATGGATTAGGTATCATGAAGTCCCTGATGGAGGACACTTGCTTGTGTATGATAGTGTTGTATGTGAAGCCATTTTGAGGTCTCTTTTGCTTGGAGAAGATCCTCCTCCATTATATAGACCTGCTGTATCTGTCAATTAAAATTGTTCACATCCTTGTCATCAGATTGATGACACCCTTGTTTGTGACTTTGATTTCTATACAATTGACATAACAGTTCTTTCATTCCATTTATTTCATGATTGTTTGAAACTGAAATAATTACCTTGCTGTATTTGTGAAGTGATACCTTGTTGACTATGAACTCATTAAAAAATTCATCTGAAAAGCTAAAACTGTCAATATGTACACTTCTGCTTATTTTTCTCCTAGGGCATTTTTGACATTTGTGCAAATATTGCATAATGCTTCTTTTCCTCCTAAAGGGGAAATTATGATATTATGGAAAAAGTTTCATAATAATGACAAAGGGTTTATTACATTTAGAACTCTTACACTTTTATCAAAATTTCATTTTGGCCTTTTTACTTTCAATTGTAACCGTCAATCTCTTATACTTTATGTCAATTTGTGTAATGCATTCTTTTATAGTTTTATCAAAATTTCATTTTATTCTTTGCACTTTCACCAATATTTCACTTTGATCTCTCTATTTTTCATTTTTGTTAGCCTTATTAACAGTTGATTGATAGAAGACAATGACATTGTATCTTGACATAAAGTGTGTAAGGGGTTGACTGTTATGATTGAGAGTGAAAGGAACGAAGTAAAATTTTGGTAAAATTACAAAGATGCTAGCTATGATTAACCATAATGACAAATTATTGAGTGTTTTGATGAAAATGGGAGTGTCAATAGAAACACCCTATAATTAACAGGTGATACAAAGGTTTGAACATCAAAACTATATATTACCTCATATGATGTCATAAAAAATTATTGAGAAATTTGGCTATAAACCCCCTTTACCTTCCTTTCATTGTTAAAAGGACTAAGAAAAAAATTATACTTTCTAAACCCCTTCATAATGATAAAACCTTACATAAAGGACAAAATTTAGTATTTAAATATTTTATCAGACTATTATACCCTCACAGATACAACTCTCCTCCTTCAACTCTCCTTCAACTGTTCATCTTCTCTCTCGTCTCTCTCTTCTAACCCTAGCTTCCTCTATGGCCGGAGCTGTGGAGAACTTTTCTTCCGATGCGTCCGTCGCCGCCGGTCGTCATTCCTAAGCTCCGACGATCTCTCTCCGCATCTTTTCAACTCTCCTCCTTCAACTCTCCTTCAACTGTGTTTTCTCTTCTCTCTCGTCTCTCTCTTCTAACCCTAGCTTCCTCCATGGCCGGAGCTGTGGAGAACTTGCAAATCGCACTGAATCATATATATATATATATCTATATATATGTGTGTGTTTGTGTGTTTTGAGATTTGAATTCGAATATATATATATCTACATTTTCTGATCTCTAATCTATATATATATATATGTGTGTGTGTTTTGAGTCTTTAAGATCGGAGATTTGAATGATTTTTTAGTAGAAGAGAGACCTGTTAGATCAAACATCATCGTCGTTGCTGATTTCATCACCGCCACCATAGATCATAGCATAGATCGGTCTCGGCGATCATTTGATTCAAACTCAAAAGCTCAAAGATTTAAAGTAAAATCTGAAAAATCTGTGTGTATGAAAAATCTCAAGATTTTTGAAAGTTCAAAGTTTCAAAAATCTGAAAATTTTGAAAAATCTGAAGAATCGGGGTATGAAAAATTGAGATTTCTCTGAAATTTTCAGATTATAGGCCTGATTCAAGGATTATAGGCCTGATTCAATGTTTTTCAGAGTAAACATCGATTGATTCAAGGATTATAGGCCTGATTCAAAGCTCAAAGCTCAAAGTCCATCGATTTTTCAGAGTAAACATCAAATTTCATTTGATAGAACCAGAGTTTGTTTTTTTCATTTGACAGAACCAGAGTAAAATTTTACTTTTATACAGAGTAAAATTTTACTTTTACCTTCAGAGTCTCACAGTTTACTTGTTTTTCAGAGTAAAATTTTACTTTTATACAGAGTAAAATTTTACTTTAGTTTCAGAGTGCAAAATTTTACTCTTATTTAGAGTAAAATTTTACTTTCATACAGAGTAAAATTTTACTTTAGTTTCAAAGTGTAAAATTTTACTTTCATACAGAGTAAAATTTTACTCTGAAATAACATAGTGAAGATGGCTTAATAGGAGAGCTGATAGATATGAGGGTATATAGTAAAAGAAACAAGTTTTAAAATATCAGGGGGTTTTGAAAGTACTTATATAATTCTTGTCCTTTTGAAAGACAAATTAGATAGTGAGGGGGCTATGACCAAATCTCCCAAAATTATTAACTACCAACTTTTCTAAAATGTTAGATTATTCAAAAGATGGTAAGTTTATTTTATTACTAGCGGTGGGTGTAAAGACAATGCATTTGCAATTTCATAGTTTTATCTTTAAATGGTTTGATAAATGATGAAAATTGTAAAAACACTTTTGAATAGTTTGATGGAACAGTTATTGGATGTGGTAGTTATGAATATGAAAAACATTATTGAAAAATTAAAAAAAAAAAAAAGAGCCTGACAGCATACACTACTCAAATATAAGCTTTAGAATAAATATTCTCAATAATTTGAGTAAATAGATCGGTTGCCATCAAAGGGTAGAAGAAAATTACAGTGGCCAATGTTCAAAAGTAGACTTTTCTCCTATGTGATCATCATGTTTCTACTTTCCTCCACAAATGAGGCAATGCCAATCAATGCTCAGAATTCCATGAAGAGGCAACAAATTGACTCTGTTGCATGTCACATTTGAACATTGATTCCCAAACAGCTGAGAAACTTGAAATGTGTCATTTTGATGTCTATACAACAAATTTAGAAGGATACTATGAAAGCAAAACCATCCATTTTTGCAGTAAGACAACTGCACTATGAAAGAGACAAGTGAACAGATAATGTAGTACCAAAAATGTTTATTTTTTGAGATAAAAATTTTGATCTGAAAAAAATAGTAATTCGTTACCAAACGGCAAATACACTAATGACACTTTTGGTAACAAAAATATTTTGTTTGTAAAAAGTGATTTTGTCCCTAAATTTTTAAAACCTTAATTAGTTGTAATGAGCATTTAAAAATAAAAATTATTTCCACAATGCAATTTGTTTTCAACTTTATTTCTGGAATCTAAATTATTTCATGAAGTCATGTTTTGGAAACACACAAATTTAGAATAAGTTAATTGAAGTTGTACTTTCAAACATACCTTTAACTTTGAAATCGTGGTAAAAGGGCTAAAGAAGGCAAGTGTGGGGTTGGTGGCAATTGGGAATGGTGAGGGAGGGGTGCCAAGTTGATGGAGATGGTGAGAAGGAAGGGAGAAGGGAGAGGGGGGTTGAGATTAAAAAATGAGAGGGGCAAAAATATAATTTTCATCATGTTTTCTTTTTTTTAAAATTAATTTTAACTTTCATCTATATTGCTATTATTTTACTATACAACTAATCAGGCCAAATGTCCTAATTCTCTTAAATTGTTGATATAGCTAAATTTTATGTCAAATTTGATACAAAGTTTTACAACACTAACATATAAAACAAGATTTAGCTAGCCATTAGAGAGCTCAAAATTAAACTTCATGATAATTAATGGAAAATTTATAATTTAATATAATTACGTTGTACTTTTTTTTGAGCAATAATTACGTTGTACTCACTTAAAATTTTTGTACCGCATAATACTATAATCCCATTTCAGTACACAATCGTTTGTCAATAAATGAAAATTAAAATTGATGATTCCATCATCTTTTAAAACTAAATGCTAATTTTGCCCTTACGTTACAAATTTATCTTAAATCAACTCACTGAGTCAACTCAACAACTCATCTAATTGGAAATCGTACTTATATATATATATATATATATATTATAAAATTATCCTAAATTAACTCATTTAGTCAACTCAACAACTCATCCAATTGGAAATCCTACTCTATTTTTTGAATCCCTTTCCTCCACCGAATCAGGATCTCCTCATTGCATTTCTTCATTGCATTTTCTACTTATAAGCCCATTGAGCCCACTTTTAGGCTCAATTTTGATAATCCGAACCGTTCATATTTTAAGATTTGTTCATTATATCATACCTGTAAAAAATTAAGTTGATCGGATATCAGAAAGTATGTGTTCGGAAAACTCGAACTAAAAACTATTTTTTTAAAGAATTTAATAAACAGTTTTCCAAACACATGCTTTATGATATTCGATCTACTATTTCTTACAGGTATGATATACTGAACAAATCTTAAAATATGAACGCTTTGAATTATCAAAATTAGGCCTAAAAATGGGCCCAATAGATTTGCAAGTAGGAAATGTAAGGAGGAAATGCAAGGAGGGGATCCTTGCTCTTCCTCCACCACCGCCACTGTCATCTTCCTCCTGTTTTTCGCCACCACCCCTCTCATTCTCTCGCCTCATTTTCCCTTGCACCACCCTTCCCCTAGTAAACTGTTAAACTACTAACTAATTTTGTGAAGGCATGAAATTTGATTATGTATTTAGTGAAACATTATTCAGTAAGCTAAAATATTATACTGGTATGTGCATGTAATAATCCTAATCAATAAAGCTGTGCAAAAGAGATGAACGAGGTTGAACTTGTGTGATACGCAACAAACCAAGGTTAGTGAAATTGGCTCTATACATTTTATGACTAATGCTCTATTGAATCGAGAAAACCCTATCAATGTGTTAAGTTAGTACTTTTGGACAATTGAATAATTACTTTTATCTAGTGGTTGAGAAGAAAAAATAAAAATAAAAAAAGAAATAAAAAAGAAAGAAAGAGAGAAAAAAGGAAAAGAAAAGATAAAATACAGTAGCTTCTATTGCATGTGTCTCACTTTATTGCATGATTCATAAGTAGTGTTCGGATCCTCTAGAGTACTTTCTCTAGAATGATCTCTTGAACTAAATGATTGGACGATTGACAACAATTCAGAACAAAATGACATCGTTTTGATCGTTTCAACGAAAAAAAAAAAGTAAAAGAAAAATGCGTAGAGAGAGAGAGAGAGAGAGAGAGAGAGAGAGCGCTAAACCATCACAGTCGCTAGGGCTGTGCAAAACACCACACAATCCACTATCCGCATCGATCCGCACCGCTCTAACTGCAAACTATGGTTTAAACTTTAAAATTTATAATCACCAAACCACTTTGCTCTGCTATAGTTAATACATATATATTTTTTAACTTTCAATGAAATATCAATGTAAAAATGAGTGAGATAGATTTAAGATATGAAATTTATTACAAATTAGTGGTTATATATATGAAGCATATTATGTAAAATTACTTTGTGTTATATATCTAAAAAATATTATACAAATTAGTGTTATATATTATGCAAATGTATGATAATTAGTTAGAATATTCTTCAATCTGCCAATCTGCCAAAAACCGCCCAAACTGCAATTTGTCAATCTGCTAATCCGCTAACCTGCCATTCGGTTTGTAATTTTACTCTCAAACCGACTGAACCGCACCGCACACACCCCTAACAGCCGCTACCAGAGCCCCTTGCTCTCTAGTCCACCACCACTGTTTGTGAGAGGATCTCCACATTTACGGCCACCGCTGCCACTACAACCATCCACGACCATGGAATCGTGATCAATAAACTACTACTCCCTCTTTCATTACGACTTATCTTCTCTGTGTGTGTGCGTGTCTGTCATCGTGGCAATTGATGTTGATAATAAGGAAACAGATGGAGGTGGATGCGATCAGATCATGGCCGGACGACAGTGACCAGTTCATACCTTGAAAAACCCAAAATGTAGGTCTCTTTATCTCTTTCTAGAGTTTTTTAAGATCTAGGTAAAGCAGTGGCAGGTTAAGGGTTGCTGGGAAAAAAATGTGAAATGAGGGGCTGGAGGAGAAAGGGAACTAGGAGGGGTGATGGGGTGGGCTAGGAGGGAAGGGGTAAGGAGGCAAAGGGAGTTGGGATAGCGGCGACGGTGGCTATGGAGGGAGGGAACTAGCGGGGATGTGCTCTGATAGGCGAAGGAAATGGGGTATTGGTAGGCTCTCTCTATTATTCTCCTTCTCATGCTCTTTATTTATTTATTTTTTTAAATCCAAAACAATGTCGTTTTGGGAGTACTCTAGGAAGTACCGCAAGAATTCTACTTTAGAGGATCCTTGCGCTCGTAGGTATTGGTCAAAACTGAAAGGTGAAAGGCGACGGTTAAAGATAAGCACAATTAATGCATTTACGAACGATTTTATCTCTATGGATCTCACACTATCCCGAAAAATAAAAGTGAATGAAAATCTATTCTTGTGATGAGAAATGCTCCAGTATGCAGTGCACATCATATGCAACCCTACACAAAATTATGTAAGTTGAACACAGATTGCATAAGTTTATGAAAACTTATATGAGTAAGCAAATTTATGTTCAACTTACACATTTTTCTAAGATCACTTATGTAAGTTCGTGAAAACATATGTAATTTTGTATAAGGTTACAGACGGTGTGCATTGCACATAAGAGAATTTTCCTTTTGTGATTAATAAAACACAATATATATTTATATTTATATATAAAGGTGAAAACATTTTTCAGAGTAAAAGCTTGCAATGCCACTGTACTAACGCTGTTGCTGTCACTACTGACCTACTTACCTCCACTGTTGCAACCATTAATTTAATCATTAACATGTTAGTTTTAAATTCACTATTAAATATTGTAATACGTTTTCTATCAAAAGCATTTTAGAAAAAAAAAATCATAAATAATATTTATCGTTGAATTTTTTTTCCCCCACCAAAACAACAGAACATAAATAAGATATTAAAGATAAATTACACATTTTGGCATGCTTTCTCTTTTGTTCTCCTTATCTGAGTGTTATATTTCTGTTTGTTTGTTTTTTTATTATAAAATCCAAAACAAAGTCGTTTTGGGAGTACTTTAGGAAGTATCATAAGAATTCTAGTCTAGAGGATCCTTGTGCTCGTAGGTATTGGTCAAAGTTGAAAGGCGAAAGGCGACGGTTAAAGATAAGCACAATTAATGCATTTGTGAATGATTTTATCTCTTTGGATCTCAAACTATCTTGAGAAATGAAAGTGAGTGAAAATCTATTTTTGTAATGAGAAATGTTCTAGTATGCAATGCACATCGTATGCAATCCTACACAAAATTACGTAAGTTGAATACAAATTTGTGCACAAACCTAAGTGAATTTGTGTTCAACTTACGCATTTTTTTTAAGATCACTTATGTAAGGTCATTAAAATATACATAATTTTATATAGGGGTGCATATGGTATGTATTGTACACTTGAGAATTTTCCTTTGTGATTAATAAAACACAATATATATTTATACATAAAGGTGAAAATATTTTTCAAAGTAAAATCTTGCAATGCTATTGTACTACCATTGTCGTTGTCACTACCAACCCACCCACCTCCACTATTGCCACCATTAATTTAATCATTAACATGTTAGTTTTAAATTCACAACTAAATATTGGAATATGTTTTCTATGAAAAATATTTTATAAAAAAAATAAATCATAAACAATATTTCCGTTAAATTTTTTTTGCTCCAAAACAACAGAGCGTAAATAAGATATTAAAGATAAATTATACACTTTGGCAGGCTCTCTCTTTTTTTTTTCCTTATCTGAGTGTTATATTTCTCTCTCTTTTTCTTTCTTTCTTTCTTTCTTTCTTTCTTTCTTTCTTTTTTTAATATTTAAATTCAAAATAATGTCGTTTTGGGAGTACTCTAGGAAGTACCGCAAGAATTCTAGTCTAGAGGATCCTTGTGCTTGTAGGTATTGGTCAAAGTTGAAAGGTGAAAAGCGATGGTTAAAGATAAACAAAATTAATGCATTTATGAATGATTTTATCTCTACGAATCTCACACAATCCTTAGAAATTAAAGTGAATGAAAATCTATTTTTGTGATGAGAAATGCTCTAGTATGCAATGCACATCATATGCAACCGTAAACAAAATTACGTAAACATAAGTGTGTGAAAACTTACGTGACTAAGCGAATTTGTGTTCAACTTATGTATTTTTCTAAGATCATTTATGTAAGTTCATAAAAACATACGTAATTGTATATAGGGTTGCATATAGTGTGCATTGCACACCAGAGAATTTCCCTTTTGTGATTAATAAAACACAATATATATTTATATATAAAGGTGAAAATATTTTTCGGATTAAAATCTTGCAATGCCATTGCAATACCACTGTCACTGTCACTGTCACTACTAACCCATCCACCTCCACCGTTGCCACCATTAATTCAATCATTAACATGTTAGTTTTAAATTCACAATTAAATATTGGAATACGTTTTCTATGAAAAATATTTTATAAAAAAAAATTCATAAACAATATTTATCGTTGAATTTTTTTTTTCCGACCAAAACAGTAGAACGTAAATAAGATATTAAAGATAGATTACACATTTTGGCATGCTCTCTCTTTTGTTCTCCTTGTCTGAGTGTTATATTTTTGTTTTTTTCTTTAATCCAAAACAACGTCGTTTTGGGAGTACTTTAGGAAGTACCACAAGAATTCCAGTTTAGAGGATCTTTGCACTTGTAGGTATTCGTCAAAGTTGAAAGATGAAAGGCGACGATTAAAGATAAGCACAGTTAATGCATTTATGAATGATTTTATCTCTACGAATCTCACACTATCCCGATAAATGAAAGTGATTGAAAATCTATTTTTGTGATGAGAAATGCTTCGATGTGCAATGCACATTGTATGCAACGTTACACAAAATTACATGAATTTTCACGAAATTGTGTAAGTGATCTCATAAAAATGAGTAAGTTAAAATACAAATTCGCATTAATTCGTGAAAACTTACGTAATTACGCAAATTTGTGTTTAACTTACCCCTTTTTATAGGATCACTTATGTAAGTTCATGTAACACCTCACTTTTTATTACTCGGATAATATTACCAAATCATTATTATAAACAATTTTAGAGATAGTAGACAGAGTGCCAATATCTTAGTAAATGTAAGTAAATGAAGATTCTCTCATTTGTATACAGAATAAATGGAACATGTGACATAATTGTAATAAATTGTCCGCAGACTTATATCAAAATGAGAAAGGATTACAACAATGACATTCAGCCAACAAATAAAAGGCTCCGTGGCCAACAGATGATGAAGATTCTCAATCCTGAACCACTTCTCGATATTCACCTGAAAAGGATTAGCAACGTAAGATGAACACAAAGTCCAGTAAAGATCCAACATGATCCTAAACAATGACAACATACAGATATCAATGATCATGAATGCTTTACGTCATATCATATACATATGTGCCGATTTATACATGAAGATATACTTACATAGATACTTTTCTTGAAATCATTCAATTTATCCAGCAACCAAAACCATTCGCCTTTCTTTTTTCTTATTACCCTTTTTCTTTTATTTAAAAACTTGCCAGACAATAACAGGTATTTGAAACAAATCCACGAAATCCAATTACTTTTCCCCCCAATTATCGAACTTACAATTTCCTAATAGAAACATCCCAAACGAACATGATGACAATATATCTAAAATGCTCCTTACATAACCATATAAGACAATTGACATCCTCCACAAAATAAACATCACTATGCATGAAGCATATAAATAGAACCAAGATGATAACGAAAAACCCAACAACGCTCTACTTGCCTCAAGCACGGTAAGCTAATGATACACCTTTCCAATACTCACACCAATTTACTAGATACCGCTAGAAGGTAGTGGTACCTCTACCAAGTTTTTCAAGAGCTAGCGGGAAGGTATTAGTACCCCACATTCTTAGCGCAACCAATTCTCCAAACACTAGCTAGAAGGTAATGGTACCCCTTATTTTCAGCACATGTACATTTCCAACCATTACATAACTCAACAATTATAAATAACCTGAATGTACTACATACACATAACCTATTCCACATCACAATGTCATCCTCCTCCGATGACTAAGGACAAAACCTCTAAGCATAAATATTTAAACACATGTAATACGATAATTCAATGCTCACTTGACCTTAAGTCCAACAACAATGATAATAACAATATTCAAAAGTTTCAAAATCCAATCTCAAGCTCAATTCTAGATTTACTATACACCATGGTTTATTTCTCTTATCAAAATCAACTCTTTTATTTTTTTATTTTTTTTAAGTTAACATGTCCAAATCATTTTCTTTCCAAAAACTAGTTTCCATATTTCAATAAAACCACATCCATGGATTCCAAGCCATAACCCAACTCAATTTAACATGATTAACCCAAATAAATTCCATTACCAACGTTGATTCTTCCTTTATGCTATCAACATAATAACACAACTCAATATTAACAAAACACAAACATTATTCAACTTTACTCCTTTTTAATTCATTAAGTCAAAATATGAAACTAAGGCTTTTTCCCTTTTTCAACAAAAAAAAGTTAAGCTACCCTCCAATTAACCCAAACAATAATCAATTTCACAATTTCTACTCAAAACATTCAAACCCTAGATCCCCTTTTTTATGATTTTCAAAGAAATCCATAATGGGCATGATTTCTATACAATAACATCTACCACATGTCTATCTATAGACGAAGTATTGAAAAGAACAAAGAAATCCCTACCTCAAGGCTAGAAGACTAGGAGAGGAAAGATGAAGCTTTGACGGAGCCGCAAACAACTTCTTCCCTGATTGAACTGGAGCTCTATGTGAGTTCTACCTTTTTCTCCAAAAGACAATGGTGTAGAAATCAATGGATTAGAAGTATTTGGGGCTAGAAACCAAGAACTAGAGAGCGAGAGAGTGAAGAACTAGGGCTTTTGGAATGTTGAGAGAGAGAGAGAGAGAGAGAGAGAGAGAGAGAGAGAGGAATGAAAAAATGATCTAAAAAGTCACTTTTCGGAATTGATATACGCGTAGACCGCTTGAGCGAACAAAACAGCACTCGAGCGACCAGACACAATAAGAGACACCGCTTGAGCTAACAAAGTGACTGCTCGAGCGCACAATGACACTTTCTCAGAAGTTTTACAAACAGAAGCACACCGCTCGAGCACAAGAAGAACCGCTCGAGCCAAAATCCCTCGAGCGCAAGAAATACTGCTCGAGCAAAAAACACCACACTCCCTAAAGTTTTGTAGACTTGTAAAAATGATGGAAGATCTCAAAGACCGCTCAAGCGCAAGAATGACCACTCGAGCGAACAGGCCAAAAAAAATCTAGGCAACAACTTTATTGAAAAACTAATTCCCAACCTATTCCAAACGCAACAACAATATCCCAACAACCAAACTCAACAAGGAATAAGACGAATAAAGACATGAACAACCATTCAAGACTAGAAATTCCGAATCCAAAACAATAAATAAGTTGGGTCTGAACCGAAATCATTATAACCTCTCCCTTAAGGAATTCCGTCCCCGAAATTTAAAGATAAAGCCAAAATAAAGACAATTAAATCATAACCAGAAGCACAACCACTTGGTAACCACCACAACACGCACACCACCCCCGAGTGTTCAACACTCAAATATTGTAGACATCTCATTTTTGACGGCCCTTTAAGACTTGGATGTTTTTGTAGGTACATCCGATGACGAGTCTGATTGCTCGCCGAGCGCTCGAAGCCCTCAGCGGAATACTACAAATTTGAACCTTTCAAACTCTGCATCCACTAGTGTTTTCTACAGATATTTTGTGCCAACTGTTTGCACAGATACTTGCATCTGTCCACACGTAGAGGGCTGGATTTCCTTGTATAGATTTCATATTTTCTATATATAGGGACGCCTCTCTCATGTTTTGGGATTGGAAGATTTCAAACTCAAAATTTTCTCTCTCTCACTCTCTCTAGATTTCTCTCTTTCTCTTTTACAATTCTCTACACTTTTGCCTACTTCTACTACACTCTTGCCTTTACTTCCTTAACCAAACTTGACCACCTTTGAGCTGAGGTTCTTTAAGGCCTTCTTGGAGCTCTACAAGTTGGTCTTGGCTTGAATTGTTGCCTAGAATCACTTTTCTCTTCAAGAGGTATAGTAGTTGCTTTGTTAGCTTATTTTGCATACTTGCTTTCCTTTCTTTTTTTACTATTTTTGGGCTGTTTTTGGGCTATAAAAACTTTGTCAAAATGGGATGAAATTTGTGATTTGAAGTCATTTTAAGGTAGGGGGTGGTTCACCCTTCTTTGTACCTTGTTTGTAAGGCTTCTTCACTAGTATTTCCCATCTTTAAACCATCTTTTTTTGGGCCTTTAAACATTGATTTTCAGAGTATTTTCAGTGGTAAAAAACATATTTTGAAGTCCAAAATTGGAGGGGTTAGCCTCCTCTCTTTATGTCTTGTTTGCTAGCCTAGTTAGGTCTATATGTTAGCATGATTCTCTAGCTTTTTGTAGCTATATCCCAGCATGTTTTTGCCTTTGTTTTGAACTGATTTAGCTCTGTTTTGGGCTGCTTGGGTCAGTTGAGTCTTGTTTTGCATGGTTGTAGTGTAAAGGTCCTCCCAAGGGTGGTGTTTTAGGCCATTAGACACCTCTTGTTTGAGTTGATTGCATGTTTTGGTATTGTTTGGCACTTCATATCAGTACCTAAAGCTCTGCAACTTCCCTCATTTCTTGACTTTTTAATTTGCTTTGAGGGTTATTTCAAACATGGGATTCTTTAAGCTTGAGATTGAAGTCCATGCTTAATGGTTTAATCCTCCTTTGAGGGTTCATTACCAACGGCATGAAGCTTCTCTCATGCCTTAAACCACCCATTGGTTGACATTTCCTTCACTTTAGAAAACTCTCACCAATGGACTTAATTGACTAAGTAATGGTTAGTAAGTAAAATGTGTAATTACGACTGACAACTAAAAGTGAGCCAAGATAAGCATTTGGTTGTGTTTCTGATGTGTTCAATCGGATGTTAATTGAACACGTGAAACTTGGGCCATTTCATACTTGTTAGTGATGAAATGATCCAAGCCTCCAAGGTCAACTTCTTTCCTCGATCCTTTATGAAAGGAAGGAGGTTTGTGTCTCATTTTGCATTTATTGAGCTTGCATATCTTGAATCACAAGTCATCATGCAATAAAATTGCTTGGATTAGTGGTTTGTGGCTTAAGTTCACAACTTCTTGGATTTATTCATGAAAATGAGGGGTGAATTGTGCAAACAATCCTTGGAAAAACCCTCTTTTTGCTATGTTTATACTCTATTGCAGCATGGTGATCGAATGCATCAGTGGCCGGCAGGCCACCATTCATGGCTGGCAGTGCACTATAGATGGCCAGCAGGCCACCTTCATGGCCGGCAGATGACCGACAGTGTTTACCAGTGGCTGGCTGGCCACTGATGTAGACCTCAGCAAAGAATTAATAAGGTGGGGCAAATTGGTTCTGGAAATGTTCAAACTCTGCAAACAGAGACTTTCGAGAGCAGAACAGAGGTCTTTTCGGGTGGCATCCGAGCATGTGCATCTTCCATTTCCCGATGCGGAGTAATGGCAATGTAGTTATAGGTTTTAATTACTTAGCTTACTTACATTTGTGTTGTAACTTAATTTGATTAGCTTACTAGTTAGTTAAATTAAGAGTGTTGTAATAATTAGTTAATTAGTTTAGCTATTTATTTCATTTGGATTGTAAAAATTAGCTTAATTAGCTTAGCTCCAATTAGTTGCTGGTTAGTTAGTTTTTATTCATTTGGACTCTCCTTTGTGAGAGCCAAATGTAATAACGTCTATGTCTTTCAACCCCACGTCCTTCTCCCTTTTACTTAACCGTTTTCGATGGTTAGTTTAGGAACGTCATATTTCAATTAGCATACCTTATGCTTGCATCCATTCATCTTGTCTTATATGCACCGAGGCTCAGCGCATCATTCAAACTGCATTGCCATTTTAATACATTTCTTTGAATACGTGCTTAGACCGCATGTCTTGGATTGATTCATATGCCATATTAGTAGCCGAGCCTAGTAATTGCATTTTGCATATGTTGCATTAGACATCTTGTATAGTTAGGAACATGCATATTTTTTTTTCTAACTCATATCTTCTTAGCTTGGAGTACTAGGTGAGTTTTTAATGCTTTAGCATACTTGCATGAGTGTGAGTGATTGCCATGTCTAGTATGCTTGCCATGAGGCTAAATGCTTAAGTGATAAATTGCATGAATGCATGTGGATGGAGGCTTGTTGTTTGAATTGGAACGATTCAACGAATGTAAGTTTTAAACCCACTTTGTTGAGTGGCGAATTAGTTTTAAGCCCACTTGTTTGGTGGCAAATTCGCAAACTTTAAGCCCACTTGAGATGGCAAAATTCAATCTCTTTTTGCAAACAAACATGAACTTGAATCGTTCCAAATTGAGCAAACTAGTCTATACTTGTTTGTGAGCATCACATAGTAATGCTAATTTAATAACCGGAACAAGAGTACATAATATTTATAAAAAATCATATCATGATTAGTAGAGGCCGATCTTTGATCGGACGAGCGGGGGTGCTCAATTCATGACCTTCCTCTCTCATACCTAAGTTCCTGAGCCGAGGTAACTTTGGTGATGACGGACACGTGGCCTTTGGCACGAGTCATGGGTTTCCTAAATTTTTTCAAAATAAAATATTTAGGTGGCGACTCTGTATTTGGCAAAGCAGTCCAATTTTGGCATTTCTGATTCAAAATCAAATTTTCAAATGATTTTTCGAATTTGGACTCTTTGGTGTTTATCAATTTCACATTGCACTTGTGAGATTAGATTCAGAATCGCGGGAGTCCGAACTACAGGGCTTTCTTTCAAACTTCCGAAAGGGGGCGCGAAAAAGCCGAGCTACAAATATGGAAGAAAATCCTCACAACAGAACTCTCAATAAACTCAAATAGGAACAAGAAAACTCCCAACATAAAAAGTTAGAGACAATACCCCGATATACGAACATTACTGTAACAACCCCACCACGTATAATAATTAGCACTTAATTAATTAAGGAGGTTTGAAATTTAATTACCAATTATTCAAATTCAATCTGGGATTTACGAAGATTATGGAGATTGATTTATATATGATTCTATTAAAGATTTATTTTGAAATTAGAAATTAAGGGTCTAAATGGCTTAAGGGAGTAAAATTGAGAAGTTGAATGAATTTGATTTTAATTACGAACCCATTTGAGAGTTTAATTAAATATTCGATTCAGTTTAGTAAAATTGAGATTCGATTAATTAGATCCTAATTGGAGTTAATTAAGTTAATTAAATTATGAAGATTGAGAATTGTGATTATTACGAATTAAATTTATTTATGGGGTGTCCAATTTGAATATGTAATTTACTTGACGGAAATTTAGAGTCTGATTACAAATTGAAGGCCTAAATGATTTGAGGGATCAAAATTGATGATGACAATAAGTTTAATTAATATTTGGAGCCTTTTGGGGGTTTCATTAGAAATCTGATTCAGAATGATAAAAATTAAATATAATTAATTGGGCCTTAATTGAAGCTAATTTGACTAATTAAATTATGTGAAACTTGTGATTAGATATGATTAATTAAATTATGATCAAGATTATCTCAAATAATATGGTGATTAATTAAGCTAATGGATAATCAGTGGAATGATCTAATCAAGTTAATTAAATAAGATGAGAGAATTGGAGTATTCTAGAAATATGAGAAATGAGAAAGAGAGCTTATTACCTATATATGCAATGTAGTCACCTCTGCTGGAGCAAAACCGTGGGCCTAAAAAAAAAAAATAAAAAAAAAAAATAAAAAATAAATAAAGGTGGAGAAAAGAAAGTGTACTAAAGGAAATGAGTGTAAGCTATACATCATCTATGTTTATGCTTTTGGCTGTAGCAAGAACAGCCGAGTGAGAGGGAAAGAAAACCGTGAGTGAGAGAGAAAAGAGAGCTCAACTTTTAAAGAAGGAAACCCAAAGTTGTGCTGGAAATTGTAAAGGAAGAAGAAGACTCAAGGGGGAAATCATCAATAATCTTTGAAATTAGAGCTTGAGGTATGAAAATTATACTTAATTTATATAGAATCTTCATATCACACTTGAAATTAAGAAAGTTATGAATCAATCTCATGGATTTTGTAAGAAGTTGAGTTAGGTTCATGAGCATGGATAATAAACTTAGAAATTAATAATTTGAGTGTGATTTTGTAGTCATGCATGAGATTAAGTTTCATTGTTACATGCATGAGCAAATTTATAAGTTTTAGTACTCTCATCTTGGATTTTGAAGAATTTGAGATAATCAACTCATGTTTTGAAGATAAATGAGGTTTTAATTTTAAATCTCTAACCCATGCATGTAATATAATGAAACAGTTTTATTCAAAATTTAAATATGTTATGGAACATCTATGATTATGAATTAAGTTTTGGGTGTGTTATGAAGAAAATTAATTAAATCTAAATTTGGCTAAATCAAGAATTAAATTATGATTTGATTTTGAATATAGAAAATTAGTTAGTTTTAATCTTAAATTCATACATGCAAATACTTTCCTAAGGGTCATATAACTTCAATTTCATGTAAATTAAAAGGAATTAGTAAAAGGGTGAAGAAATTGAATTAGATTCAAAATTATATAAGTTAATTTGGAAATAACCATTTTGGGTTTGAATTTATTTGTCTTACATGAAATTGAGTTTCAATTGCACATGCATCATGAATTTGCAAGAGTTTTGGAAGTTTAATTCATGTTTTAAAATTTGTGGATTTGAAATTGGGTTTGATATGGAGAAAATGAGTTAAAACTAAATTTGGACAATTGGAGCATAATTTTGAATGAATGATTTCTAATTGAGGGTGTTTACTAAATTATACAATGGTTCTCCATATTTTTGTACCAAAAATACAAGTTTTGAGGCTTTAAATATCAAATTTGAACTTCAATGACAATTTTGGAAATTCCAGAATTCACACTGTCCGCTCGAGCGAGGAAAGTCTCACTCGAGCATGAAAGTCGAGCTCCCAGAAGTGTTTCAAAATTTTACAGTCCGCTCGAGCAATGACATTCTAAGCATTCTTAAGCACCAATTGGACTCTCATAGTCATGGAATAAACTAGAAACACATAAAGAGAGTTGTATCAAAATGAAATGAATATTGAATGGTGCTTCTATTGTGTTTTTGTTATGTGATTTATTTAAGTGGGCATCCGAGGCCTTATATCGACTTAACCCACTGTGAGTAATAACTCTGTAAAGTTATGTTAACTTTAATTATTTTCTGATGATATGAAATGATAAGTTTTCTGAAAGGCTATATTTTGTATGAATGAATGATTGTCCAATTTTCTTTGAAACGTAATTGTGGTATCCTTAGCAAAGGCTCTCGCCTAGGGGACATAATACTGTGGCTTATGGTCATGAGGCCCTAGCCCGGGGGTTTATACTGTGGCCCAGGCCCTCGCTTGGGGGAAAGAATACCGTGGCCCAGGCCCTCACCCGGGGGAAACAATACCGTGGCACAAGCCCTTGCCCGGGGGAAATAATACCGTGGCCAATGTATGAGATATGTTACCCGGTACCGGAGGTTCCATTATGGAACTTGATATGCTTGACCAACATGATATGTTACGCTAAATGAAGTACCACACATGATTTGAATATGAATATGAATATGACTCTATTTCTGATACGAATACGAACATGAACATGACTATGTTTCTGATTTGAAAAGAGATTTGAAATCTGATTTCTGAGTTTCTGATACGAATACGAACATGAACATGGTATTGTTTCTGATTTGATAAGAGATTTGAAATTTGATTTCTGAATTCGATATGGACATCATTCATTAAAACCCTTTACTCTGTTATTATTCATTGGGTTCTAGCTCAATATATTATTTATGTATGTAGGTGATTAGGCACGTGACCAAGCTTAGAAGCATCTGCCTGGAATCTGTTTTTGTCAGCCAACCTATGTGCCTCTCGTGGAGGTTCCGGATATGTCAAGTGACTATGGCTATGTGATGCAAAGTTTAGGTTTTGTTTTCTTGATTGGTTAGACAAGTCTTCCCTTTTTGTCTAATCTGTGTATATATATAATGACGTAAGGATGATGTGTATATATGCATATAAAGTTTTAAAATTTTTCTGTCTCATATAAGTCTGCACAGCTCAATGGATGTTGTTTAATTGCTATTTGCTTTCGTAGCCTCTAATTATATGTTATTTTGTTAAGAGGCCTTTGGTAATCAAAGGATTATTGGCCGGTTATGACGCTAAACCTATAGAGGCGGGTTTGGATCGTGACACTCACTAACGCCAAAACACTTCTCAAACTAACAACCAACCCAAAATTAGCAATTCAAGCTAAGTCACTATTCAACGTCCATGATTCCAGGTAAATCAAATGGTAACAGGACTTGGTTTTAAAAAAAAAAAAAAATTCATCATTTTCTCGATTCTTTGAAAATCATCATTTTGAATGCAAAACATTTCTCACAAGTGCCAAAACTCACACCGATCAAAAGTCAAAATATATTTTCTGCTTTTCAAGTAACACTCAAAAGTTTTATAAACGTTCTCCGAAAACAAAGATGTGAATCGAAATACATAATCATCCCTAAGTAAGTTGCACAAGACTATATAGTGAAATTTCTTATTACAATTTAGATTAACTCCACAACACTTCTATTTAACAAGGCCATCCGAGGCTATAACACCAGGAAAAAATCATTTTCCAATTCAAGCTCAACAACTGTCATCTCATAACATCCATCACCCTTATCGTTATGCCACAACAAATACATATGCCAGATTTATATAACAATCTTTAACCAAAAAAAAAAAAAAAAACCGCGTTATCAAAGCAACAAAACACAAGAAAGCTCACTATCTTGAAATTCTTTTTTATCATAAACATCATCATAAGTTATCACCCACATGAGGTGTAATACACATGTAAAACAGTGACCCTACATGCAATGATCCAACCCGAGAAGTTTCACAATTCAAAGCAAGTCCACACAAGCTTCTAAACCCGCAAACACGAGACTACACTCTCGCCAAACCACTCTAGGCACTTACAAGGTTATAACCCTCTTTACCAAACTTCAAGCTAGACCCTGTATGACTATTCGTCAACCACATTCCAATATCAACTAACTGCTTATCCAACTCAATAAAACTGAATGCTCAGTACCAAACAACAACATGCCACCCAACACCATTACTCCCAATGGAGTTCCGCACACAAACCTCCTATATCTCTTGGATCACCTCAGATTCCTCCAGACTAGACCATACCTCCATGGTTCCCAAAGTAAATCATCCCCCCTATATCTATATGGTAAGCACATCTCCATATCTTAAACATCGGACCGATATGGTCAACAACAATCACTTAACTTCGGACACAAAGGAATCTTCACCAATGGCACACTCACCTCCCAAGAACACATCCATTCTTCGTTCCAAGAAATACTTCTAGCATCTTTCCACGAATTTTTTTCCCCCTTCCACTCTCATAACTCCACCCAATATCTAATAATACCTCAACACACACACTACCCTTATCACTATCAATAGGACCACTACGAACTCACTGACCAACAAAACCAAAATACTAAACATCACACTCAAATACCATTCTTACTGCCCCCAACATACAAATCTCACACTTCCTCGAAACATTCTCACATAACCGGCCAATCCCACAAACCCTAAAGTCTCACATTCCCTTATACTCGACACATCCTAGCCTTAGAACTTGTTTTCACCGCACAACACCCCTAACCATAACCATCCACAGATTCTCATTCTCAACAATTTACTCCCAAACAAAATAAGGCTCACATGCCACTAAATAATCTTGTCATAAAACAATAACATAAATGCAACACAGCTACAGTTACCAATCCCATTAAAGACTTCTCATTTCACATATAAAAGAGTCTAAAATCTATCATAAGCCTTCAACAAATGAGGAATAACAAACAACAACAACAATATGTAAATACAAAATAGTACCATGATGCCTCAGCACCCAATAATACATCGGTCGACAACAAAAGTTCAAATATTAAACCATCGGTCTCTAATACAAATGCCCCTCTCAAGGTTAATGCTACTGTGATGATTGAAAAGTCAACCCTCGTGGAGCTCTTGACGCTTGGCCTACACGGTCTGGTATCGGTACTGCCCCCGACTGGACTGAAGAGACTGAGTCCGACTAGGTGCTGAAACACCCGAAGAATTCACACGCAAAGGGCAAAAATGTCTAACATGGCCCCAATGACCATAATCAACACAAATAGTAGGCTTCCTACTCTGAGACTGGCTTGAAGCCTGAACCTCACTAAGCCTCCCAACTGACGAGTCTAAAATACCTGACGAAGACAAGGACTGAGCCTGAGATTGATCATGCACTCGCCTCTACCTTTACTGAGCCTAGAACACTTATGAACCATAGGAGATGTTGAAGTGGCCTCCTCTCTAACTCTCAAAACCATGGCCTCTACATGGGTCGTTGCCTTAACTAGAACATAGTAATTCTTCTACAGAGATCTAGCTACCTTCTCCTGGATATCATCACGCAACCGCCTCTCAAACTCATAACAACGACGCTCCTTTGTTGCCACAAACTCTAGAGCAAACCTTGACAAACTAGTAAGCCACGTCTCAAACTGTGCCAAAGGAGTAGCATCCTGGCACAACACAACAAACTATTCCATCAACCTTTCCCGAGCAGAAGGAGGGAAGTACTTAGCGAAAAAGGCCTCGATAAAAGCATCCCATGTGTTATCTACAGTGTTCTTAACATACTTCCACCAAAACCTTGCGTCACCCCTCAATTGAAAGCTCACTAAATAAATCCTCAACTCTTCATTCTCAACTTTGAGCATATCAAGAGTCTTGGTAATCTACTCCAACCAATCCTCTGACTTTAATGGTTTAGCCTTCCCAAAAAACTCTGGTGGATTGGAACGAAGAAACTCCTTATTAAGCTTGAGGGTACGCCCGCTGTCACCTTCATTATAAGCTAGAGCATCCTACACCACTCTCACAATCTCGCTTGCAACCTCCTCGCCGACAGTCGATGCTGCAACGACAGGAGCTAAAGGAACCGTTATGTCCCTACCGGTACTCCTATTCCCAACTCGTCTTCTATTTCCTTGTGTAGACATCCTATAATACCAAAAACAAAACCAAAACCAAACTTAGTGCACAATACAATAGCCCTCCCTAAGGCACACATTTACCACTGGTTGGCTACAAAACACATTCATCTCCCAAACACACCCAATTCTACTACATATAAGCAATTAAACACTTAGTCACATAATCGAATCAAGTCCACAAGGATAACTACTCGTCCCGAAACTCTCATCGGCTACAAGTACTATCTAAGAAACTTAATCCCATACTCACATAAATGCAACATATAAGTCCTAACACTTATTCTTACTATATGTAACGTCCTTACCAAGCATAGCAAACCCGATGTGGTAAAAGCCACTTCCTACGAGCCCAAATGTTCAAACCCAGCTCGTTTTGATACCAAGTTGTAACGTCCCACTTTTATTACTCGAATAACATTACCAAATCATTATTATAAACAATTTCAGAAATAACAAACAGAGTTCCAATATCTTAGTAAAAGTAAGTAAATGAAGATTGTTTCATTTGTATACAGAATAAATGCAATATGTGGCATAATTACAGTAAATTGCCCACAGGCTTACATCAAAATAGAAAGGGTTCAACCTTTTTTACAACAGCGATATTCAGCCAACAGATAAAAGGCCTCGTGGCCAATAGATAATGATAATCCTCAATCTTAAACCACTTCTAGATATTCACTTGAAAAAGGATTAGCAACGTGGGATGAACATAAAGTCCAGTAGAGATCCTAACATGATCCTAAACAATAACAACATAAAGATAGCTATGATCATGAATGCTTTAAGTCATATCGTATACATATGTGCCGGTTTATACATGAAGATATACTTACATAGATACTTTTCTAGAAATCATTCAATTTATCCAATAACCAAAACCAGTCGCTTTTCTTTCTTCTTATTACCCCTTTTTCTTTTATTTAAAAACTTTCTAGGCAATAACAAGTATTTGAAACAAATCCACGAAATCCAATTACTTTTCCCCTAATTACCGAACTTACAATTTCCTAATAGAAACATCCCAAACGAACATGATGACGATACATATAAAGTGTTCCTTACATAACCATATAAGACAATTGGCATCCTCCACAAAATAATCATCACTATGCATGAAGCACATAAATAGAATCGAGATGATAACGAGAAACCCAACAACACTCTACTTGTCTCAAGCACGGTAAACCAATGATACACCTTTCTAATACTCATGCCAATTTACCAAATACCGCTAAAAGGTAATGGTACCTCAGCCAAGTTTTCCATGCGCTAACTGGAAGGTACTAGTACACCACATTCTCAGCGCAACCAATGCTCCAGACGCTAGCTGGAAGATAATGGTACCTCTTATTTTTAATGCATGCACATTTCCACCATCACATAAGTCAACAATTATAAATAACCCGAGTGAACTATATACACATAATCTATTCCATATCACAATGCCATCCTCCACCGATGACCTAGGACAAAACCTCTCCGCATAAATATTTAAACACATGTAATACGATAATTCAATGCTTAAGTCCAATAACAATGATAATAACAATATTCAAAAGTTTCAAAATCCAATCTCAAGCTCAATTCTAGATTTATTATATGCCATGGTTTCTTTCTCTTATCAAAATTAACTATTTTATTTGTTTTTAATTTAACATGTCCAAATTATTTTCTTTCCAAAAACTAGTTTCCATATTTCAATAAAACCACATCTATGGATTCCAAGCCATAACCCAACTCAATTTAACATGATTAACCCAAATAAATTCCATTACCAACATTGATTCTTCCTTTATGCTATCAACACAATAACACAACTTAATATTAACAAAACACAAACGTTATTCAACTTTACCCCTTTTTAATTCATTAAGTCAAAATATGAAATTAGGGGTTTTTTTTTCCCTTTTTCAACATGAACAAGTTAAGCTACCCTCCAATTAACCCAAACAACAATCAATTTCACAAATTCTACTCCAAACATTCAAACCCTAGATCCCCTTTTTATGATTTTCAAAGAAATCCATAATAGACATGATTTCTATGCAACAACATCTACCACATGTCTATTTATAGACGAGGTAATGAAGATGAACAAAGAAATCCCTACCTTAAGGCTAGAAGAAAAGGAGAGCAAGGATGAAGCTTTGACAGAGCCGCAAACAACTTCTTCCCTGATTGAATTGGAGCTCTAGGTGAGCTCTAACTTTTTCTCCAAAAGACAATGGTGTAGAAATCAATAGATTAGAAGTATTTGGGACTAGAAAGCAAGAACTAGAGAGAGAGAGAGAGAGCAAAGAACTAGGGCTTTTGGCATGTTTAGAGAGAGAGAGAGAGAGAGAGGAATGAAAAAATGATCTAAAAAGTCACTTTTTGGAACTAATATCCGCGCAGACCACTCGAGCGAACAAACACCACTCGAGCAACCAAACACAATAAGTGACATCGCTCGAGCTAACGAAATGACTGCTCGAGCGCATAATAACACCCTTTCAGAAGTTTTATAGACAGAAGCACACTATTCGGGCGCAAGAAATACCGCTCGAGCGAAAAACACCGCACTCCTAGAAGTTTTGTAGATTTGCAAAAATGTTGGAAAATCTCAAAGACAACTTGAGCATAAGAATGACCATTCGAGCAAATTGGCCAAAAAAATTTGGGTAACAACTCTATTGAAAAATTAACACCTAACCTGTTTCGAACACAACAACAATATCCCAACAACCAAACTCAACAAGGAATAAGATGAATAAAGACATGAACAACCATTCAGAACTAGAAATCCCAGATCCAAAATAATAAACAAGTCAGGTCTAAACCGAAATTGTTATAGTTCGTGAAAACTTACTTAGTTTTGTGTAGGGTTGAATATGGTGTGCATTGCACACTAGAGAGTTTTACTTTTGTGATTAATAAAACACAATATATATATATGTATATATATATAAAGGTGAAAATATTTTTAGAGTAGAATCTTGCAATGCTACTGTACTATTATTGTTGCTGTCACTACTAACCCACACACCTCCACTTTTGCCACCATTAATTCAATCATTAACATGTTAGTTTTAAATTCACAAGTAAATATAAGAATGTGTTTTCAATAAAAAAAAATTTAAAAAAAAATTCATAAGAAATATTTACCGTTGAATTATTATTATTATTTTTTCGGGTCAAAAAACAAAGCGTAAATAAGATATTAAAGATAAATTGCACTTTGGCAAGCTCTCAAAACAACGTCATTTTGGGAGTACTCTAGGAAGTTGCAAGAATTCTACTCTAGAGGATCATGCGTTTGTAGGCATTGGTCAAAGTTGAAAGGTGAAGGGCGACAATTAAAGAAAAGCACAATTAATGCATATGATTTTGTCTCTATGGATCTCACATTATCCCAAGAAATGAAAGTGAATGAAAATCTATTTTTGTGATGAGTAATGCTCTGGTGTGCAGTGCACATCGTAGCAACCCTACAGAAAATTACGTAAGTTTTCACGAACTTATGTAAGTAATCTTACAAAAATACATAAGTTGAACACAAATTTTTATAAGTTCGTGAAAACTTACGTAATTTTGTGTGGAGTTGCATACTGCACACTAGAGAATTTTCCTTTTATGATTAATAAAACATAATATATATATATATATATATATGTATATAAAGGTGAAAATATTTTCTAAATTAAAATCTTACAATGCTACTGTACCAACCCACACACCTCTACTGTTGCCACCATTAATTCAATCATTAACACATTAGTTTTAAATTTACAACTAAATTTAGGAATACGTTTTCTATGAAAAACATTGTTTTAAAAAAAATCATAACAATATTTTCCATTGATTTTTCCCGTCAAAACAAGTGCGTAAATAAGATATTAAAGATAAATTACACTTTGGCAGGCTCTCTCTCTCTTGTTCTCATTCTCTATTATGTTATTTTTTATTTATTTATTTTTTAAATCCAAAACAACATCATTTTGAAAGTACTCTAGGAAGTACCACAAGAATTCTAGTCTAGAGGATCCTTGCGCTCGTAGGTATTGGTCAAAGTTAAAAGGTGAAAGGTGGTGGTAATAGATAAGCACAATTAATGCATATATGAATGATTTTATCTTTATGGATCTCACGCTATCTCGAGAAATGAAAGTGAACGAAAATCTATTTTTGTGATGAGAAATGCTCCAGTGTAAGATGCACATCGTATGAAATCCTACACAAAGTTACGTATATTTTATGAACTTACATAAGTGAATTTGTGTTCAACTTATGCATTTTTGTAAGATCACTCATGTAAGTTCATGAAATTTACGTAATTTTGTGTAGGGTTGTATACGGTGTGCATTGCACACCAGAAAATTTTATTTTTGTGATTAATAAAACACAATATATATAATGGTAAAAATATTTTTTAGACTAAAATCTTGCAATGCTACTGTAGACTACCAACCCACCCACCTTCACTGTTGCCACCATCAAAGTAGTTTTAAATTCACAACTAATAGAAGAATTCATTTTCTATGAAAAACATTTTATAAAAGAAAAGAACCATAAACAATATTTACCATTGAATTTTTTTCCGCTAAAACAATAAATAAGATATTAAAGATAAATTACACTGTTAGTCCTTCTACTTTGAGTAAAGTTTTACTTTGGTCCTCATAGTTTTAATTTGAACAATTTGCATATTATACTTTTAAAATGAAGTACCACACATGATTTGAATATGAATATGAATATGACTCTGTTTCTGATACGAATACGAACATGAACATGACTATGTTTCTGATTTGATAAGAGATTTGAAATCTGATTTCTGAGTTTCTAATACGAATACGAACATGAACATGGTATTGTTTCTGATTTGATAAGAGATTTGAAATTTGATTTCTGAATTCGATATGGACATCATTCATTAAAACCCTTTACTCTGTTATTATTCATTGGGTTCTAGCTCACTGTATTATTTATGTATGTAGGTGATCAGGCGCTTGACCAGACTTAGAAGCATCTGCCTGAAATCTGTTTTTGTCAGCCAACCTATGTGCCTTCCGTGGAGGTTCCAGATATGTCAAGTGACTATGGCTATGTGATGCAAAGTTTAGGTTTTGTTTTCTTGATTGGTTAGACAAGTCTTGTGTATTTTGTAAATAGGGCTAAGTCCCTTTTTGTCTAATCTGTGTATATATATAATGACGTAAGGATGATGTGTATATATGCATATAAAGTTTTAAAATTTTTCTGTCTCATATAAGTCTGCACAGCTCAATGGATGTTGTTTAATTGCTATTTGCTTTCGTAGCCTCTAATTATATGTTATTCTGTTAAGAGGCCTTTGGTAATCAAAGGATTACTGGCCGGTTACGACGCTAAACCTATAGGGGCGGGTTTGGGTCGTGACACTCACTAACGCCAAAACACTCCTCAAACTAACAACCAACCCAAAATTAGCAATTCAAGCTAAGTCACTATTCAACGTCCATGATTCCAGGTAAATCAAATGGTAACAGGACTTGGTTTAAAAAAAAAAAAAAATTCATCATTTTCTCGATTCTTTGAAAATCATCATTTTGAATGCAAAACATTTCTCACAAGTGCCAAAACTCACACCGATCAAAAGTCAAAATATATTTTCTGCTTTTCAAGTAACACTCAAAAGTTTTATAAACGTTCTCTGAAAACAAAGATGTGAATCGAAATACATAATCATCCCCAAGTAAGTTGCACAAGACTATATAGTGAAATTTCTTATTACAATTTAGATTAACTCCACAACACTTCTATTTAACAAGGCCATCCGAGGCTATAACACCAGGAAAAAATCATTTTCCAATTCAAGCTCAACAACTGTCATCTCATAACATCCATCACCCTTATCGTTATGCCACAACAAATACATATGCCAAATTTATATAACAATCTTTAACAAAAAAAAAAAAAAAAAACAACCGCGTTATCAAAGCAACAAAACACAAGAAAGCTCACTATCTTGAAATTCATTTTTATCATAAACATCATCATAAGTTATCACCCATATGAGGTGTAATACACATGTAAACCAGTGACCCTATACGCAATGATCCAACCCGAGAAGTTTCACAATTCAAAGCAAGTCCACACAAGCTTCTAAACCCGCAAACACGAGACTCCACTCTCGCCAAACCACTCTAGGCACTTACAAGGGTATAACCCTCTTTACCAGACTTCAAGCTAGACCCTGTATGACTATTCGTCAACCACATTCCAATATCAACTAACTGCTTATCCAACTCAATAAAACTGAATGCTCACTACCAAACGACAACATACCACCCAACACCATTACTCCCAATGGAGTTCCGCACACAAACCTCCTATATCTCTTGGATCACCTCAGATTCCTCCAGACTAGACCATACCTTCATGGTTCCCAAAGTAAATCATCCCCCTTATATCTATATGGTAAGCACATCTCCATATCTTAAACATCGGACCGATATGGTCAACAACAATCACTTAACTTCGGACACAAAGGAATCTTCACCAATGCACACTCACCTCCCAAGAACACATCCATTCTTCGTTCCAAGAAATACTTCTAGCATCTTCCCACGAATTTTTTTTCCTCCATCCACTCTCATAACTCCACCCAATATCTAATAATACCTCAACACACACACACTACCCTTATCACTATCAATAGGACCACTACGAACTCACTGACCAACAAAACCAAAATACTAAACATCACACTCAAATACCATTCTTACTGCCCCCAACATACAAATCTCACACTTCCTCGAAACATTCTCACATAACCGGCCAATCCCACAATCCCTAAAGTCTCACATTCCCTTATACTCGACACATCCTAGCCTTAGAACTTGTTTTCACCGCACAACACCCCTAACCATAACCATCCACAGATTCTCATTCTCAACAATTTACTCCCAAACAAAATAAGGCTCACATGCCACTGTATAATCTTGTCATAAAACAATAACATAAATGCAACACAACTACAGTTACCAATCCCATTAAAGACTTCTCATTACACATATAAAAGAGTCTAAAATCTATCATAAGCCTTCAACAAATGAGGAATAACAAACAACAACAACAATATGTAAATACAAAATAGTACCATGATGCCTTAGCACCCAATAATACATCGGTCGACAACAAAAGTTCAAATATTAAACCATCGGTCTCTAATACAAAAGCCACTCTCAAGGTTAATGCTACTGTGATGACTAAAAAGTCAACCCTCGCGAAGCTCTTGACGCCTGGCCTACACGGGTCTGGTATCGGTACTGCCCTCGATTGGACTGAAGAGACTGAGTCCGACTAGGTGCTGAAACACCCGAAGAATTCACATGCAAAGGGCAAAAATGTCTAACATGGCCCCAATGACCATAATCAACACAAATAGTAGGCTTCCTACTCTGAGACTGGCTTGAAGCCTGAACCTCACTAAGCCTCCCAACTGACGAGTCTAAAATACCTGACGAAGACAAGGACTGAGCCTGAGATTGATCATGCACTCGCCTCTACCTTTACTGAGCCTAGAACACTTATGAACCATAGGAGATGTTGAAGTGGCCTCCTCTCTAACTCTCAAAACCATGGCCTCTACATGGGTCGTTGCCTTAACTAGAACATAGTAATTCTTCTACAGAGATCTAGCTACCTTCTCCTGGATATCATCACGCAACCGCCTCTCAAACTCATAACAACGACGCTCCTTTGTTGCCACAAACTCTAGAGCAAACCTTGACAAACTAGTAAGCTGCGTCTCAAACTGTGCCAAAGGAGTAGCATCCTGGCACAACACAACAAACAATTCCATCAACCTTTTCCGAGCAGAAGGAGGGAAGTACTTAGCGAAAAAGGCCTCGATAAAAGCATCACATGTGTTATCTACAGTGTTCTTAACATACTTCCACCAATACCCTGCGTCACCCCTCAATTGAAAACTCGTTAAATAAATCCTCAACTCTTCATTCTCAACTCTGAGCATATCAAGAGTCTTGGTAATCTACTCCAACCAATCCACTGCCTTTAATGGTTTAGCCTCCCCTAAAAACTCCGGTGGATTGGAACGAAGAAACTCCTTATTAAGCTTGAGGGTACGCGCGCCATCACCTTCATTATAAGCTAGAGCATCCTACACCGCTCTCACAATCTCGCTTGCAACCTCCTCGCCGACAGCCGATGCTGCAACGACAGGTGCTAAAGGAACCGTTATGTCCCTACCGGTACTCCTATTCCCAACTCGTCTTCTATTTCCTTGTGTAGACATCCTATAATACCAAAAATAAAACCAAAACCAAACTTAGCGCACAATACAATAGCCTTCCCTAAGGCACACATTTACCACTGGTAGGCTACAAAACACATTCATCTCCCAAACACACCCAATTCCACTACATATAAACAATTAAACACTTAGTCACATAATCGAATCAAGTCCACAAGGATAACTACTCGTCCCGAAACTCTAATCGGCTACAAGTACTATCCAAGAAACTTAATCCCATACTCACATAAATGCAACATATAAGTCCTAACACTTATTCTTACTATATGTAACGTCCTTACCAAGCATAGCAAACCCGATGTGGTAAAAGCCACTTCCTACGAGCCGAAATGTTCAAACCCAGCTCGCTTTGATACCAAGTTGTAACGTCCCACTTTTATTACTCGAATAACATTACCAAATCATTATTATAAACAATTTCAGAAATAACAAACAGAGTTCCAATATCTTAGTAAAAGTAAGTAAATGAAGATTGTTTCATTTGTATACATAATAAATGCAATATGTGGCATAATTACAGTAAATTATCCGCAGGCTTACATCAAATCAGAAAGGGTTCAACGTTTTTTACAACAACGATATTCAGCCAACAGATAAAAGGCCCCGTGGCCAACAAATAATGAAAATTCTCAATGTTAAACCACTTCTCGATATTCACTTGAAAAAGGATTAGCAACGTGGGATGAACATAAAGTCCAGTAGAGATCCTAACATGATCCTAAACAATAACAACATACAGATAGCTATGATCATGAATGCTTTAAGTCATATCGTATACATATGTGCCGGTTTATACATGAAGATATACTTACATAGATGCTTTTCTAGAAATCATTCAATTTATCCAATAACCAAAACCAGTCGCTTTTCTTTCTTCTTATTACCCCTTTTTCTTTTATTTAAAAACTTGCTAGGCAATAACAAGTATTTGAAACAAATCTACGAAATCCAATTACTTTTCCCCCAATTACCGAACTTACAATTTCCTAATAGAAACATCCCAAACGAACATGATGACGATACATATAAAGTGTTCCTTACATAACCATATAAGTCATCCTCCACAAAATAATCATGACTATGCATAAAGCACATAAATAGAATTGAGATGATAACGAGAAACCCAACAATGCTCTACTTGTCTCAAGCACGGTAAACCAATGATACACCTTTTCTAATACTTATGCCAATTTACCAAATACCGCTAAAAGGTAATTGTACCTCAGCCAAGTTTTCCACGCGCTAACTGGAAGGTACTAGTACACCACATTCTCAACGCAACCAATGCTCCAGACGCTAGCTGGAAAGTAATGGTACCTCTTATTCTTAATGCATGCACATTTCCACCATCACATAAGTCAACAATTATAAATAACCCGAGTGAACTATATACACATAATCTATTTCATATCACAATGCCATCCTCCACCGATGATTAAGGACAAAACCTCTCCGCATAAATATTTAAACACATGTAATACGATAATTCAATGCTCACTTGACCTTAAGTCCAATAACAATGATAATAACAATATTCAAAAGTTTCAAAATCCAATCTCAAGCTCAATTTTAGATTTATTATATGCCATGGTTTCTTTCTCTTATCAAAATTAACTATTTTATTTGTTTTTAATTTAACATGTCCAAATTATTTTCTTTCCAAAAACTAGTTTCCATATTTCAATAAAACCACATCTATGGATTCCAAGCCATAACCCAACTCAATTTAACATGATTAACCCAAATAAATTCCATTACCAACATTGATTATTCCTTTATGCTATCAACACAATAACACAACTTAATATTAACAAAACACAAACATTATTCAACTTTACCCCTTTTTAATTCATTAAGTCAAAATATGAAATTAGGGTTTTTTTTTCTTCCCTCTTTCAACATGAACAAGTTAAGCTACCCTCCAATTAACCCAAACAACAATCAATTTCACAAATTCTACTCCAAACATTCAAACCCTAGATCCCCTTTTTATGATTTTCAAAGAAATCCATAATAGACATGATTTCTATGCAACAACATCTACCACATGTCTATCTATAGACGAGGTAATGAAGATGAACAAAGAAATCCCTACCTTAAGGCTAGAAGAAAAGGAGAGCAAGGATGAAGCTTTGATGGAGCCGCAAACAACTTCTTCCCTGATTGAATTGGAGCTCTAGGTGAGCTCTAACTTTTTCTCCAAAAGACAATGGTGTAGAAATCAATAGATTAGAAGTATTTGGGACTAGAAAGCAAGAACTAGAGAGAGAGAGAGAGAGAGAGAGAGAGAGCAAAGAACTAGGGCATTTGGAATGTTTAGAGAGAAAGAGAGATGAATGAAAAAATGATCTAAAAAGTCACTTTTTGGAACTGATATACGTGCAGACCGCTCGAGCGAACAAACACCACTCGAGCAACCAAACACAATAAGTGACATCGCTCGAGCTAAGAAATGACTGCTCGAGCGCATAATGACACCCTCTCAGAAGTTTTATAGACAGAAGCACACTATTCGAGTGCAAGAAATACCGCTCGAGCGAAAAACACCGCACTCCTAGAAGTTTTGTAGATCTGCAAAAATGTTGGAAAATCTCAAAGACAACTCGAGCATAAGAATGACCATTCAAGCAAATTGGCCAAAAAATTTTGGGTAACAACTCTATTGAAAAATTAACACCTAACCTGTTTCGAACACAACAACAATATCCCAACAACCAAACTCAACAAGGAATAAGATGAATAAAGACATGAACAACCGTTCAGAACTAGAAATCCCAGATCCAAAATAATAAACGGGTCAGGTCTAAACCGAAATCGTTATAGTTCGTGAAAACTTACTTAGTTTTGTGTAGGGTTGAATATGGTGTGCATTGCACACCAGAGAGTTTTACTTTTGTGATTAATAAAACACAATATATATATGTATATATATATAAAGGTGAAAATATTTTTAGAGTAGAATCTTGCAATGCTACTGTACTATTATTGTTGTTGTCACTACTAACCCACACACCTCCACTTTTGCCGCCATTAATTCAATCATTAACATGTTAGTTTTAAATTCACAAGTAAATATAAGAATGCGTTTTCAATAAAAAAAAAAAAAATTTAAAAAAATTCATAAGAAATATTTACCGTTGAACTTTTTTTTTTTCCGGGTCAAAAAACAAAGCGTAAATAAGATATTAAAGATAAATTACACTTTGGCAGGCTCTCAAAACAACGTCATTTTGGAAGTAGTCTAGGAAGTTGCAAGAATTCTACTCTAGAGGATCCATGCATTTGTAGGCATTGGTCAAAGTTGAAAGGTGAAAGGCGACAATTAAAGAAAAGCACAATTAATGCATATGATTTTGTCTCTATGGATCTCACATTATCCCAAGAAATGAAAGTGAATGAAAATCTATTTTTGTGATGAGTAATGCTCTGGTGTGCAGTGCACATCGTAGCAACCCTACAAAAAATTACGTAAGTTTTCATGAACTTATGTAAGTAATCTTACAAAAATACATAAGTTGAATACAAATTTTTGTAAGTTCGTGAAAACTTACGTAATTTTGTGTGGAGTTGCATACTGCAGACTAGAGAATTTTCCTTTTATGATTAATAAAACATAATATATATATATGTATATAAAGGTGAAAATATTTTCTAGATTAAAATCTTACAATGCTACTGTACCAACCCACACACCTCTACTGTTGCCACCATTAATTCAATCATTAACACGTTAGTTTTAAATTTACAACTAAATTTAGGAATACGTTTTCTATGAAAAACATTTTTTTTAAAAAAAAATCATAACAATATTTTCCATTGATTTTTCCTGTCAAAACAAGTGCGTAAATAAGATATTAAAGATAAATTACACTTTGGCAGGCTCTCTCTCTCTTGTTCTCATTCTCTATTATGTTATTTTTTATTTATTTATTTTTTGGGTTGGTTTGGGATGTTCTAAAAAAGTGCACTTTTTGACTTATTGGCTTATATGGGTTGGGTTTGGGTTGGGTTTGATGTGATGTGTTAGAGAGGTGATGTGATTTAAATAAGATGATGTGACTTAAATATGATAGTGACTTTTTGACTTTTTGTATTATTTAGTAGATGCCAAACTCCAAAACAACATCGTTTTGGGAGTACTCTAGGAAGTACCACAAGAATTCTAGTCTAGAGGATCCTTGCACTCGTAAGTATTGGTCAAAGTTAAAAGGTGAAAGGTGGTGGTAATAGATAAGCACAATTAATGCATATATGAATGATTTTATCTTTATAGATCTCACACTATCTTGAGAAATGAAAGTGAACGAAAATCTATTTTTGTGATGAGAAATGCTCCGGTGTGAGATGCACATTGTATGCAATCCTACACAAAGTTACGTATATTTTATGAACTTACATAAGTGAATTTGTGTTCAATTTACGCATTTTTGTAAGATCACTTATGTAAGTTCATGAAATTTACGTAATTTTGTGTAGGGTTGTATACGGTGTGCATTGCACACCAGAGAATTTTATTTTTGTGATTATAAAACACAATATATATAATGGTAAAAATATTTTTTAGACTAAAATCTTGCAATGCCACTGTAGACTACCAACCCACCCACCTTCACTGTTGCCACCATCAAAGTAGTTTTAAATTCACAACTAATAGAAGAATTCGTTTTCTATGAAAAACATTTTATAAAAGAAAAGAACCATAAACAATATTTACCATTGAATTTTTTTCTGCTAAAACAATAAATAAGATATTAAAGATAAATTACACTGTTAGTCCTTCTACTTTGAGTAAAGTTTTACTTTGGTCCTCATAGTTTTAATTTGAACAATTTGAATATTATACTTTTAACTTTGTTGAAATGTGGTTGCCCTATCATTGTCCTTAGAATTTTAAATAGAAAAGGATCATGTTAAACTAAAGAAATTAAAGTGAAATTTTAAAATAATTATAGAGACTACCAATATAATATTTTCATTATATCAGTGGTCCCCATACCTTCTTTTGAATTCCATTTTGGCCTTTGTAATTTCGCATGAGGTTTTTTTTTCTGTTAAAAATGTTAACGATACATAATGAAGGAATTATATTGCAATAAAATTGAAAGTATAGAGTTTAGATTGTTCAAATTCAAATTATAAGAATAAAGTGACAATTCAATTAAGGATCTTACTAATGACAACCCTTAATAACAAATATAAAATGCCAAATTATTTATAATTTCAATATATTTTTTCACATATTTTGATACACAGCTTCTTCAATTTTTCAACACTAAGAACAACTCTTAGAGTTAATTTTAACAATTTTCTTCTACTAAATTAGAAATATAATTAGTAGCACCAAGAGAGAAGATAAGTTGAGTAAGAATTGATTGAGATGATTTGGTCATATTCAACGGAAACTAACAGAGGCAACAACGAAGAGATGCAATGCAGTAACGGTAGATGGAAGTATTAGAGAATCGGATATGCTTAGATTAACGTTGACTAGCATTGTAAATAGAGATATGAATCTATTTAATTTAACTAACGAAATGACCTTTGATAGTGTGGCGTGGAGAAAAATGATTCATGTAGTCAATCCTATTTGATGAGATTTAAGATTTGATTTGATTTGATTTGGTTTAAATTAGAAATATAATTTAATTCTGTAACCGATTTTTTTATATCTGATTTAATAATGTTAAGTGGGTCCCAACAGAATTACCTCGTGATGTCTTTTTTGCTTGAAATTTAAGGGTCATTTAAGGGAGGGGATTACGATGGAGTGAGCCAAACATAGAAGAGTACAAATTAGGGATTGAAACGTGCTAAATATTGGCAGAAAATTGTAGGCATGTGTACCAAACGTGTCACTAATCTGGGGGGGTACCATAACCAACTATAAAAGTTTCTCAATACAGAGTCAGTCACACACACTCTCACACACAATCACAACTATGTTCTCTGTAGCTTCTTCTTCTTAGACCCTCACAATTCACAGTCTCAGAAATAAAAAATAATAATTAAAAAAAAAAAAAACCAGAAAGAGATTGTGTGGCAAACCTCACATTTCAAGAAGCCATGGCCACAGAGACTGGTTTTGCTTTCTGAATTTGGTTTCTTCATGAATTTCAGGTAAGTATGTTCTTTTTTTCTCTTTCTTTTTTTAATTTTTAATTTTTTATCAAGAAGTTTATGATTTGATCTAATTCAGGTTCAGTGCTTGGAAAAATGAAATTCTGTTTGATTTGTTTTTATTTTTATTTTTATACATGCATTGCTTTCTATTAGCTGTTTCTCTCTTCTTCTTTTTTTTTTTTTTAAATATTTTTTTTTTGTTATTTGGTAATTGTATTTTTCTTTTTGGATTTATTTAGCTTGTTGATTATGCATGCAATGGTTCATTATTTTTCGTGTGTATATATACACACAGATGAGATCAGTCATAGTTTCAAAATTCATTAAATTCGTGCACTGATTTGTTGAAATTTGGGAATTGGGTTTTGGTTTCCAGACCTCAATTGGTCACACTCCATGGTAAAACCCAGATCAGAATCCAGGAAAATTAGCCTCCCACTAGTTTATTTATTTATTTTTTTATAAAAAAAAAATTTAATTTCCCTGGGAAGTTAGTTTGTAAATTTTAATTTCAAAATGAAACTGGTTTAGAAGGGCTATTTTTATATTTTTTTGTTCCAAATATTTAATTTGTATTAATTTAGTCCTCAATCTATAAAAATTGTTTCAATAGTTCCTTACCAAATTCCATCAATAGACATCCTTAAAATCAAGGGGTAAATGTATAATTTTGATTATCAAAATGACATAGATTAAAAGTGTAAATTATATACGTAGACGTCATTAAAAACAATGATAAATTTATAATTTTGGTTATAAAATGACATATAATGTAATTTTTTAAGTTTGTTTCCACTTAAATAGCACATATCACGTATTTTGGAGCTGAAATGTAAGTTTTCACATTTATCATTGATTTTTAATGGCATCTACTAACAAAGTTAGATTGGGAGTACTAAATTTTAACCATTTAATATTTCAATTTAGTTTTCAATGTTTAAATTGTATCAATTTGGTTCTTTATGTATTTTACAATTTAAATATTGGGAACTGAATTGAAATATTTTTTATACATTAAGAGACTAAATTGACACAATTTAAATATTATAAACAAAAATAACACAAAGCTTATACTTTGAGGACCAAAAATAAAACTAACCTCTTTTGGAATACAGTGAAAATAAATGCATTTTGATGGGTTATGCGCGCAAAGGGTAGGGATTGTGCATGTGCAATTTAAAACGGCTGAATAATATCTGGAAAGCAATAATGATAGAGGACTCTAATTTTAGAGTTCTAAAGAGAGCTCTAATGATGTGGTAAAATAAAAAGAAAAATAAAAAAACAAAAACATAGGTACACATATTACATCACATGTAGGTCTCACTCCTTGTCACATCACTAGAGTTCTCTTTAGAGTTTCAAAATTAGAGCTCTTAATCTTTATTCATCTGGAATGTGTTTCCCAGTGTTGGCTTGGTTATAAAAGTTAAAAAGTTAAAAGTCAAAAATTATTATTAAAAAAAAAAAAGTTGAAAAGTCTATATTATTTGGGGGAAGTTTGTGGGGGAAAGCTTAGAAGGTAAAATTATTATTTTGTCCTTTGAATTCAACTATCCAAAAGTTAAAAAGTTAAAAGTCAAAAAGTCAATAAGGGTAAAACGTTCATTTTGATTTTATTATAATATTTTATTACATATCTTTTCGTAAAAAGTTAAAAAGTCATTTCAAACATATATATGTTTTTTCTCTATTTTTTAACTAAAAAAAAAAAATTAAAAAAGTATACTTATATAGTCCATTCCCTTCTTGAAAATAGGAAGTGAAAAAGAATGACATCAATAGGTACATCAACAAATATACCGATTTGTACCGAGTCTGCTTAACTAGATACAAAACGATTAGCGAGTTTTGCCTAACGGTGAAAATGGGTTGGGCCGAATAAATAGTAGCCCAAAAAAGATGAATAGTTAATTTTAACCAACCCTACTTGATTGTGACAGAAGGGTTAGTTTGATTACTACTGCATTCAATTTTGATTTTAGAGTAAATTATAAATACATACTTTGAGATTTATTTAAATTATAAATTACATTCAGTTTTAAAAATTACATTATATCCCCTAAGATTTTTAATTTCATAATAAATAGGTCTTTTTATTAATAAATTATCAAATTAATTAACAGTTTTTAATAATGTTAAAATTTTATTTCAATTAATAATTCAGATAATTTTATTATTGTATAGGTTGTTAGAAATTTTATTTTTTTAATTAATTCTGTTAAATAAAAAATTCTGACAGGGAAGTATTTATAATTTTCCAAACCACACCAAACAATTCGTATTTTAAGCAAATTTTGTAATTTATCTTTGATTTTAATGGAGATCTATACGAGTTATTACATACCATGTTAGCTATTTAAATATCGGCCAAGTCAAGTCCAAAAGTGGGTCGTCTTGTTCTTGATGAGCCATTTTTGGCCCTTTTTAAGTTGGGCTTTGATCAAGGTTGATTATTTGGGGCTTCTTGGCCTCTTTATTTATCTATGTAAGCAATCAATTGGTGCCACATTAGGTGTTGTTGATTTAAATCATCAAAAAATGGGCCAATATTAGTCCTATTTGCTTCTAGGTTTAACCTTTTGGGCATGGCTTCAATATGGGTTGATCTTGGGCACTACTTGGGCCAACTTTCTACTTGTCTAACAAGAGAGAGAGAGAGAGAGAGAGAGAGAGAGAGAGATTAAAAATGTTCATGCTAGAATAATAATGTCAAACAAGTCTAATGAGTCTAATGATATCAAACAAGCCCTCTGGAAAAAATAAACTACAAATCTTTACTTTGTACTTGCAGACTTCAACAAAAATATAGAGAAAATGTAATAAATTTTCACAAAAAGGTAAACGCATAAATTTAATAATAAATATAATCTAAAAGCACCCTAGAGATGGTAAATGAGATGTTTGTTAAGAATGAGCTATAGAAGAGACTTGCCCGTACCCATAAATCTCTAGGACATTTTCAAACTCTTCGAGTAGGTTATCAAGCACCCATTTTGAATCACTCTTTAAATTTTTTGAAAAATACAATCTTTCAAGGACTTAAAATTAAAATGATATAATAAAGTCCAATTCAAGTGTATAAAATAATATTTTACGGGTAATTCAAGCAAAAGTCACATGCCAAAAGGATAATACATGTAATATGAATTTAGGATGAAAAATATTTGAATTCCTTTCGACAATAGTTTATTAAACTACATATGATAGTAGTGACACAACTTTGAGAATCAAACATGAAAATGCATACGGAGTGATATATCGGCCATTCTAGGAAGTAGTAGCTTTGGCCTATACCTATGTATTGTATGTATTCACCCAAAAAAAAACCTATGTATTGGACTAATTTCTTAGTTGTTGGTTGATATTTTATTCACTTAAAAGGTATAGTCTTGAATGCTATCTATTAATTCTATTAATCAATTATTTTGCTGATTATTATTATTATAATCATCATTATTATTTGTTTATAGTCACCATTTTGTACGTTTTAATTTCCCTACTTGCTTCTGACAGGGTATATTGATCTTTCAATCCAATAAAGACTATGAACTTTTAAAACATTCATATCATAAAATACCAAGTGTTCATCTGCTAAACTATGGACATTTCTGACCCTGCAAGTATTACTTGTGGCGAGGTTAAGTCTGAGTTGCCACATCATCCATCCAAAAAACCATTAAAGAACCACTCAAATTCATCGTCAAACAAACAAACTTCGATTTTTTCACTTACCATAGATGAGTTTCAATACAAGAGTGGGAGGAGTTTTGGGTCAATGAATATAGATGAATTCCTCAATAGTGTGTGGGGTGTGGACGGGAATCCAGTTTATTCAAATTCCAACCAAAACGAAGCGACTGACGATGAAAATGCTGCCACTCTGATAAACCTACCTCGTCAAGGCTCGTTTTCTATCCCTACCCCACTTTGCAATAAAACTGTGGAAGAAGTTTGGGCAGAGATTAATAGAAGCCAATCACCACAACACAACCTGAACGGTATTAGTGATGACTTTTTTGAACGCCAACAAACATTTGGGGAGATGACTCTAGAAGACTTTTTGGTAAAGGTAGGTGTAATCCAAGAAACAACAGATATTTCTCAACAAAAAGTTGCAGACGATTTCCAAAATCATAGTGGGAATTTTCCATGTAATGAGATGTGTTTGGATCCTAGTATCGGATCGAGACCTATGATGGGTCTCGAATTCTCTCATCCAAGTAGTGAAAATAACTTTTTGGGCAATGGTTCTCCGATGTACCAAGTATTCACACCCAATGCAGGCTTTGTGGGAGAACCATCTAACAACATTGGAAATGAAAAATGTAATGGCGTTCGAGAAGTGGGAGAGCCACATACCAAAAAGAGGATGACAAGTGGAATTATGGAGCTGGCAGTGGAGCGAAGACATCGAAGGATGATAAAGAATAGAGAGTCAGCGGCACGATCTCGAGCCCGGAAACAGGTATGTATCTTACCCATACACATCTCACACTTTTCTCATCTAAACAATCATCAAATGACAATTATGCTTCTTAAAACATTTTTAAGTATATATTTTCAATGATAGCACAACTTATCCATATGTGGTTTGTGAAAGATATATATGATGTGGCAATAGTTGGATATTATTTCAAATACCTCATATAGATGAACTCAGTTTTATTCAACTCTTAGCAAAGTCTTAATTCTACAATAGGGAATAAGATCATCAAATGTCATCAAATGCCTACTACCTACTATTCATCTATTGTGACTCAAGAAGATTCCAAGTGAAAAAATTTATGAATTAACCAAATTAACCATATGCTTTAGTAGTAATGCCACGATTTAATTTCCATTTCATTCTATAAGCTTAAAATTGAACAAAGGGGAGTCAAACTTCAAGAGTTGTTTCCCATGGCAAAATAATAATAATAATAAAAATAATAAAAAGTATGAACCTAAAGTTGTTCAAGGCGAAAGAGGAAACAAACATACAATCAAGAGTGTATGTCATGTCAAGGAGCCCTAATCTCCTATTAAGGTTCAAGGCAAAAGAGGAAACAAACATACAATCAAGAGTATATGTCATGTCAAGGAGCCCTAATCTCCTCATAAGGTGCAAAGGTTCGGGCCAATTGGACTAACCTTGTTAGTTGTACATCGATTTGATAGATATGGAATATTAGATCAATCAAAAGTGTATGCCATGACACATAATGGCGCCTTGTTGATGGAAAACAAGTGGAATAGAAAAAAAATGAGAATTCTTTAAGATGAACATGGTGTATTGTGGTGATTATACGTAGTACACCTCAAGGGCGTTGTATCCCAAGGAGAAAAAGAGTGGTGATTTAGAGCACTAAATTTGAAGCTCTAAAAACACCACTAATGAGGTGGCAATGTAAAGAAAAAAAAAAAAAAAAACAAAACAAAACAAAGGCCAAACTATCACATCAGTGGTGGGGTCCACATGATGCCACATCATTAGTGGTGCATTAGTGGTGCTAAATTAGTGGTATGAAACATTTTTCGGAGAAAAATACCTTAAACAACAGAAAAGGCACAAATACTTCTGTGCCAAAGGCAACAAGTCTAGAAAAGAATAATCATTTTCTAAGAAGCACGGATACGGTCATGTGATACGACACAAACACAACACGAACATGCGAGCACGTAAATTTTCAAAAAATAGGGGACACATTCAAAATATATAATTTTATTTATTTATTATGTCATAAATTTTTTTAAAAAAATTGAGAAGTAATAAAAAATGCAAAATAATATTAATAAATATTAAAATATATATACAACTATTCATCAATTTCAACACTTTACCTAATAAATAAATTGAGCAATTTTAAGAAATTTATTTTTTCTTCAAATCAAATTAATTTGCTCCATGCATGTTAGGGCCAAAGATGAATATTAAAAAATAGAGGGGTTGTCAAATTTTTGTTCTTATCCAATAGTTGACCTCATAAAAGAGGTTCAAAAAATATATAATTAAACAGAAAATAGAGAGAAGAAAAAAAGAGAGAGAAAGAAACGGAGGGGAGAGAGAGTGAGAGATTACAAAACAGAGTCTAAAGAAAAACAAAGAAAAGAAGAAGACAACCAAACAAGGAGAAGAACGAAGATGAAGAGAGACGAAGAAGAGGAGAGAGAGAGAGAGAGAGAGAGAGAGAGACCTACCCGCGAATCTGTGATTGCTTCAATAGGGACCTTCAAAAGCTTCGCCTAAGGTTTACAGGTGAGCGACTTCTTTCTCTCTCTCTCTCGCAGTGTCCCTCAAGTGTTTGTGAGCATGTCCACAAAGTGTCCGACTGGAAAAAAAATAAAAAAAAATTCTAGACACGTTAGAGAGAGTGTCTGCACGTGTCCATCGTGTGTCTGTGTCTGACACGTGTCGGACACCCATACGTTGTTGCCGGAGAGGTGTCCGTGCTTCATAGATCATCTTATTAGAAAAGAACAGTCATCTTTACTCCACTAGCGTATATATGATTATGAATTTGAAATCATTTCGAAAGTGATTGTCAATGGAGTAAAGTCATAGCTAGTTACCTTAGTATTCTGCATCGATGTTTATAGTTGGTTGTTTTTTTCATGTGATGGATTGGTGTGAGATTTTGCTTAACTACTCTAAAATCTATTTTTCTTTCACGGGAATTAATTCTCTCATGTCATGCAAATAAGGGTGTAGGATTTTGCATGCGCAATTTATTGCTACTATCGGATCTCAGTATTAATGCACTTTCTTATTCAGAACTTCGCACCTAACAAAGTTTTAACAAATTACATTTTATCAGCAAAAAGAGCTTTACAACTTGGTTTAACATTCCATTTTTTTTTTTTTTTTGGGGATATCTTTTGCAGGCATACACAGCAGAATTAGAAATAGAGCTAAACCAATTGAAAGAAGAAAATTCAAGGCTCAAGCTCATTGTGGTATATCAAGATGTTCTAAGACATTAATTTAATCTTTTTCCTAGCTAGTTAACGTTTGTAATGACCAACAAAAACCTTGTTCTATATCTTGATGTGAAACAGGAGGAATCTAGGAACAAACAGAAGCAAGAGGTAAAATTCAACTAAACCTTGAAAGAAAATTATTTGAATTTCTAATCTCTTTACAAATTACAAGTTTGTCTCCATTAGAATATACCAAGTCATCTTAAAATGATTGCTACATAAAACACTTCGACTTGTTTTATGCATAAGCAGGAGTTGAAAGAGAAACCATCAACAAAGGCACATTGGACAGCAGAGAAGTTCAAGAAAATGAGGAGGACCTCAAGCTTGGATTGGTGAATAGAATGAATTTTATGGGGGGGAAAAACAAAAATAAAACAAAACAAGAATGTTTGGTTTGAGAAGTATAATAAGACACATGACAAACTGTTTTCTTTATGCATGTAAAAAGTTTAGACATAATGCTTACCTTTGAATAGATGAGTGCAATAATGTCATTTAGGCAAGGAATTGTCTGTATATTTCTTTTGGGATATAATGCTTACATTGAGAAACAATTACAATAATGTTATTTCAGTTAAAGATTGCATGTACTTTCTATTCTTTCCAAAATTTAAATTTGTTCATGATAATGGGTACATCATATCTTCTAGTTCCTTACATCCTTTGAATTTTTGAATTACTGATGCAGACATGAACATATGACAGTGTCCTACAGGGGGGCGAATATGAGTTGGGACAATATAAGAATTAAGTATAATTCATTCAATCATACATTCATGGTATAGATTCACAACTAGATATATAGTGCATGGAATGTAAAGAGAATGAATGCAAGGATTTATCGTGATGCGGCACATATTGTGCCTGCATCCACTCTCGGTCTACCTTATCGGCATGAACTCTATTATGTCAAATGTGTTTTCCCTACCTTCACCCAAAACCCTTATATTTTTCCTAGGACAACTTATGTTTTGTCAAAATGTGTTTTCCCTACGTTCACCCCAAACCCTTGTAACTCTAGAATTTTCCTAGGACAACTTAGGCTTCAGATTCTTCCGAATTCCAAGTATAAATTCATATATAAAAGTCCTAAGACTTATCCTTTTCCTTGTCCATCCATTCATCGTGTGTGGCCTACTCAGTTCCTTCCATGACTTCTCTTTCATTTTGAAACCTGGCCAAGAATGTCCATGCATGAACCCATATTATATAGAAATAGAAAAAGAATCACCTTGATAATAAACCAGATCGAACCTGGGATATTCTTGAAAATGGGGCCTTCCGAAGACCCCCCTTTCTATTTCCGCAAGCATGCTGGTTTTCCTTTTCTTTTCTTCAAACTCAATAAGGCACAGGTACTATGGATCCTTTGACTCCCAATCGGCCTGTAGGTCGTGATGTGCCTCGAAATGGCGACTTGAAATGGCCAGTCTCTTGAGGGTGGATTGAATCCGATGATGTGCCATGGCCGTCTCTTGAGGATTGAATCCAATCCCATCCAGCATCGGCCAGTAGAGTTCACTCATTCGGTAGCAAGGGGAAGATGAACAATGATGCTATACCCTTACAACTCTAGATTTTTCCTAGGACAACTTATAACATTTACGATCAATTCAAAATCAACCAAATATAGGGTTATCTTGGTTCAACCCAAGATCATTTTTTCTACACAACAACCAGCTCACTTGGCAAAACTTAATGATACCCAAAGAAGTAATAATACTAGGATGAGGGATTATAACTTCAAGAGAACTCAGATTTCTAAAGCAAGCTAGCTCTTGAACACTAAAGTGCAAAGAAAGCTTCACGAGTTCACCATCACTCACACAAGATAGGCCTCTATGAGATGTGAGTGCATAAGAAGAGTATAAACACTTCAAGAGCTCATTCTAATCAAGAGATACCAAGTGGAGGAGCATTGGTATTTATAGAACCCTAAGAAATGGCTAGTCCAACTGTTATAAGACATTGTTTTTTCAAACTCCACCTTTATAAGACATATGTGATAGATCTTGGATAAATTTTTGTCAGTTTGAGAAATTTAGTGTATGTTTGATCTATGATGTCCAAACCAAAGAAATATTGTATTTTTAAATGATATTATTATCACCTAGAACATTACACTGTTGTTAATAACTTATACAACATCAACAATTTTAAATGAAGCAAATTCAAATCAAGCAAGTAAACAATTAAGTAATTAAGGAAATTGAAGAATTAAATATTTACACAATTAAATGTATAAAAAAATTAAGTAAAACAAACATTTAAGCATAAATAAATGCTTAGATTGCAAATTACTATATGACCATTAATGCTATGTATATTTAATTTGTTAATGCTCTCCATTTATTTGGAAGGGTTTTGAGAGGATGTGCCCACACATAAAATTAACTAACTTCATTAGATCATAGGAAAAATATAGCATGTTTAACAGATTGGCACAATTGAAAGAAGCGTGCACCTCTACGCGCCTTGATCCTTGGTGTGCCTTGCATGCCTCGACTATATTTTGTTAAAAGTTGTCTCACCCCAAGGGCGGCACCTCACTATGCCCAGTTGTGCGCTTTCGATAAATTTGATCTAGAATTTGATTTTTTATTTGAATAGCTAGATGTGTTGACTAGTACAATTCAATTATTTCCTCAGAGATCGAGAGAGATACAACCAAGTTGTATCGAAACACAAACACACACACATAATAAATGGAAGAACTATTGGTATAAGATTTACTGGTGATGCATTGATTATGCATTACACAAGTGGGATGCTAAATTAAACAAAAGCGAGCAGTGATAATGAGTTGGCGGTCATTTGTGGGGTTCTAGGGACAAATGGAATACCAATGGTAGAAGATGAAAAAGAAGGTTGTTAGGGAACAAGACTTCTTATGAAAATGAACTTCCTTTAATAGCAAAATCATGAATATGATATCATACTTTCCTTTGAACATTTCCTATCAAAATGCCAATCGTATTAACTACATACTTTTACAAAGTCTTCAGATGAAAAAATGACAAAAATTGATGCCAAAACAAATAGTTTAATTAAATCAACACATTTTTGTGTAAAACCAAGATTTCGGACACTGGAAGAATGTGAAACTAAATCTTGGTTGATTGTTCAAAAACAGACTCTAGCAACGTAACCAACCAACAGCTACACAGAAATGGACGCATTACTTCTGAAAGGAGAGTTGAGCGGAAGGAGACTGCAGAGCAAAACTGAATAATTATACTTATAGTAGGCATCTCTGTCAAAAGGACTCAGATGGAGAGAATTCTGATTTTAAAGGTCTTCCTAGAATTCTGGTTACACTAATAAGCATATAATTATTCCTTTTTGTATTATGGTTTTCTTCACTGGATTACTGGCAGCAGGGCATATGTCAAATACAATCTTTTATTGTTATTTCTCATAGCTGACAAAAATATCAAGTATTCACAGCATGTAAGAACTGACTAAGCAATGAGTTCAAGAATGTACATCAATCATCGAAATCGCCATCCATACGAATTAGTCATGTTGACAATGTCCGAATAAAGCCCGTGCTTATTGTTTGAAAAATTTAATGAAGCCACTCTACATGGTTGCTTTTGTAAACTTTGCCTCGCACAACTTCATCCTTTCAAGTCAAAGGTGACAGAAGGCACTTTTTTCTCTCTCGAAATATAAATTACAAGAAGGAAAATTCACACGGTAATTATATTGCAACCACTCGTTAACAGAACAAATAGCATCTGGCTGATAGTTTTGCATGATTTACGGAAATTCCTCAATATTTGAAGTTAAATGCCTGATGTCAGTTTATCGGAGTCCAGAAACACATTGATGACAGATCATTTGTAAAGGTTGACATACCACTTGATCCCTAGTGACTAAGGCTGTGTTTGGTTCAAGAATTTGGAAAGAGATCTTGAAAAGAAAAGGAAAAAGATAGCGAAATGTGAATAAAATATACATATATTTTTACCTAATTTCACACATATTTTCCGTTTCTCTTTCCAAATCCCTCCCAAAGTTGTTAAACCAAATACAGCCTAAAGAAGAAATGGATAAAAAAAATGGGGCTTTTATTTCGTACTTGTAGTTCTGCTTCTGGGTCCAACCAAGAAAGGCGTGGGAGTTTTTAGACATTGATTAGGCCGAGTTAAGAGTTTCTATACAAAGCCCTAATCTATTCAGGCTGCTGGAACCATATCTTTCCCTTGTTGGTGGCTTAATAAACCTTACAATTACTCATCAGGAAATAACCCACTGCATTAGTGTGGTTAATCTAGACTTGGTTCTAATGTCTGCTTTAATTGCAGGGAGATAAAGAGCCCTTCTCAGGTAGGCATCGACAACAAACCACTGATAAAAATCTCTCATTGCACAATTCAATTCACCTCAAAAATAAATATCCACTACTACTGAAAATTTCTTTTTAACATGACTATATATACCTAGACAACAGCTCAAGAAAATGAAAGTCCTACAATTAAAGCACGAAACAACTTAAAAAATGGTCTCTCAGGCCCTACAACATTTAAATTCAGAAATAAGAATAAGCATAGATACAATAAAATTGCTTCCATTTGGATAAGAATATACTAGTCAAATTGCTCCAAGAAAACAAAGCAATTAGATTATAATATAAAGTTAATGGCAAAAGAACAGTTGTCTTTCTGAAGAGAGAAAGATAGCACTGAAACTCAAAAAAAAAAAAAAAAAAAATCATAAAATCAATCAATAAAACCTGTCTTCCGAAACACCGCATTCCGAACCTGACGCAGATCTCTCCCTTTAAGAGTCCTTCCAACACCTTCAAGAACAGAACAGGCAACCAATGGTGACTGCCTCGAAGCAACGACCTCGTGAGGTGGTAGCATCTCACCATCCACTTCATCATCATCATCGTCATAAATGTCATCGAATTGGCGCATCTCGCGGCTCCTCCGCATTGCCTCCGTCATCACCGGCACATTCACCGGCGCCGATTGATGGAACTTCAACGAGCTATTCCGATCCAGAGGCGGTTTCTTCGGAATCATCCTCGACGACGACGAAGTCGAAGACGTCGACGAAGAGACCGACGTCGAAGCCTTGTGGTTGAAAACAGAGCGAGTCTGATCCGATTCCGTCACCGGAGGCAATGCAGCGAGGATGCCGAAATTCTCCGCCCGGCCGACGCCGTGGTGGTGGTGGGAGCGGGGAGAGGAGTAAGTGGAATGCGAGGTGGAGGAACGATTGTGGTCGGCGAAGTCGCCAGTCCAGAAAACGTCGTCTTCGTTGAGGTCGTCGCCGACGGCGGCGGAGAGGGGAGGAGAGAGAGTGAAGACGTCGAGAAACCGATCGGAGGAGGAGGAAGTGGTTCTCCGGATGCGGAATCTGGCGGCGGCGCCACCGCTCGGGTCCATGAAAAAGATTTTGCTCTCACCAAAAGATAAGAGAGTCCATGAAAGAGAGGGATGGAGAGACAACAACACGTGCTTATGTGTGTGAGTGTACATATATATTATATATAGAGAGAGAGAGAGAGAGAGAGAGATGGAGAGGAGAGATTCTTCTAAAAATGTTGAGAGGGAGAGAGAGAGAGACGTTGAGTGAGAGGGCAACGTGGCAGAGAAGTAGGAGGTAGTGGGGGTGGGGGACATATATACTTTGTAGAGGTGGTGGGTGGGTATAGAATCAGAATGAAAAATAATTCGTAAACAAAATTTTTTTATATTAAAAAAAAGAAATCTATAATTGTTAATTTTTAACTATATTTTAAAAATTTTATCATTAAAAATGTTATTAATTATAAATTTTAGTATTAATTTAAAAAATTATCAAAAAAATCGCTAACTTTTAACGACAGTTTGAAAAATTCGTCATAGAAAAACGTCATTAATTGTAATTTTAACGATAATTTATAAAAACTGTAACAAAAAAGTATTAAGATTATTTTTAGCGACATATAAAAAATCATCACAACAAATTATTTTTAACGGCAATTATATTAAGATTTATTTTCAATAGAATTTGATAAAAATTATATCTAACTATTACAATTTGTTGATAATTTATCCAAAATATAAAAAGTTTATTAAAAAAGTATCTTTATGTTGGTTAAAAAAAATGTACTTGTATTTTAATTAGTTTATAAAATATTTTTGTATTTTCAATAAATTATATTTTTTTGGAGATTTAATTTAGTAAATCTTAATTCTTATATTTAAGATATTTTATGGATAATTTTATTTTTATAAATATTTTTTAAACTCTTAGTAACTTGGTGGACACTGTTTTGAACTATTTTGTGAATGTTTCATAATGTAAACATTCCTATAAAAAAATTTAACAGTGTAAATATTCACATCATGAAACATTCGCATTGTCAATGTGAATATGAATGAACATTTCATCCTATTATTATTGTGGATATTTTAGCAACTATATAATTTATAAGACTTATTATAATTATTTAAATTAAGTAAAATATAAATAAATAAAAAGTGATTTATGAATAAATGCCTCATAAAAAGTTACACTTGTTACTTGAAAATTTTAAGATAATAAACCATTTTCATTAACTTTTTATTTGAATGGAGTCAATATAAATTTGACATATTATTATGTAAAAATTATATATATAATTTTTTAAAAAAAAAATTAAAAAATTAAAAATTTTGATCTCAAAAATAAATTATAACTTTGTAGGAGTGGTTTGAGATGATCTAAATAAGTATACTTTTTGATTTTTTGTGAAATATGAGTTGGGTATGGGTTGAGTTTGAAGTGATGTGATAGAGAGATGATATGATTTAAATAAGAAGATGTGACTTAAATAAAATAGTGACTTTTTGACTTTTTTAGAATACCCCAAACAAGGCCAATTGTTTTAATTAAAAAAGTGTTTAAAATCATATCAATTTTAATGCTTCATTAGTATTTTATTTTATTTTATTTTTTGAGGAAACATTAGTATCATTCAATATAACTAACAAAGCAGTAGTTTAAATAATTTAATAATTGTTTGCCCTTTATTACTGTTGCGAGTCTTTTCCCACTCTTCCCATCATCTATTACCGTCCCTCATCTTTGTATTTTGGCTTAATTTGGCAATTTGACTAAAAACCTTTTCTCTAATTTTTAAAATTTTTTTTTTAAAAATCACGTCACCATCCTCCGTCTTATTTCACTGCCGTGCTACTCTTCTTCTCTAGTTTACTATCACTCCTCTCTTTGTTTCCCATTTCTAATCAACCTCACCATCAAACATCACCAATAAAAAATATTGAATTATCAAAATTATTCTTTATTTTGTTAGTTATTATTAACATAGGATTAAAATTTATATCATTTTATTTAAATTAAATTTTAATTTATTATCATGATTAAATTTTGAAATTTTTTATAATTTTTATTATTCATATACCATTATTTAATGTAAATAAAATGATGTAATGTTGACATGTTGTGTGTGTGGATAAGATGAGATGAGATGAGATGGACTGAATCGGTTTCTTGTCTTTTGAGAAATTAAATAACGACCAGGGGTGAGTAGTAAATATTTTGATTCGTCTAAATTGATCGAATTGAACCAATCTTTCACATTTTAGATGGATGCGTGATGATGAGTGAACGGTTGCGGATTGATTTTTTTTCAATCCACCTAGTTTTGGACGAATAACGGATTTGAGATTCATCTAGGCATAACCGAACCGCCAAACTGCGAGTATCTCTAGTAATTTGTAAGATTTTGTGTTTTCAATTTATTTATATATATATTTTTTATTTTCAATTGAAAAAAAGTTTAGATATTCTATTATGTTTTCAAATTGGAAATCTTTTTATCAAATGGTGGTGTGTTTGGCAACGTTTACGTTTTCAGTTTATATTTACAAAAATTTATAAACTGGTTTTGTTTATTTTTAGAAAAAACATAACTACAAACGCGTTTGGTAATTGATAAAATGTGTTTAAAAAAAATTTAAAAAATAAAAAAGGGTGAGAAATGACAAGTGGTGGCAAGTGGCAGCGGAAGACAGTGGTGGAAAGTGGTGACGATGGATGGTGGCGGATGGTGGTGGTGGGGGTGGGTGGGTGGGTGACGGTGGCGGGTGGCGGGTGGTAGCGAGTGGGTGGTGGTGGCGGGTGGTGGTGTGGTGGTGGTGGGTGGGTGGGTGACGTGGGGGTGGTAGGTGGTAGCGAGCGGGTGGTGGTGGTGGTGGTGGTGGCGGGTGGTGGGTGGTGGTGGCAGGTGGGTGGCGAATGGCGGGTGGTGGTGGTGGTGGCAGTGGGTGGCGAATGGCGGGTGGTGGTGGGTGGTGGCAGGTGGGTGATGGGTGGGTACGGTGGCGGGTCGTGGTGGGTGGTGGCCGATGGGTGATAGGTGGTGATGGTGGGTGACGGTGGCAGGTGGTGGTGGTAGTGGTGGGGTGGCGGGTGATGGGTGGTGATGGCAGGTGGGTGGCGGATGGCCCGTAGTGGTGGGTGGATGGATGGTGGCGATAGTAGTAGGTGGTGGTGTGGTGGTGGGTGGGTGGGTGGGTGACGGTGGCGGGTGGCGGTGGTAGCGAGTGGGTGGTGGCGGGTGGTGGTGGTGGTGGTGGTGGTGGGTGGGTGGGAACGTGGCGGGTGGTAGGTGGTAGCGAGCGGGTGGTGGTGGTGGTGGTGGTGGCGGGTGGTGGGTGGTGGTGGCAGGTGGGTGGCGAATGGCGGGTGGTGGTGGGTGGTGGCAGTGGGTGGCGAATGGCGGGTGTGGTGGGTGGTGCAGGTGGGTGATGGGTGGGTACGGTGGCGGGTCGTGGTGGGTGGTGGCCGATGGGTGATAGGTGGTGATGGTGGGTGACGGTGGCAGGTGGTGGTAGTGGTGGTGGTGGCGGGTGATGGGTGGTGATTGGCAGGTGGGTGGCGGATGGCCCGTAGTGGTGGGTGGAGGATGGTGCGGATAGTAGTAGGTGGTGGTGTGGTGGTGGGTGGGTGGGTGACAGTGGTGGGTGGTAGGTAGTGTGGTGGGTGTGGTAGGTGGTGGGTGGTGGTGGGTGACGGTGACGGGTGGTAGGTGGTAACGAGTGGGTGGTAGTGGTGGCGGTTGATGGTGGCAGGTAGGTGGCGGATGACGGGTGGTGGTAGGTGGTGGTGGTGATGGTGAGTGGGTGGAGTGACGGTGGCAAGTGGTGGGGTGGTGGTGGTGGTGGTGGTGGTGGCGGGTGGTGGGTGGTGGTTGCAGGTGAGTAGCGAATGGCGGGTGGGTGGTGGTGGTGGTAGGTAGCGGGTGGTGGTGGTGGTAGGTAGGTGGGTGACGGTGGCGGGTGGTGGTGGCATATGGGTGGCCGATGGCGGGTGGTGGTTGGTGGTGACAGGTGGGTGATGGGTGTGTGATGGTGGATGGTGGGTGACGGTGGCAGGTGGTGGGTGGTAACGAGTGGTGTGTGGTGGTGTGATGGCGGGTGGTGGTGCAGGTGGGTGCGGTGGTGGTGGGTGGGTGGGTGGGTGACGTGGGGGTGGTAGGTGGTGGCGAGTTGGTGGTGGTGGGTGGTGGTGGCGAGTGGGTGGTGGGTGATGGTGGTGGCGGATGGGTGGCAGGTGGCTGGTGGTGGCAGGTGGTGGATGGTGGTGGCAGATGGGTAGTGAGTAGTGGTGGCAAGTAGTAGTGGATGGTGGTGGCAGATGGGTAGTGAGTAGTGGTGGCAAGTAGGTGACGGATGGTGGTGGCAGGCGGTGGATGGTAGTGGGGGGTGGGGGTGGTGGCGAGTGGATGGCAGGTGGTGGTGGGTGGTGGTGTGGTGGTGTGGTGTGTGGTGGTGGTGTGGTGGCGCGTGGGTGGCAGGTGGGTGGTGGCTGGTAGTGGCTGGTGGGTGGTGGGGCGTGGTGTGGCAGGTGGGTGGTGAGTGGTGATGGCAGGTGGTGGTGGGGCGTAGGTGGGGTGGCGGAAGACGGTGGTGGAAAATGGTGACGGGTGGTGGCTAGTGTTGGGTGGTAAAAAAAAAAAAAAAAACTCAAAACTCAAAACGGAAACACATTTTTTGTGTTTTCATTTTTTGGCCAAATTTATAAACTGAGACCACTGATTTATAAATCAAAAATTTTACCAAACAAGTTTTTATTTGAGTTTTTTAAATTTTTGTAAATATAAACAAAAAACTGAAAACGTAAGTGTTACCAAACGGCACCTAAGTGTTGATATTTAATATTTTTTTATGGAAAATAATTTTGTCATTTAAAAAAAAAAATCAAATCAAATAGTTTTTACATAAAAAAGTAATGAAATAGTTTTTGATAATACATGATTTTTTTTATACGTATTTATTATTTATATTTGTCAATTTGCTTGATAATCTTTTGGTTATATTGAATAAAAATTGTTATATAAAAAACAATGTTGACAAGTTATTGTATTGTGCGTAAAATTTATAAAAGTTTAAACTGCCAAACCGATTCATATCCATCCGCCAATCCGCATCCGTCAATTCGACGAACGGATGCGGATTGATTTTTTTTAATCTGCCAATCTGATGGACAGATGATGGATTAGAGGCTTTTCGGTCTCAACCGAACCACGAACCCTAGTAACGACAGTGGAGCCTATGTAAAGATTTATGTGGGGACCACTGCTTTAGGTCATGGTGCAAAGCGTGGCCTTTTCTAGTTATTTGTTTGTATACCTAAGAGACTCTTTGTGTACGAGCACAGAATAATATTCTCGTATAATTATGTTGATCAAGTTTGCACTCCTCCAAACGTCGTCACTTTGCTACCTAAAAACACAAACGTGAACTAGTCGGCAGGTGTTTGCCAGAAACCCTTCTGACGCCTAAGTCAGCAATTAGACAATAGATAATAAGCTTTGTGTATTTGAGAGTAAGAATTGCAATACCTGTCCATAGGTTCTGTTATGAGCTTTTATAGATTCCGCCAGACACATTTCTAATAGGACTTTAACTCTTTTTAGTAGAGTCCTCCTAGGAATCCCAATCCTAAAGGATAGTGCTTATTCCTGAAATATCCTCCTCACTGCAAGACAAGTGGGATGGCAACACCTTGCCTGGTTTGTAAATGTTAGATCGAACTACCATGCTTCGGTTCATTCCTGATCACACTATGAGTCCATCTTCCACTCAAACGGTGCTGAACTAAGCATAGCTTGGTCCCCTCTACCCATTCGGTTGTCAGCTACCTAGGTCTAACCCTTAGGTTGGCCTACCGTCCAATATGTTCAAAACCGAGCTGCCTTTCTCGGCTCACTGCTCGTCCCAACCACCACCAAGCATGTAATTCACCTCGACCCAATTTAATCACACAAATTACCCTCTCAATTGGCCCTTAATTCTATCTGCGTAGCATGATTGGTATTATTGTCTGCCAGCTAAGCTATCGATCAGGCTAACCAAGCAAAAAATTCCTGCTTGGTTTCGTGAGCTGCTTGATTTTAATGAGTCTTATCAATTACCTAGCACGGTCTCCTGTTGCTCTGACACTACTATCATTACGGGACATATGGGACACCCCAACTAGCCTCGTATCCCTGGTACAACCGCCAAACACTGCCCCAAAATTCGAATGATCCTGCCTTTTCACCTTTTGCACATATACCACCCACACGTATGCCTCCCTCGCATTCACTGTTCATCGTCTCTTAGTCTTGAGCCAGAGCTCCCACCCTTTGCATTTTCGTGCGCTAAGCCCTATTTCAAGCATTTTCAGGAAAAAATCATTTTCGTTCCAACTACTCGAGCTTCATTCACTAATCAAAACTGAGTATTACCCCCGCCAATTGTAAGTTTTCTAAAGCTTTTTCATGTTTCTGTTTTAATATTCAAGCTGTTCGTGTGTCTAGTTGCTGCTAATCCATCATTTTAGCCTTGAAAATAACACCCCTGAGTATTAACCTACTACAACATGAATAAAATGGAGATGATAACGCACTAGGGCCTCTGAATACTACTGTAGCTTCATGCCTAATGATGAACACCAAACGGACGGGATAAAAACCAGTCAAAACCAATGATTTTGATCCAAAATCACTCTCGTGCTGAAATAAAACTTGTTTGTACGGTCTTTAGGTATTCCGACCGAGCTAAGAACATTAAGGCCATTTTCAACCGAGCTGCCTAGCTGTCCCTCAGCTAGAACTGGCGCAAAAACCTTGCCCTCTATCTCGGCTGAGATAAAAATGACGTGGTAGGCCTCGTGACTGAGCGACCAAACCTGTTCAACTAACACTTTAGCTTGGCCAATAACTGGGCATAACCACCTTTATTTGCCACCTTGCAGACTGAACTAGGTTGGCCAGACACTCCTTTTCACATAGCCACTTGGCAATGCTACTCAACTAAGCAACCAGATCAAAGCCAAGCCAGCTAGCCGAGCAAAACCTAAAAACCCTAAATCTTAGACCATGGGCAAATACCGCCTCATGGTCAGTTTACTAGGCGCGATAGCTGAATTCTGCAGGGAATACGCCTTTCTGGATGACGTATAATTTAGTCTGGCCGAGCAAGACACCATACCTTGGAACAAGCCCGGTTGTTGCCCCTTCATCATAATATCAATAGTAGAGGGTGGACTCCGCTTCCTAGTCCAACTCCTTATCTGTGAATTCCTGAGGTAGACTAGACTTTGTCCCACCTAGTTGTCCATCAACACATATAGGATTATAAACGGCATCGCCGAGCTCAACAATCGTCTCGACCTCAACATCGAACTGGCCGAGATATTCCACCAATACTCGCTTGGCTAGAATGACAACGCTTGGGTCTACTATCTCAAAGTAAAAAGGGGTTGAGAGAAAGTCGTCAAGCACACACCAGACAAAGACTTGCATGGTGACGACTTTCTCTGGGTCTCTAGAAATTACAAGGACCAGGAGGCCAGGATACCAGGATATAACATCAACTGGGATAAAGGCACAGCCAATACGCGTAGCTTGGTTCTACTCTTAGCTATTTAACCACTTACTGCCATGCTAATCCTTCGTCGTTTTGCAGATCTGAACGTGCTCAAGTAAAATTACCCCTACGCTAACCAAGACGGGTTTTGAACCATGCTAAGATATTGGCATCGGGACTGGACTAAGCTACTGAGCTTTGAGGCGACCTAGCGGTATAATGGCAAGAGGAGGAGCAAAGTCACCGACTTCCTCTTCGAACCTTCACTAGAACCTGACCCAAGCCTTCCTCAAATCAACTTTATCTCCCTCACTGAGAAGCAAGAATTGGAAAAAAGAAGAGTCATTCGGGCGCTTATCACTGAGCAAGCTCCCGCCGAGATCCAAAATGAGCAACCCCTAACCAAACAGCCACGTGAAACCGTCGTTGCCCTCCTTATTGCAAGGGCATCATCATCTCAGCCTAGTAAGTGGGCTTGCACTTCGACTGCCAAGCAGCTATGATTGATAGATAAAGAAGAGGAGACCGCACTTCTTGAGGCCGAGCTGCTCGAATCTCAACCTGCCCGTTCCGACCGAGCAGGCCCTTCTTCCCCACCGGTGTAGGCACTAGCCGTGACCTTTAAAGGCAGGGCTGTGTCCACCACCGACTCTGTCAGTGTCGAGAAGGAACATACCTTGGCCTTCAATTTGTCCAAAAACCTGTGTCTACCCGTCGACATGGAGCGGCATGATTACTTGACCGAGCTGAAAGCTATTCGGTCAGCTACCAAGTCTCCAATGCTAGTAAGCTTCTGAGCTCTATACTTCTATTTCTTTTTATTATGATTGTTTGCTCAGCTTGTCTAATCTTTTACTGGCTGAATTGCAGGCCATGCAGAAGAGCCACGTTGCTCACAAACGTATGCTAGAACTGAGGAAAACCACTAGGGTGGCCATTTTAGATAATGAGGCCAAGGGGGTCGAGCTAAAAGAGATGTCGGTCAAACTCGCCGAGATAACCATTGACTGAGATCGGTTAGCCGAGCAAGTGAAAGCGGTTGAAGAGGACAAGCAAAAAGCCCTAGCCGAAAAGAAAAATCGCTACTTGCGTGAGCTCGCCAAGCTCGAGAAGAAGAAAGATGCCGAAATAAAGGCACTGGAGAAAAACATAGAGGACGCTAAGGATAGAGGTTACAAGGAAGGCGAAGACACCTATGTCCAGCAATGCGAAGTGGCCAAGGACATCTTTTTCAAATGTGGCTGGAAAGCAGTGGCGGAGAAGCTCGATCAGCCGACAGACTCTGAGGTCTTCCTCAACCTTCCTCCCTATTTCATTCCCAGTTACATAGCGGCTTATGCCAACACCGTGCAACAAAAGTTCCTTGCTGTGGAGGAGGAGGTCCTTGCGGCAAGATCTGCAGCTTCATCAGCCAATGATAACCCTATTGGTCAAGCCACCTCGCTAGGTTGGTTAAAAATATCCAACCAAATCCAGCCAAACATCGATCTGACTTCTGAATAAAGTGCGGGGCCGAGCTAGTAGCAACAGGTGTCGGTGCGAATGTGGATACCGAGTTGGACGATCTGTTTGTATGACCGCGCTGAAACTAGCTCTTAGTCTACTTTTTGAATTAGTTTTATCTTTTCCATTCTCTTCTCTTTACTTTTGCCATGTAATCGGCAATAAGCCCCTCCTTGCAATCGTTCCTCTAATTAATGAAAAACATCTTTTTGTTCGATTTCTGAGTCTTTCTCTTGAATGTGTCATGATCTGAATGCATGCTCTGCTGAACTAAACATCTCGGCTATATTTGATCTTGTTAACCTTCATTAACCGAGATAACCATCTCGGCTAAAGGATCTATAAATATGTTGGTCAAACCTACCAACCATTTTGGCCGAGATAACTATCTCGGTTAAGGAGTCCAAAAATTTTGTTGGTCAAACCTGCCAACCTTCTTTAGCCTAGAAACTCATCTTGGCTAAAGAAACCAAAAAACATGTTGGTCAAACCTGCCAACCTCTTTGGCCAAGATAACCATCTCGGCTAAGGAATCTGAAAAATGTGTTGGTCAAACCTGTCAACCTCTTTGGCAGAGATAACCATCTCAGCTAAAGAGGTAAAAAAGTTGAATTGGTTAAACTTGCCAACCTACTTTAGCCTAAATACTCATATCGACTAAAGAGTGCAAAATATGTTGCTCAAACCTGCCAACCTTCTTTAGCCCAGATACTCATCTCGGCTAAAGAGTGCAAAACCCTTGTTGGTCAAACCTGCCAACCTTCTGTAGCCTAGATACTCATCTTGGCTAAAGTGTGCAAAAAAAGTAGTTGGTCAAACTTGTCAACCTTCTTTAGCCTAGATACTCATCTCGGCTAAAGAGTGCAAAAAAATTTTGTTGGTTAAACTTGCTAACCTTCTTTAGCCTACATACTCATCTCGGCTAAAGAGTGCAAAAATGTGTTGGTCAAACCTACCAACCTTTTTTAGCCTAGATACTCATCTCGGCTAAAGAGTGCAAAAATGTGTTAGTCAAACTTGCCAACTTTCATTGCCCCTAATTAGGCAAAGAGTGCGAAAATTTTTGTTTACAAAAAAAAAGTATTGATTGAAATTATATCGAAAAAAATGTCTACTTGTTTTATTGAATATCAAAGAAAATTACAAGTGTAAAAAAGCTAAAAATAAAATACTTTGAGATTGGCCGTATTCCATGGCCTTGGGATAGCTCGGTTGTCTACGTCTTCGAGGTAGTAAGCTCATTTTCTTGCAAAACCCATCACTTTGTACGACCCTTCCTAGTTGGGTCCTAGTTTGCCATCCCTAAGCACCAAAGTGTTTCTTATTACTTTGCACAGCACTCAGTCTCCGATCTTGAATTTCCTTGAATGTACCGTCTTGTTGTATTTTCTGGACGATTCCTATTGATACGAGGCGATGTGTACCAGTGCCCCTTCTCTTCTTTCATCGGAAAGATCTAACTCCAAGGCTTTGGCCTCTCCATTCAAATCTAGATTGAAATTTTCACTTCTAATAGTGGGGAGGCCGATTTCCAGGGGGATTATTGCTTCCATGCCGTAAGCCAAGGAAAAAGGCGTTTTGCCGGTCGACCGCCTAGATGTAGTTTGGTACACCCATAAGACGTGAGAAAGTTCTTCAGCCCATTTCCCTTTCGCTTTTTCTAGCATTTTCTTCAAACCATCTAAGACTACTTTGTTGGAGGCTTCGGCTTGGCTGTTGGCTTGAGGGTAGGCCAATGTGGAGTTGTAGAATTCAATCTTATACCCTTCACGAAACCCTTAAAGATTTTTCCATCAAATTGGGTACTGTTGTCAGATATTAAGACCTTGGGAATTCTAAATTGGGTTATGATGTTTTGCCAAACAAACTTTTTGACGTCTTTTTCTTTGATGGATGCAAGCGCCTTTGCTTCCATCCACTTTGTGAAGTAATCTGTCGTCGCAATAAAGAACTTTCTGTTGTCCGATGTGGTTGGGAGTAGTCCCACTATGTCTAAATCCCACATTGACTCCATCCACTTTGTGAAGTAGTCTGTTGCTGCAATAAAAATTATATATATAATTTTCAAAAAAAATTAAAAATTTTGATAATAAATTATAACTTTGTAATTGTTTTAATTAAAATCTTGAGTTTTTTTAAATCATATCAATTTTAATGCTTCATTAGTATTCATTTTTTTATTTTTTGTGAGCAAACATTAGTATCCATTCAATATAACTAACAACGCAGTAAATTATATAATTTAATTATTTTTTTTTCCTTTATTACTGTTGATAGTTTTTTCCCACTCTTAACGTCATCTATTACTATCCCTCGTCTTTGTATTTTGGCTTAGTTTGGCAATTTGACTAAAAATTATTTAAATTTTTTTTTTTAAAAAATCACATCACCTCCCTTCTCCTCAACCTCCCCTCCTCTCATTTCACTGCCGTGTTACTCTTCTTCTCTAGTTTATTATCAGTCCTCTCTTTGTTTCCCCACTTTTTAATCACCGTCACCATCAAACATCACCAATAAAAAATAATTGAATTATCAAAATTATTCTTTATTTTGTTAGTGATTATTAACATAGGATTAAAATTTATATCATTTTATTTAAATTAAATTTTAATTTATTAATGTTAACATGTTGTTTGTGTGTGTGGATTGGGGAGGGGACGGGGGTAAGGTGAAATGAGATTGACCGAATCGGTTTCTTGTGTTTCGGGAAATTGAGGGTTACTAGTCAGGTTTCTTGTATTTTGGGAAATTGAGGGTGGCTAGTCTACAACAATTAGGGATGAGTAACGAATATTTTGATTCGTTTAAATTAATTGAATTGAACCAATTTTTTACATTTTGGATAGATATATGATGACGAGTAGACGGTTGCAAATTGATTTTTTTCAATTTGTCTAGTTTTGAATGAATGGTAGATTTGAGATTCCTCTGAGCGCAACCGAACCGCCAAACTACGAACATCCTAGTAATTTGTAAGATTTTGTGTTTTCAATTTATTTAGATATTCTGTTTGTATTTTCAATTGAAACAGAATTTAAATATTTCGTTGTGTTTTCAATTTGGAAATCTTTTTATCAAATAGTAAGTGTTGATATTTGATATTTTTGTGTGAAAAATATAAGGTTTAATTTTGTCATTTAAAAAAAAATCAAATTAAATAGTTTTTAAATAAAAAAAATAATGAAATAGTTTTGATAATGTATAGTTTTTTTTATACGTATTTATTACTTGTATTTGACAATTTGCTTGATAATCTTTTAATTATCTTGAGTTGGATTGTTATATAAAAAACAATGTTAACAATTTGTTGTATTATATTCAAAATTTATAAAAGTTTGAACCGCCAAACCGATTCGTATCTATTTGTTAATCCATCAATCCGCATCCGTCAATTCGACAGACGGATGCAAATTAATTTTTTCTAAGAGCATCTCCAATGGTTATTGCTATTTTGCTATTACTATTGCTATAATTTGGCAATGAATAGTGTTATTTTGCCAAATTATAGCAATGGTGCTCCAATGGTTATTTGCTATTTTTGGCAAATCTCAACCAACTTTCCTTCCAAGTTTGTAGGTGTTGTTTGGATATAGGTTTTTTGTGATTTTATTTTTGTTTATTTTTTGTCTTTTGTGACATTTTTTTACCTATTTGTTAAAAAAATTATATATTTATATTATTCCCAACTAGACAAATATAAAAAATTAAAAAAATGAAAAATTGGAAAAAAAAAATTTGTTTGATTAATTCACCCCACCAAAAAACATATCACTGCATATTTAATAAATTTTTTTAACTACACAAAAAATAAACAATCACCAATTACCCACCAACAACCAACCACCAACCACCAACAACCATCCATTATTAACCTAGCATTCATTCACTCACAACCATCCACCCACCCAACAACCATCCATCATTCACCCATCCACAATTTTCTCTATAAATATAACATAAGGTTTTCTACAATTTTCATATTCACCTACCCATCATTTTCATATCTTCAAAACTCTCTGTACCCACCAAGAAGATTTTCTACAATTTTTATATTCACCCACTCACCCATCCACCTATAATGAACAATTTGAGTAAAGCCATATTAAATGGAGATTTTGATGAATCTTCATCATCTGATGATGATATTATCATGATGCAACTATTCACAGTGCAACAACAAAGATTACAGATGTTAAGCCTAAACCAACAAACCAGACATGTTGATTCCACAAGTGGTCGTCGATACATTAATCGTGAGAGGGTCAAAGACGACGAACAAATTTATAGAGATTATTTTGCAGATAATCCTGTCTATCCAGAATAATACTTCCGAAGACGTTTTCAAATGAGGCGGTCATTGTTTGTTAGTATCTTACACGATATTCAACAAGTGAATGAGTACTTCATCCAAACCCGTGATGCCACTGGTGCTCCTGGATTATTCGGTGTACTGAAGATGACTGCAGCACTTCGGATCCTACAATACGACGTGCCTACTAATGCTGTAGACGAGTACATTAGAATCGGTGAAAGTACTGTAATTGCCGCTTTAAATTTTTTTACTAGATCAATTGTTGCTACCTATGAAGCCGTTTACTTAAGATCTCCAAATGAAGCAGATGTCGCCAGATTATTGCAAGAGGGAGAGCAACGCGGGTTTCCTGGAATGTTAGGGAGTTTGGATTGTATGCATTGGCGTTGGGATAAATGTCCAAGTGCCCAAGCCGGTGCTTAAACTGGACACTATCACAAACCAACAATTGTACTCAAGGCAGTTGCCTCCTATGACTTGTGGATTTGACATGCTTTCTTTGGCATGCTTGGCTCTCTAAATGACATTACTATTCTTGACAGGTCACCTTTATTTGCTGAATTAACTAGAGGACGTGCCCCTGCTGCCAACTACACCATCAATAATCACGCGTACACCATGGGGTATTATCTTGCTGATGGTATCTATCCTCATTGGGCAACGATTGTGAAAACAATATCTCAACCTTAAGGCGTAAAGAGACAACTATTTGCGAGGATGCAGGAGGCATGTCGGAAAGATGTCGAAAGGGCATTTGGAGTGCTCCAAGCACGATTTAATATTGTCAGCGTGCTAGCTAGAGGTTGGAGTGATGAGGATCTGTACTACATCCTGAAGACGTGCATTATTTTGCACAACATGATCATTGAAGACGAGCGTGATATTCCAGAAAATGAACGCAGTGCAGCACAACTTGAGACTGATACCAGTAATTTGGGCTGTCAAGTGTCACGCGATCCGAATGAGGAGTATGGTCAATTTATGTTGAATCGACAAAGGATTAGATCTATTGAAGCCTATAATGTAATTCGTAATGATCTAATTGAACACTTGTGGTCCCGAGCTGGAGAGTTAGATTAAGTTTGCATTTTATCTTTTTAATGACAGTTAATGTCATTTAATGTCAGTTAATGTCTTTTTATTCTAATAAAATGTTCTTCATTTAATGTCTTTTTATTTTATTTTTTTATTATAATATTACATTGTGAAGTATGAAATACTCAAAAAAAAAAAAAAAAAAAAAAAAACAACATGAAATTTCATTACCAAATAAAAATTACATTACAAATAAAGACTAACAATTACATAAAAAAATAAATGATATTGCAAATTTTAAAAATACATTATCCCGTAATTATTCATCAGGAGGTAGGGGGAAATAAAAATTTGGGCTGCTCACATTTGAGGACCACTTGGCGAAAATCTCATTTTTTCGCATTGTGTAATACGCTTTCATCTGAGGGTCCAAATAAGAAATGTTCGTAGTCATTATTTGGTGTTCTTCCTTTTTCATCTCGAACTCATGTTTTTTCATCTCAAGTTCTTTCATCTCCTGCAGTGCTTGAATCATTTTTTCTTCTTTTTCCTCTTTTTTCTTTTCTTTCTCAGCAAGGTGTTGGTTAAATGTGTCTAATTGTATCCTCATTTTTTAGACTTTAGTTTCAATGACTTGATTTCTCTGAAATAATTTTTTTTTGCAGATTTCCTACCCATCGGCCTTTTACCCCTTGCAGAGACACTGCCCTCACCAACAGTTGGATTGTTACCAACACTTGGACTGTTGTCGTCTTCAAGAGAAATGCAGTTTTCCATAGGGAAATCAGGGGCTGAATTAGGGGTAAACACTGTATGCATCCTTGACTTTACCGTATTCGTGGGAGCTACATCTTGCCACCTGATATTGTCTTGCAATATTGGCCAACAATGTTCAAAAGCGAAATATTTGTTTTCATTTTGATGGTATAACAGTTTTGCTTGAAGCATCTGTTTAAAAAAAATTGAAACATTATTTAATTACGTAATTTTTATACGATACCAGAATAAGAAACTAAACATAATAACTGAAAATAAAAACTTACTATATCAACTTGAGAAATCCCACTTGGGTGAAGATTTCCGACTTGAGCTAAACATCCCCGAAATTTGTTAGAACATTTCATGATTATACCCCATCAAGATTGAATAGACACTTGTGTTCTAGACTGATCATTCTGAAGTAGGCAATAATTTTCGTAAATTTTCTCCAAAAAGTGAGCATACGATTGCGAATTGCCAACAATTGGGTCTTCCGAAATGTGACACCAAGATTTACAAATTGCCTTATCTTCTTCAATGGTGAATGATTTTCCTCTCTTTGTTTTTGATGAACCTTCCATAGTGATTGGATGAAAAAACTAAAAAGAAAATAATTTAAAAGGTTTGCTGTGGAATCAGATACAAAGAAGAGAGGAGAAAAGAAAAATTAAATGTAAATGTTTGTGTGAAATAAAAGTGGTATGGAGGGTTTCAATTTATAGAAATTAAATATATTACCGTTTGGCAAATAGCTGTTTAAAAGAGCTGTTGTAAAAAATAATTAATTTTTTTTTTTGTTAAACAAACCAAACAGAGCCCAACGGCTCTTTATTACACTGAGGCATCACCTTATTTTGCCATAGATCTAGAATGATCCACTCTCTTCTCACTCTCATTCTCCTCCACGACTCTTCCTCTCCCTCTCATTCTTACTTTGTCTTCTCCTCCATGGCCGAAACCAAACAGAGCACAAACCAAACAGAGCACAAGCCATTCTCCCTTCTCCTTCATGGTCAAAACCCCTCTCTCACTCTCTCACTCTCTCTCCCTTTCAGTCTCTCACTTTGTCTCCCTCTTCTCAAACCACTCCCCCTTCTTCTCCATGATCGAACCCCTTCTCTTCCATGATCTCCTCCATGATCGGAACCCCTTCTCTCCCTTCTCCTCCATGATCGGAACCCCCTCTCTCTGGTTTCACTCTGTCTCCCTCTCAATCCTCACCTCCGATCTGTGTACTCTCCGTTTCTGGTACGATCTCCATCTATATACATACTTATATATATATATATATATGTTTTGATCTGTCTTCATATATACATGTATATATGTTTTAATCTGTCTTGATCTCCATCTATACGATTTGTCTTCATGTGTATATATATGTTTTGATCTGTCTTGATCTCTATCTATACAATCTGTTTTCATGTGTTTTGATCATATATATATATATATAGATGTTTTGATTTGTTCCTTCATCAATTTTTTATATTTGTCTTCATCAATTTTTTTTGTTCATCAATTTTTTATATCTGAAAATTGGGTTTGATTTTGGAAAATAGGTTCCCTACTGGATTAATTTTGTTGTTTTCAACTGAATTTGGTGCCAAATTCCTGTTGATTTTTGTTGATCTGGCAAGCTTGGCATCTGCTATTTCACTTGCCAAATTTGAGAACACATATGGCATCTGCCATCTTTGGCAAGTAAAATAGCAGACCGTTGGAGACTCATTTTTGCCATTCCTGTCATTTTTTAGCTTTGGCAACTGATATAGCAGCTCCATTGGAGATGCTCTAATTCGTTAATCTAATGGATGAATAACGAATTAAAAAATTTTCAACCACAAGCGAACTGTAGATACCCCAATAATTACAGTGGAGCCTATGTGGAGATTTATGTGGGGACCACTGCTTTCGGTCGTGGTGTAAAGCGTGGCCTTTTCTAGTTGTTTGTTTGGAAGTAGGAATAATATTCATTTGGATATATGTTTTGGGCATCACTTGGCCTTATTTGATAACTTTCAATTTTAGTTTAAAAAAAAAATATTATTATAAGTTGTCATATCATTTTTTTTTTGTACATATTTTCATAAAATATTAAAAAATTATTAAAATAATCTATTCTTAAACGATTCCTAAACGAGACCAAGCCTTACCATTTGGTGCCATGTGTAGGGGTGTAAATTTGGCCCTGCCCACCCGGGCTCTGGCCCAGGCCGGCCCATGTCAGGTCTCGCGGGCTCCAGCCAAAATTCAGGCTGGGCCGGGCCGGTCCACAAGCTAGAAAATTAGGCTTAGGTCCAGGGGTATTCGGGCCTTGAGCCAGTCGGGCTGGGCTGGTGGGCCTAGGCCTGGGCTTGAGCTCGGGCTTGGGCAGGCCTGAACAATTTTTTTTGTTTTTTCACTAAGAAAAACACTAGGCCTTGGGCCGGGTCTTGAGTGGGCTTTAAACGGGCCCACGAGTGGGATTGGGCTTCAAAATAATGGCCCAGGCCCAGTCCTAGGATCTCGGGCTGGGCTCAGGCCTGGGCCCAAATGGGTCGGACCCACCTCGAGCTGCGGGCAAATTTCAAACCTCCCACGAACCGCGGGCCATTTTTACACTTCTAACCATGTGGTACTCTCAAAATTGCTGATAGTGTATATGAGTTTCAGTTGGATTATGGGCCTTGTCCGCCCTACTTCGATAGGGGCAGATTCATACTCATGCCATTTTTTCTAGTTAAATTCAAGGGTAAATTAAAATTAGGGACAATTATCAAAAAAAAAAAGAAAAAAAAAAAAGAAAACCTTAAGATTTGAGTCTTAAAATAAAATAAATCAAGAATTTTTAATTTTGGCAATTTAAATTATAGTATTTTAATTTATTTTTAATATAAAATTTTGGCCTATTTTTATTAATTAAAATTGATAGAAAATAATATTTTAGTTAATATTAAACTTAATATACATATATATAAAATGTCTAAATTATCATTTTTTATTGAATTTAATAACTAAAGTATCAATTTTTTTTTGGAACATGAAAAAGGATGCTCTGAAATGTCATCATTGCATCTGAGGGCTCAGGCCTCGAGGTAACCGGTCGCCAAGCTGATTTAACTTAACCAATAGGAAGTGACTCACCACCGAGGTACTGTCACGACCCAAACCCGGCCCTATGGGTTTAGCACCGTAACCGGCCAGTAATCCGTGATTACCGAAGGCCTGTTGAACAGTAATACAATAAAACAGAGTACAGGGCCTGGCGGAAGCCAATACAGTAAATAACTAGTGTCCATTGAGCTGTGGAAATCTGTATGCCAAAAACATTTTTATGCATTCACACGGTTCGAAACGGTACAGTCTACACAATCATTTACAACATTCAGTACGGGGACTTAATCCCTCGATAACGGTACAGTATAACAGTAAACAGTCTATACAGTGATACAACACAGTGAGGAGGCCGACGGAAAAACTAAAACAAAATCCCAAGGCCATAAACACGGCAATGCGGAACCTCACAGTGAGGCACATAGGCTGGCTGACAAAACTGGAATAACTCCGACGCTTCTAGCTCTGGTCCGGTGCCTGTACACCTACATATATATATGAGCAGTGAGCTAAAGCCCAGTGAATAACATAATGTATAAAGAGTTAAGAATGTAATGTCCTTACAGTAATGAAAAAGTTCATTATTTCAATCAGTATTACAGTCGTTCAGTACAATAAACAGTCATATGTGGTACATCCATTAGCATAACAGTAACAGTAGGTCAAAAGACCGAACAATAATGATGGCCAGTCATTCAGTAACAGTATGGTTCCACAAGGGAACCGACAGAGATCTCTGTACCAGTAACAGTCGGTAACAGTAGTGCTAAGGATGCCACAGTACAGTTCAGAAATAAAGGACATACATTCATTCAGTAAATAATTCCAGTTCAGTAAACAGTTCAGTTCAGTATTCAAAAGATGACCATTTTGAACATATCTTTATACAATCGTTACTCACAGTGATTGGGCTACAGTGTGCTAGAGCGCGTCTCTCCAGTCGCCAACCCTAAACATTAACAAATAGAACGCACACTAAGTTTAACAGTCGGGAAGGATGATAATTAAATCCCTAAATTTCCTCGGTGTGGTTCTATGTCTAAATCCTCATTAAGATGTCTTAAACTAGGCCTAAGAATGCCTAGGATGCGATGAGGATGCAAAAATACAGTCGGAAGGCATTTTTCAAAAGTTGCTGAAAATAGGCGCTTCGCTCGAGCGAGCCTCCCTTCGCTCGAGCGAGCTTATGAACAGTGAAAATACTGGATGCTCGATTTTTACGCGCGATACCACGCTCGATGCTCGCTCGAGCGAGCTTGCAAAACCAAAGGGCTCGCTCGAGCGAGTAATCCTCGCTCGAGCGAGGAAGCCAAATCTGGAATTTCCAATTTGTCTCCCAAGTTCGAACTAAGCATTCAAACATCCAAAACTCAACCTCTTGGCCCCAAATTCTGGAAAATACATCCCAATACAATGAATAACAAGTTCCAAAAGCTAATTTGTACATGCAAGGGCCAAAGGTGAGTCAATTAAAGCCATTTTTCAAACCCATTTCAAGAACATTTTGTAAACATGCAATGCATGAGCTTTAAACCAAATTCAATCTTCAAATCTTGCTCTAATGAGCTCAATAGTTGGAAAACCAAATGAAAACATGGCCTTTGATAAAAACATGAGCATGCATGAACATTTCATCATGGATTCAACTTCAAAATGCACCAATCCAAGCATGCATGCATCCATGGAGTTCCAATTCAACATTTATGAACTAAATCATGACTTACTTCCCTATAATCATGATACATGCAAGATGAAACTTAAAAACAACAAGAAGATGATGATTTCACTTACCTAAGGCTCAATTTCAAGGTAAGGAAGTTGATTATGCCAGTTTACACTTTAATTCCCTCAAATTCCAAGCATGCAAGATGAAATCCTCCAATCTCCTACTCTCTCTCTCTAATTTCGGTGTAGGCAGGAATAGAGCTGGTGAAATGTTGTTTTAACTAATGTATAAGGCTCAATACAAGATTAGACAAAGGTCCACTCAATGGCAAAGTGGTAATTACATCAAACTCTTTAATTGGCTTTAATTAATCTAATTTAATCGTTCCTAAACAATTTTCAGATAGATATACCATTAAATCACAAATATTCTCGTGATTACAAAACACTAAACGGTTTCTAAATCGGCCGCCGATAAGGCCTTCAATTAGCAGTTTAAACATATAAATTTAAACAGATAATCAATCAATCAAACAGATGCAATATGCAATATAATAATTAAACTCATTCAATTTCAGCTTCAATTTCAATCAGTTTATTCAGTAACTCAATTCATTCAATCATCAGTCATTTTCGGTTCAGTTTAGCAGTAATCAGTATATAATTCAGTGGCTTATCGGTAATCAGTACGAGGGTTGTTACAGGTACCAACGGAGTTCAATCATACGCCATAGACGAGCCCAGAATTCGATTGGAGTACATAGCGAGATTTCCGCAGAGAACCACTGAAATTGCATGCCCAGTATTTCGTTCCTCCCATAAGTCGAACCTGAATCACGCCTATAAAAAATGATGTTTTCTCCACTAGGCCACCACTCCCGATAGTTCTTAACGAAGGAGATCTATGGTTACTAAAATTAAGCTCTATGTGGTGAGTAGAGAGGTGAAAAATTATTAATTGTCATTTTCCATAAGGTGTGTGGGCCGACTCATTCGTAGGGCAGCTTGTCCGTCTACTTGTACCACAAACACTCTTACCTATCTCCTATAGTTGATTGCGATTTTTGCAAAATCATTCAGATCAATTGTCTTTGCCCATAAATGTATTTTTAATTAGTTTTCAACCCAGCCTCATGTTTCTTCAAATTTTGCCAACTTATAATGGCATTTGACACCCATATAATTGAACCACCGCACTTCTTCCATAAAAATCAACAAAATTAATAAATATGTGGCTAATACAAGTATAGCCCAAGTCCTAAACTTTGGCCAATAAAATAGTACCCTTCCAATCAAGAAAGCCAATTATGCCGGCGCCCCCCCACCCAAAAATAAATAAATAAATAAATAAATAAATAACACACAAAATACCTCATGACAAAGGTATAATGTGAAATAATTAAGTGTAAACTGCACTAATTTTCAGGGCATAGGTGTAAGTCCAGCCTTGATCTTCTGAATGGTGGCAATATCAGTCTTAAAAGACTTAGCCAAAATAGTATCATCAATACCGGTAGTGAAAACACCGTTAGGAACCGACACAGTCCCCGCGTTCGCACTCCCAAACGACGAAACAGCGAGAGCAGGTTTCTGCCCATCGGCATTATACTGGAAATGCGCAAGTCCCTTAGGAAACACGAACGCATCTCCTGCTTGAATTGTTTGAGTGAACAACTTGTTTGTTGTGTCGACAAACCCTACTTGCAACATGCCATTGATGAGGAAGAGAAGCTCAGCAGAGCGAGGGTGAGTGTGAGGAGGGTTGACAGCACCTGATGGGAACTGAAGCACAGCGCAAGAGACGCTCTGACCATTGAGAGCGGGTAGCTCGGCCATGCTGGCTTTTGAAACTTTAAAAGTGGTGGGTAGGGGTGCTCCGACGAGTGCTCTCATACCCGTGAATGTGAAGAAGGTTCCGGTAATGTTGGTTACATTTGGTGGAGCTATGAAGTCTGTGAGTATGTCTGGATCGCCAGACATTGCGACTTGGGTTACAATGGCGAATGAGGCTACAAAGAGGAGAATAGCTCTTGATGCCATGTTAATTATCTTTAATAGTGTGTGTTTGTGTGTCTGTAGTGTTGTTAGTTATGATAGTAGAGAGATGTACTTGATTGTGGGTGCTTGGAATTTATGGGTTAGGAGTGAGATATTTATAGGGAGTGAAAGTTGACGGGGGTTTGGGTTGATTTGCTTTGCTTTGTAAGTAATCTCGGAATATGGACACATGGTATTATGATTGATGGAGAAAGTGGATAGGTTGAGTATTATGTTGGGTGATTGAAAAATATAAAAGAACATATTAAATGATAATTGGTTAAGAAGTACACATATTATTTCGAGAATATTGAATAATTTTCCTTGTAGGCCTAGGTGGATGACAAAAAAAAACTTGGAAACTACGATTGCAACCTCGTAATTGCTGTTGTTTGATTTTGTTATTGTTTGTGTTTTACAAGAAACGGAAGAATGTTGAAGTGGTCTAATGTGGAAACTTCTGTTGTCGCAATTGCGGGTTCACTGTTATTTATTGATTTAATTATGTAAGATGTCCTATTGCCATGCATCAATTTTGAGTGCGGACATATTGGATATGGTAAAATTAAGACCACGTATAATATCTATCGGAAAAATTATTAGATACTCTTAAAATATTATATATTATTATTTATGTGTTCCTTTTGATTATATGATTTTTCAAAACTACTACATAATTATTTCATTTGTACAAGTCAAATCTAAAACCAAAAGCAATTCAAAAACAGAGATAAATAAATTTTAAATAAAAATATAAAATTCTTATTTAAAATTATGATTTTAAGCACCAAATTAACTTGAACAAACCTTAGTTGATATGAAAATCTCATTCTCCTAGTTTGGCCCTAAAATCAAAATCCTGATTTCCCCTGGTCTAATAAGTTTGAACAAGTGATTAATCTCAAGACAAGCTTCTTTTAATTATATTGCAAATGTGGAAACCCTGTTCTTGTTTTCCAGTTATGAATCCATTGTTCTAATAATTGAGAACTCTTTTAATCATTTTTTAAGCATCTTTGACCACCATCGATAATATCAAGCGTCTCCTCTTACTAACTGTTTTGAGCTCTCATGAATCCAAGGGGTTACTTCTTGAAGAGGTCAATCATTGTGAACATCAAACCTTGCCGGACCTCTTCACCAAATTGTCTCATTTGGTATCATTCCTTATAAATTGATCATTCTCAAACCAAATATAATCACACTACAACAAAACGCACCAATGGCGACTAAAAAATAGAATTTCGTCGCTGAAAGGTGCACAAATGGCGACTAAATCCATTTTAGTCGCCAAAATGAAGACATTTGGCGACTAAAATAATTTGGTCGCCAAATGTATATGTATTGGCGACTAAAAAATCAGTTTGGTCGCCTATTATATGGGTTTCAGCGACTAACACGATTTTCGTCACAAAAAGTCATGGTTTTTGCCGACTAAAACAAATTAGTAGCCAAAGGTGCTGCTTTTGGCGACTAAAAAGCAGATTGGTCGCCGATTGTAGGTGTTTTGGCAACTAAAACCAGATTGGTCGCTAAAAGTGAAGCTTTTTGGCTACAAAAAAAAAAAATTAGTAGCTAAAAACTGAGTATTGGCGACTAAAATTCTGTTTAGTAGCCAAAAGGGGACGTTTTTGGCGACTAAAATTAGGTTTCGTCGCCAAAAGTGCTGATTTTTAATTGGAACTTGTTTTTTTTAGCGACAAATAAATAATTAGTAGCCCAAAATAATACAATTAGCGACTAAATAATGGTTTTAGTCGCCAAAAGTCGCCTAAATTTTTTTTTAATAAATAATTTATTTTTGACATAAATTATATTGAATTAAAAAATTATATTTATAAATATTATTTTGTATTAATTGCGGTTAATATACTATATAAATAATATATATTGCATATATGTTCATGTGATGATGTGCTGGCATAGTGGAGGGAGTGTTGTGCAAAGGGTTTGGCATGTGGAAGTGGGACGTCGCAAGTTCAAAACCAGGTGGGAGCAATAGGTTCAATTTTTTTTTTTTTTTAAACTGAGTATTGGCGACTAAAACAGGTGGTCGCCAAAAGCTTTAGTTTTGGCGACGGAAAAAATAGTCGCTAAATGTATAAATTAATAAAATAAAATTCACTATTAGCGACTAAAAATTTAGTTGCCAAATGTATAAATTAAAAAATAAAAATGAGCTTTGGCGACGAAAATTTTAGTCGCTAAAGGTGCTGTTTTTGGCGACTAAAAGCGGGTTAGTCGGCCATACCTTCCGCGACCGTTTTCCAGCGACAAACATGGCGACTAAAAATTTAGTCGCGAAAACCTTAAACCCGACTTTTGGCGACTAAAAAAATCACTTTTGGCGACTAAAAATTTAGTCGCCAAATGTGTATTTTCTTGTAGTGTCATCTCAAAATAATAATAATAATATAATAATAATAATAATAATAATAATAATATAATAATAATAAAAAAAACAATCTCGTTCTCATAAACTACTCTTAAACAACTCTTATTCCAAATAATGGCCTCCTCAATCTTGTTAAAATGTGCTCTATTTTTCCTTATCTCTTTCTTTGCCACTTCCTATATTGCTCAAGCCGGTGATCCAGATATTTTATCTGACTTCATAGTCCCTGCAACTTTCAACAACCCAATTGATGGAAACTTCTTCACCTTCATCGGAATGCGCGGACTCCCTGCTAACTCGACAAACCCACCAATCTTCAAGGTCACAAAAGCTCCATGGCTGAGTTCCCAGCTCTCAACGGCCAAAGCGTGTCGATGGCAGTTCTTCAGTTCTAGCCGGTGGTGTTAACCCACCGCACACCCATCACCGCTCAGCAGAGCTTCTTTTCCTAGTGGAAGCACTACAACAAAATTGACTTTTTACGATTTGCAATGCATGCCGTAAAAACTCTTTCACGGCATGCACACAAATGCCATTATATGACATGTCGTGGAAAGTTGAGCGTCATTTACGGCATGCAAGAAAAGTTGTACAAAGTAATAAATTAAACATTAATGACATGCTTTGTATGTCGTATATAATTTTTTACAACATTTTTGTCATGCCATAAATTATCATACTTTTCATGGCATAATTTTGCATGCCGTAGAAGGTTATTTTTAATATATTTATGGCATACTTTGTATGCCGTATATAATATTTTACGACATTTTTTGCATGTCATAAATCATCACACTTTTCACGACATAATTTTGTATGCTGTAGAAGGTCATTTTTAATATATTTATGACATACTTTGCATGCCGTATATAATCTTTTACGACATTTTGTTATATGTCATAAATCATTATATTTTTCACGACATAATTTTGTATGCCGTAGAAGGTTATTTTTAATAATATATATATATAGGAGTATAACTTTGCTTAACAGTAAGCAGATAATAGCTTATAAAATGTAACAACCGGTGAACAAACCAAGCAGAGTCAGCAATTATGAAGTAAGCAAAAAAAAAAACTAATATTCATACACCAAACAACTGCATATTAACTTTTATCCTCAGCTTCTATCATATCAAGCTGATAACAACCTCACAAGCATACAAATCAAGAAAAGTATTCAAATCATAAAATTCACTAATCTCACTACTAAAAACCAGACTTTTTGCCACGGACCAATGTACAAAAACATTACAATAAACTACTAAAAAAAACAACCAGCCAGGACATAAATACATGGAAACCTCAGTGAACAGTTAAACATAGAAACAAATTCACAATCCAATGGAAAATGTTACAAGTGCAGTTGTATGCTCTTTTAATCAAAACTACCAACCACTATAATAACATCAAACAATAGATCAAGATATTTCTACACTTAGTACCTTCACCACAAGGGGACTTCCTGGTAGTGATATGAAGAACCTTGGTGGGCATCCTGATAGGTCCCTTCATGATATATGATAGATGAATAGTTTAAATTAAGAGCATCTTTGACACCTCCAGCTACTAATATATGATTATCTTTTATCATCACCATATCAAATAATCCCATTATGTGATTCCGCCCTCTACCTATTAGTACCTGCTAAGAGAGACACAAAAGATTACCAAAAAGAATTTAATTAAAAACGGATAACAGATACAGTGCAACTACGAAGGAGAAAGCCAAAATAGGTGAATGGATTAAGTTCATTATGTAAACTTCCAGTACCATAAGCTTGGATCTTCATAACATCAAGTAGTCCCTAAGAGCTTAAGATAGGGCCCTTTCACTACAACAAGTTTAATATCAATATCAACCAATGAAAAACTATAAGCTGTGTGTTTCATATCAATTCTAAGTAAGACAGATGCCACTTACAAAAAATAGTACTCTTAAGGAAATCATATACATATATTTGGATGTGAAGTGTTTAAGCAGAAGTCGAAGTTAAGAAATATGCACATTTGCTAATCATAGAATCATTCAATATCCATTACCATTAAGCATATAAACATTGCTTTTGAACATCATGGCATCAAACTTTTCATATATTTTTCATCAAATGAACGGATACCAGATACCTTAAACATAAACAAAACCAACAAAAATGTACTTATTGGATTTACTTGGCTTAAAAAAAATTTAAAAAAATAATAAAATAATAAAATAAAAAGTCAGTCAAGCTACCTTTGGAACCAAACCATGACCTTTTCAAAAAAGTATAATATAATGACTTACACCATTAAAAGGTATTTGATTGGTTAGCCCACTTAGAGGGTTATTAAGAAGAAGGAAAATCCCTTCATGGCACAAAATTTTTCAAACCCAAACATAAACTTCGTAAGATGATTTAAAACAGTAGACACCCATTAAGATAGTTATTTGTTCTCAATATTTGACAAAAACTGCCCACAGAGAGAGTAATTCTAAAGTTAAGAAGAAGAAAACCTCAGCCATAAGGGAATCCGAAAAAAAAAAAAAAAAAAAGAGGGACAAAGTTGAAGAATTGCAAGTGGTGCTACAGAACTTTGGTGGGAGTAACAACAATATCAACACCTAGGAAGGCCCCAAAATAAAAACATAACAAGAAAAAATAATTTTGAAAAAAAAAAAAAATACTAACAAAGTCCAACTCACACAATGAAGATCAAACTCAGGCACAAAAACAAAACCACATCATGAATCATAACCACCATTCAGTTCTCAAATATACAGTTACAAAGGCAAAATCAGTCTTGCAGAGATATATATTATAGTTCCTTTTGTATGAAACAAGGCAATTATCTTTCTTTAAAAAAACTGAATTAAAAGATTATAATATGGTGCAACAATTCAAAGTCCTATAATCACATTACTCTTTTCAGAAATTAGAAAGTACTTCCTAGGTTTCTTTGGGGGCAAATCCTGCTAATCTAAGTCTTTCTTTTTAAAACTTGAGCATAGACTTTCAATTGAGCCCAATGAATTTCTCACATAGCCCTCTTTGAAATAACCAAAGCCTAAAGGACATGGTTTCTTAAAAGAGCCTTGTTGGCCAATAGCTATTCCATAATCTCATTTTCTCATATTACTGTTAGCAGCACAATATAAAAAATAAGGTTAATTACATCAAGACATCTCAACTACTAGAGAATATTTACTTACCTCCCACATCTATGAACTTATACATTTTGACTAGAGATTTGATGAAAAAATAGAACATGAATTTTAAACACACAATTTTAATAGTGGATAAAGAACACTTGACTTCTATATCGATTCATACAATTTTACATTGAATAATGCTACTTTAACAAAGAGAATAAAAATTTTCACTAACATTGTATGGTTATAAAAGCCAGAAATCTGCAAGGCTTTATAATCTCCAAGCAAGTTTGAGATCAATTTTGTAGGAATTTCCAATTCACCTTTTGAGATTAAGAAGTATGACCAAAGCCAAAATCAACCTTCTCTGTCAATTGGCAACACTTTTTATTTTATGATTTAAATTTCAATTGATCTTAAAACTACAATTTAAAGTCATGAATGGACTTAAAACAAAGAACCCATGTAAAATGTGAACATCAAAATGTGAACATCAATTTTGCCAAAATCATTTTATACCAAGTCCTGTGGATCCAAATATGCAAGTATATCAAAGGAAATTCGTTAAGACATGAGACATTCTTAAATAGCTCATAACAGTATTTATGAGACAATTTCGAGTTCTACAAGGTGATACTTCATAATTATTATTACCCAGAATCCCTACTCCTTGAAAAACAAATAGACAACTTTTATTTATAAACTCATCCTAATGAAATGCCAAGCAGAATCTTACACCACATCATGGAAGCATCATACAAGGAGAGAGAAACAAACTCTATTTTAATTTTTCTCCATAAGGGTAGCACTCTCTAGGACCTATCTATACAACTCTACATCAAAAAAAAAAAAAAAAAAAATTTAAAACACTTAACCTACAATGATTTCTATAGATACAGGGGGGGGGATTAATGACATGATATGAAACCAGTTAACAATAAAAAATGTTTAAGCATTAATTGAAAAATATAGAACTGCTACTGGTTTCATGGTTTCATATTTCATTTTATGTACACAACATACAGAGCATGTAAAACTAACCATTATTAACTAAAATTCAATATATTGAAGACCAGTATGCAACTAATAAAGCAATACCTTCTGCTTTTGTTCTTCAGTTAGAGTACCAGGCATGGCCATATCAAGGATATTCATAGCCACTTGTGCAGTAGACTTCGAAGTAGACTTCGACTGAAAACATTATTAACTAAAATCATAGGAATCTCGAAATGCAAGCGAAAATTAGCACGTAAGAACCAGAGAACAGGAGCTAAAGAGAGAGAGAAGGTACCGTGAAAACGTTCTTCGAAGTAGACTTCGACTGAAGCGATCGCGAAGAGGACCTTTTTGTTCAATCCCAAAATGTGCAATCACAGAAATGAAAACACATTCAATAAGGGCATGAAAACCCTAGAAATCAAAATCAAAGAGAGATGAGAGAGGAGAATTGGAACACATAAATTCATGGCTTAGAATCAAATTAATCGAATAGATATGCAAACACCGAATTTATCAAATCCGTGGAAGGGGCTTAGAATCAGAATTGAACTCCAAGGTCGGAATCGAACTCCAAGTTTAGAGTAACAGAAGCTTGTGGTGGTCGGTGGTGGTGCTCGTGCGTTTGTGTGAGACGCCGATGAAAAGAGAGAGAGAGAGAGAGAGAGAGAGAGAGAGAGAGAGAGAGAGAGAGAGATAGACGTATGAATGCAAAATCTGTGTGATTTTAATCTCAAATGCAAAGAATGTATGACGATCTATTAGGGGATTTGAAGGTCTGGTTCGTTTTCTAGGGTTTTGAAGGAGGAGGAGGAGGAAGAGGAGGAGGAGTGAAGAAGAGAGACGGGTTGGGTTTTATAGGCGAGTCCTTAATCCGATTTGAATATACTAACCCACCCAGGGGTTGGAAATTGTTAGTTTTTTTTTTTTAATTTAAAAAAAATATCAGATTGAAATTTTTTTAGTAGAAGTTTTCTCGACATGCTAATATATGTTGTGTAAGGGTATAACATTTTATAACATAAAATGTATGTCATCTTAAATGGAAATATTTGTATGTCGTGAAAATATGTAATTTTTTTTCTCAAAATCCCACTGGATGCAATTATGCCTTAAAAGAGACACTAAATTATAAAATAACATATAAATTATTTTTTGCGTTGTTCTCAATTAGGAAAGTGTAAGGTGAGAAGCTTGGTTGGAAATTATTAGCTTTTTTAAATCAAAAAAAAAAAAAATTCGGATCGAAATTTTTTTTAATAAAAGTTTTCATGACATGCTAATGCATGCCGTGTAAAGTTATAATATTTTACGACACGAAATGTATGTCGTCTTAAGTACAAATATTTTATGACATATTTTTGTATGCCGTGAAAATATACATTTTTTACGGCATGATTTTGCATGCTATAAAAAAATTCCGGATTGAATTTTTTTTTTGCAAAAGTTTTCACGACATGTTAATGCATGCCGTGTAAAGTTATAATATTTTATAACATAAAATGTATGTCGTCTTAAGTACAAATATTTTACGACATTTTTTTGTAAGTCGTAAAAACATACATTTTTTACGGCATACTTTTGCATGCTATAAATATATGAATCAACGACTTATATGGTATGTATGCTGTTATTGACAAAACATTAACGGCTTGCAAAAAAAAAAAAAATGCCGTAGAATGTATTAATTACGACATGCATTTAATGCATGTCGTAAACATGATGCCGTAAATAGTTAATTTTGTTGTAGTGAAGGTAGTATGGAAGTTGGTTTTGTTGACACTACAAACAAACTCTACACTCAGACGCTTCAGGTTGGAGACATGTTTGTGTTTCCAAAGGGATTAGTACACTACCAATACAATGCCGATGCCACTAAAGAAGCCACTGCTATCTTTGCATTCGGAAGTGCAAATGCAGGAACTGTGTTTGCTCCAGTGACTCTGTTTGCTACCGGGATTGACGATGGAATTCTTGCCAAGTCTTTTAAGACCGATGTTGCTACCATTCAAAAGCTTAAGGCTGGTCTTGGTGCTATGGCCTAAGTTATATGAGAAGTCAATTACATTAATCAATCAAGAACCGGTCGCCTACCATTGCAACTGTTTTTTTTACCATTATATCTATTTATATATTTATTTTTGTTCTGTTTTAAGTTAGCAATAATGTCCTGTTCAATCTAATTTGGTCTGCAATTGATATAACAAATCAAAGAAGATGTGTTTTTTGAAAATAAATTACTAATATTTGATTCTATTTTATAAGTTTTATATTGTTATTCCAAATAAAAAATGATGGAGAGCACTGTATCTTTTACCGTTTAATAGCAACTCCACTGTCGATGGGTCAATTCTTACTTGGCACACCAACGATAATAAATGACCCAAGATCTTTGCTCCACCCCACCCAATATGTCAATGTGTTAAAAGGCTTCATTTGGGAAGGAGGGTTGTGTTGGTTTTGGGGTTATTCAAGTCATAAAAATATAAAATAGATTTTTTAGCCTAATAAGATAAAACATCACATTCAACTCATAATCATTACATTTTTTTTCTCACAAAAGTCAAAAAAATCAAAAAAATCTTTCCCAAACAAAGCTTTTTTAACCCTAGACTAAAATATCTAAAAAGTTAAAAAATCAAAAAGTCAACCTACTTTCCAAACGAACCCAAAAGGTGGTACGGCTTTGACATGCTGAGTAGTTATTTTTTTATTTTTTTGTAACAATGAAGTGCAACGGTAAAATAGGATTTTGAATTTCTACAGTAAAAAACCAATAAAAGTCAGTTGTGGGGATATATTTTCTGAGTACCAACACGTGGCATGGTGACGCCGATGTGTCAGCCAAGGTGCCACGTGCCGTGGTAGTTACGCCGAGGTGATCTCGGAGTTGTCGACGTTATCTCCGAAGATATTAGAATCCGAGATAAGTGGATATGGACAAGAGTTCTAGATTGGGAGAAGACTTCAGTTTGGGTAAAGATAAGACTCTTAGAGAGTTTATCCTAATCCCACTGGGAGTCCCAGATTAGCAGTAATCCTAAGTCCATTAGGGCTAGGCTCCTATTGGGGCTAGGATTGTATTGGCTATAAAAGAGAGGCACCCCCATGGGTCTAAGGTATGTTTTTATATTCAAGCTTGTGAGTTGAATACTTGATTATCTTTGAGAGATATACTGACTTGATCGTCGGAGTGCCCCCGAGTGGAAGAACCACCGCTGGAGCCATTTCTTTCTGTGCAGGACAGCAGGATGCCATCTATTCTGCCTGTGTTCTACAGCTGAATCACTAAGGAGGGCAGTGTGATCAGAAAATCACTCACACAATTTGGCGCCGTCTGTGGGAAACGAAGACGAATAGATGGCCAGTAATGCACAACAAGAAAAGGTTGGGGACGACGCTCCCACAGGGAGTGGCAGACCTATCGACCTTGACATTGAAGGAGACAACCACAACGAAGAAACCCGTGACTAGGGTCACGGAGGAAAAAACGTCGGCCAGGAGGACGACACTTCAAAGAAGACAGATCAGGACCGATACTACAACGAAGATGACCTCTAGGTATGGAGGGATAGGTGCCTACGGAGGGATGAGGAAGTAAAAGAATTGGCAGACAAGTTGGCAGACCTGCAATCGGTCGTCAACTTTATGATGCAAAATAAGGTCATGCAGCCACCATACCCACTGCAGGACACGCCAATTCCAGCAGTCAATACCCAGAAGGAAGGAAGGAAAATAATTCCCGAAGCACCTCAACACACCAGGAGCGCAAGGCACTCTCACCCGCCTTCTAGGGAAATCGGACGAGAAGAGCCGAGACAAGAGAAATCCCAGAGGACATATCACACGAAGGACCCAGAGCCCAGAGAACATCGGCATGTTCAAAGGCAGGCACTTTGCTTTGACACAACCCATGGGGAAAGATCAAAGCGGGTCCACCACGAGGCCGAGAGTAGTGTGCCAAAAAGACTGAAGTCAAAAGATAGCCGAGCTCCAGGGAGGAGTAAAGAAGACTTGAGAAATTACCTCAAGAGGAAGGAACAGTATGCTGAAGCCGAGGACACCGTTCTCGGTAGAACTGGACAAATTTGAGGCACCAAAAAGATTCAGTATGCCGAGGTTTCAAATATACGATGGTAAGTCAGACCCTAACTTCCACGTTGGCTTATTCTCAAATTCAATGGCATTATACAGTGGAAACGAGCCGTTGCTCTGCAAGGTGTTCCCCTCGTCCTTTGGGGAGATTGCATCAGATTGGTTCCACAAACTGCCAAAAGGAAGCGTGAAGACTTGGGAAGGCCTGGCCGAGATGTTTGTGGCCAGGTTCGTAACAAACAAGTTGCAACCATTAAGGGTAGACGCACTGATGGCACTGAAGACCAGCAAGGATGAAGGCCTTCGGGCCTATGCAAAAAGATACTACGAGGTTCAATCGAATACCCGAATGCAACCAGGAAGTGGCGGTCGTGTCTTTCAAGAACGGCCTGAAAGATGATTGTTCACTGCAGAAATCTTTGGCAAAGACATTGCCAAGAGCATGGAAGAGCTCATGGCGAGAATCGAGAAATATGCCAGAGCCGAGGAAGATACATCGGGGAATAAGGAGGTAAAACAGGAAAAAGGAACGGCTCGCCAAAGTGAGGCCGAGGTAACAACGGATTCAGCTAATCAGAGACAAAATTAAGGGGTAAGCAAGCAGTGACAACTGTATTCCGCATTCCCATCCACAAAGTCCTAGATCAAATCCGAAATCAGCCCTATTTCAGGGCGCCGACAAAGCCCCAGAGAATACATGGGAAGGAATATGGGTAGGCGTTGTGCCTACCACAATGAAGAGGGCACCCAACTCAGGTTGCAGAGCCCTAAGAGCACACTTGGAGGACTTAGTAAGACAAGGCCATCTGAGGGACCTTGTCGATGAAGGCAGGACAAGAGAAGAACAGACAAGATTGCCTCAAGCACCAGCGGCCCCGCCTCCCCCAGCGCAGAACCTCAGGCAGGGGGACCACGGTCAATGTGATCCACTCAAGGGTCAATGAGAACGAAGTCAGAGAGAAACCAGAGGGTAAGACACCTACAGCACGTAAACCAGGTCGGACAGAAAAGACCTCGGTCTGAAGAGTGCCGAGGACCGATGATAGCTTTCACCGAAGCCGACCTTGAGATGGTCCAGCATCCGCATAATGATGCCTTGGTAGTATCCCTTCAGGTTGGGGAATGCCAAGTGAAACGCATCCTGATAGACCAAGGCAGCTCTTGTGACATCATGTATGTTAGATGTTACAAGGAGCTAGGCCTTCACCCAGATGACATGGAAGGATCCAATGGCCCGATGGTCGGCTTCAATGGAACGCCGACATGGCCACTAGGTGCAACAAACTTGGAAGTACAAGCCGGCACAAAGAAAATCAAGACAGAATTCATTGTGATTGACACCTCTTCCCTATACAACATCATCTTGGGAAGGCCATGGTTGCATACAATGGGGGCAGTTCCCTCAATGTTGCATCAACTATTACGATTCCCAACAGAACATGGGATTGAAGAAATCAGAGGAGATCAACTGCAGGCAAAAAATTGCTCCATGGCAGCAATGAAAACAACCTGCAACATACAAGAACCAGGGAAGGCAGAGATTGAAGATGAGGACATGGAGGTCCTATATGATATCGGCAAGGAGCCGACCGAGAAGAGTGAAGAAACACTAAAGAAAATCCTCGTCCAAGAGGGTGATGAAGAGCGCTTTTTTCTTCTCGGCTCAGGTTTAGCCGAAGAAGAAGAAAAGGAACTGGAAGCCTTTTTGAGAACAAACATAGAGGTGTTCGCTTGGACACCTTATGAAATGCCTGGCATTGACCCTGAGGTCACATGTCACAGACTGAACGTTGACAGGTCGGCCAAACCTGTAATACAAAGAGCCAGAAGACCGACGTTGATACATGTCGAGGTAGTGGAGGAGGAAGTAGACAGACTTCTAGAGGCCAGGGCCATCAGAGAAGTCAATTATCCGACATGGCTATCAAACACTGTGGTAAAAAGAGAAGAACGGTAAATGGAGGGTATGCGTAGATTTCACAAGCCTGAACAAAGCCTGTCCCAAGGACAGCTTCCCTCTTCCCAAAATTGACCAGCTGGTGGATGCCACATCTGGACATGGAAGGATGAGCTTCCTGGATGCTTATAGGGGGTATCACCAGATAGCCATGTACCCCCCGACGAAGAAGAAGACAGCGTTCATCACCCCAAAAGGCCTGTACTGTTACAGAGTGATGCCTTTTGGGTTGAAAAACGCAGGAGCAACCTACCAAAGGCTGGTAACCAAAATGTTCAAGCACCTGATAGGCCAAACAGTAGAAGTCTACATCAATGACATGGTCGTGAAGACCAAGGAGCCAAAGAGTCATCTTGCCGACCTAAAAGAGGTATTTGAAATCCTCAAAATATTGGCTCCGACTCAACGCATCAAAGTGCGCGTTTGGAGTTGGATCTGGTAAGTTCCTGGGGTACCTAGTAACAAGGAGGGGTATAGAGGCCAGCCCAGATCAGATCAAGGCCATTTTAGACCTACAGAGCCCAACATCGGCAAAACAGGTACAAATGCTTACCGAAGGGCCGCAGCCCTAAACAGGTTCATAAGCCGAAGCTCAGACAAATGTAAACCCTTCTTCAACTTGGTAAAAAAGAACACAGACTTCCTATGGATTGAGGAATGTGAGGCCGCTCTGGCCGACCTAAAGAAATATCTAACCACGACCAGTCCTCTCAACATCCTAAACCTGGGGAGGAGTTGTTTTTGTACTTAGCCGTGTCAGAACACGCAGTAAGTGCAGTGCTAATCCGAGAAGAACAAGGAGAACAGAAGGCTGTCTATTATATAAGTAAAACCTTGGCCAACGCTGAAACAAGGTATCTACATCTGGAGAAATTAATGCTGGCCTTGGTTATGGGCTCAAAGAAATTGAACCATTACTTTCAGGCACACAAGATTGTGGTGCTAACAGAACACCCACTAAAGTCCTTGTTGCAACAAGGAGACTTAACAAGAAGAATTGCAAGATGGGCAGTGACCTTGGGCCAGTATGACCTGGAGTTCAGGCCCAAAACAGCAATTAAGGGTCAAGTTTTGTCCGACTTTGTGGCAGAATTTACGCCTGAATCCATCGAACATCGGGCTCCGTTGAGCCAAGATGAACGAGGTCCCAGCAAGCAAGGAGAATCCCAGCCAAAGGCAAAACAGCAAAGGAAGGAAAAACTCAGACCCTGCAGCATCTTCATCGGCGACTCTTTCAGACTGTTCGTCGATGGAAGTTCAAACCGACAGGGAGGGGGGGCAAGAGTGCTGCTAATATCTCCAGATGGAGAAATAATAGAACAGTCCATCCGTCTGGGGTTCAAGGCCTCAAACAATGAAGCGGAATACGAAGCATTAATTGCAGGGCTAAAACTGGCAGCAGCAGCCGAAGTAGATGAGGTAATAGTTTTTTGTGATTCACAGTTAATTGTTAACCAGTCAACAGGAGAATTTGCAGCCAGAAATGAGAGGATGTCGGCATATGCAAAAGAGGTCATCAGATTGGTAGCCCTTTTTCAGAACTGCCGACTACTCCAAGTAAGCTGAGATGATAATAACCACGCCGACGCGTTGGCCAACCTAGCAAGTTCAATGCAGACTGGAAAAACAAGGACAATTATGATTGACTACATGTCGGGCCGAGTATAGAACCACAGAACACAGAGCAAGAAGCAATGTGTGTGGACATGGGGCCAAGCTGGATGGATGCAGTCGTTGCATTCCTAAAAGAAGGAAAACTGCCAGAAGACCGCAAGGAGGCACACAAAGTCAGATTAAAGTCGGCAAGATTCAGCCTGACTGCAGACGGACATCTCTACAGAAGATCCTTCACTGGACCCCTTCTAAGGTGCGTACACCCTTTGCAAGGTTGAAGATTTTTTATATGAAATTCATGAAGGAATTTGTGGAAGCCACGCTGGGGGAGATCACTAGCTCACAGGCCATTACCCAGGGGTATTGGTGGCCCTACATGCAAAAAGACGCAGAAGCATACGTGAAAAAGTGCGAACAATGCCAAAGGTTTGCACCTTTGATTCATCAGCCAGCTGCTGACCTGAATCCAGTATCCAGCCCTTGGCCGTTTGCCCAGTGGGGCATGGATCTGGTTGGACAACTTCCCCAAGCAACTGGGCAGAGAAAATACTTGCTGGTAGCAATAGATTACTTCACAAAGTGGATAGAGGCAGAACCTCTTGCCAAAATCTGAGATGTGGACGTCAAGAATTTCATATGGAAAAACATTATCACCAGATTTGGAATTCCCAGAGCCATAGTTGTCGACAACGGAACGCAGTTTGACAGCAAACTCATCAAGAACTTTTACGCGAAATTCAAGATCAAGAATTACTTTTCAACACCAAGTTTTCCCCAAAGCAATGGGCAAGCAGAGGCCTCCAACAAAGTAATTCTGGACGGAATAAAGAAGAGGCTGCAGGCAGCAAAAGGAAAGTGGGTAGACGAATTGCCCAACGTACTTTGGGCATATCGGACTACGCCGAGAAGATCAACGGGGGAATCCCCCTTTGCCATGGCTTATGGCACGGAAGTAGTAATTCCACTGGAAGTCGGCATCCCAGGGATCCGAACCCAGGGAGTTGAGAATGGGACTAACGATATACTTCTAGCTCGAGATCTGGATCTTTTGGAAGAACGAAGAGAGAAGGCTACAATTCAGCTTGCAGTATACCAGCAACAGCTTGCTAGAGCTTATAACAAGAAGGTCAATCCAAGAGATTTTCAAGTCGGTGACTTAGTCCTGAGAAAAGTCGTCGGCAACAAGAAGGATCCCAAAGAGGGTAAGCTTGGCCCAAACTGGGAAGGACCCTACAGATTTACTTCGGTATTAGGCAATGGAGCTTACCGGCTTGAAGATAATGAGGGCAAAGCATTGCTAAGACCTTGGAACACTTGTAATTTGAAATTTTTCTATCATTAGATGTTCATTACTTTTTGGCCGATGTCATCAATAAAATATTTTCTGATTTCTTCAAACACATATGATTGTTAAAGATACATAATGTCATTTTTAAGAGACATGAATAATGAGGGTTCCTTATCTTCACTTGTTGAAATTTGTAGCAATTTACAAGTTGAAGTTAAGCTGAGATGGTTCCTTATCTTCACTTGTTGAAATTTGTAGCAATTTACAAGTTGAAATTAAGCTGAGATGGTTCCTTATCTTCACTTGTTGAAATTTGTAGCAATTTACAAGTTGAAGTTAAGCTGAGATGGTTCCTTATCTTCACTTGTTGAAATTTGTAGCAATTTACAAGTTGAAGTTAAGCAAGATGGTTGCTTATCTTCACTTGTTGATTTTAGCAATTTACAAGTTGAAGTTAAGCGGAGATGGTTCCTTATCTTCACTTGTTGAAATTTGTAGCAATTTACAAGTTGAAGTTAAGCGGAGATGGTTCCTTATCTTCACTTGTTGAAATTTGTAGCAATTTACAAGTTGAAGTTAAGCGGAGATGTTCCTTCTTCACTTGTTGAAATTTGTAGCAATTTACAAGTTGAAGTTAAGCCGAGATGGTTCTTATCTTCACTTGTTGAAATTTGTAGCAATTTACAAGTTGAAGTTAAGCTGAGATGGTTCCTTGTCTTCACTTGTTGAAATTTGTAGCAATTTACAAGTTGAAGTTAAGCCGAGATTACTGTTTCTCTTCACTTGTTGAAATTTGTAGCAATTTACAAGTCGAAGTGCAGCCGAGATCAGTGCTTGAACAATTGTAGCACTCTACTAGTCGGTTAAACCAAAGGGGATGCTTAACACTTGTTGAAATTTGTAGCAATTTACAAGACAAATGTTAAGCCGACATATGATCCTCTATTGAAATTTGCAGCAATTTACAGGTTGAGGTAAAAATTAAGTATTTTGTTTAAGCACTTGTTGAAATTTGTAGCAATTTTCAAGTAGATCGTTATTTAGCACTTGTTATAACCTGAGAAAAGTTCACTGAATATGTTAATCCTTGTTGAAATTTGTAACAATTTACAAGTGGGTTAGACTGAGATCACTGTTTAAACACTTGTTGAAATCTATGAAAAGTTTGCAGGTCAGTGTCTTGTCGAAGTAAGGTTTGTAGTTATTATACCTGAGGTATGTAACCCCGAGAAGATTGCACAAAAGAGGAAAAGAATGAAAGGCATACAAAATATTCTAAGTATAGAATCACGCAGAAGCAATCAAGGGAAATTAAAAAGCATTCAGAGGAAAACAGTTGCAGTTATATACAAAGAAGGCACTATGGCCTACCAGAAGTACATTGTTCTGAAGAAACAAAGAAAGGCACATCGGCCATAAAAGGAAGCTTACATTGTTCAGAAAAGCAAAACAAAGTATAAAAGACAAGGAAGTAAAAATCAGGATTCTTCAGCATTAACAGCTAGAAGGGCTGGGACCTGAGAAGATTCTGGTGGAACCTTCTCGGCAACCTTTTCTGCCTCAATTTCGGCGTCAATCTCTGCAAGCGTTTCATCAAGATTTTTTTCGGCTGGAGCAATGTCGGATGATGCTTGTTCAGGAATAGCATCCTTAGCAACCTCCTCATCCTCCTCATGAGTCAGGTCTAGGACTTGATTAACCTGAGGAGGAGATTTGGTCTCATTGGCACCCTTGGACTTCCTTACTAGAGCATCATCGTCATCCTTATCCTCATCCTCACCTCGGCCTCAGATTTAGATTCCTCTTCAGCTTGACTTGGAGGTGGAGGAGGAGGAAATGGAAGAGGAATAGCATCAGCGTTACGGAAAGAGGAGTCAGCAGGAAGATCAAGTTTTTTTATCAGGGACATCCAACCAAGGGAGAATCCCCTGTTGCATGCCTGCCTGACTTGAAGCTTGTAGTCCTCAGTAACGTCGGCCACGCCCTGGGCATAAGCCTTCTCATCAGCCTCTTTGATTTCGGCTTCCTTAGTGGAAAGGGCTTCCTGAAGCTCCTTCTCGGCTTGGGCAGTTTTCGCCTCTGCCTCCTTCTTTTGAGCTTCAGCAACTTTCTTAATGGCCTCACAGCAGATCGGCCTTTTCTTCGGCTATTTGTTGGGCTTTAGTGGTAGCCTCGGCTTGATCTTCCAACTTCTTCATTTTTGCTTGAAGACCCTTGTTGATTTTTTGGAGGGCAGAATACTCCTTCTTCAAGTCGGCCAATTTCTCCCTAGTCTCAAAAGATTGCATGGAAAAGGAATGGGCATGCTGAACAGCCTGAAAGAACACAAGGCGAAAAGTTATTACATAATTTTACATGTATAAAGAGATAAGGAAAAAACAAGTTACCAAGTGAAGACACTTACTTGCACACAGCGTTGAAGCATGAAAGCGTAATTTTCGTACTCACTCATTTCAGCATTCTTTTCCAGATCACCTGGGAGAAGAAGGGCTGTACTGAGTGCAACGCCGACATTTATGTCGTCGGCGCTATCACTGGCCAGGACAGGCTTGTTCTCCAAAGTAATTGCAGGCGTCCAGGGGACGTTTGGTACTTTGGACTTTGAAGTCGTTGCGGAGGAGGACCTCGGCCTCTTTGACTTTGAGGATTCTGATGGCTGGGTCTCTGCTTGCCTCTTCCCAGCAGAGGGTTGGGATTTCTGCTGCTTTCAGCCAACTTAGAGATTGGGCAGGGCATCCTCAGCCTCAACCTTAGTAGCCTTGGCCTTAGGCTGGGCCTTCTTGGTTCTTCTGGCTTTGGTGGGGGCACGGTTTGAGTGGGAACTGCATCGACGTCGGTTGGGAGTTCGGCTAGGAGATCTTGGGCGACAGGCCTTGGGCGAACCATTTCGGCAGTTTTCACAAGTCTGCGCCGGCGTTTTCGTTCGGGTATTGGTATCAAGTATGGGGCCGAAGTTGATGGCAGATCAACTGGGTCAGATGTTGACTCCTGATCTGTTCGAGATGTAGAGGCAGTTTGGGTTGTGACAGTAGGTGGAGAGAGGCCTTTTTTTCTTCTTCCTTGGAACGTCGGGCAAAATGGACTTATATGTTGGGATAAAATTTAACAACAGAGGTGCTTTCCTCTTGTGGACAGGCAAGTCCAAAAGCTTTTTCAGATCCTTGCCTGGAAAGTAGGACTGGCGAAAGTCCTTTGGTGGCTTACGAACGTCTGCAAAGAAGAACAAGACATTAGAGACAGACAAAGTTTTGAAGGCTTGGAAAGAAAAAAAACAAAGTGATTGACACTGGGCTCTTACCCTTGCCCTCCTTAACTGTTCGGGGAAGAGGGTAAAGATGAACATCTTCCTCTGGGCCAAACTCCCAATTTCCCGAAGCAATGAGATAATCATCTCCAGCCCCTTTGTTGGAGTCTGGGAGGTCGGCTACAATTTTGAATTCGGTAGACCTCGGCTTGAGGTGGTAGACCTCGGCTTGAGGTAGTAGACGTAACCCTTTTCTTTCAAGTTAAGGGCACACATGGTATAACAAAATTGGATGTCGGCAAGGGTGATCCTAACATTTTCCTGCCTAGCTAAGGCTATGATGCCGTTAATCACACGGTAGGAGTTGATGGTCAGTTGCATGGGGTTTAATTTGTAGTAGTAAAGAACTTCACGAAAAAGGGGATTGAGTGGGAGCCGAAGTCCACACTCAGTAAAAGCTACTATAGGAAAGGGCATTGTATCATCTGTGGGCATAATAGAGTCGTCATCCCCAGCCAATCTCAGATTGACATCGGCAGGAATGGAGAACTCTTCCCTAAAGTACTGAAGTTTGGTTGGGGTATCTGCCCTATGTCTCCACATACCCATGATATCGGCGTAGAGAAAGAAGATGTTCTTAAAGGGTTTTTTGGGACCTCGGCAAAAACCTAGGTGAATACTGGTAAGGATTATTTCAGTTTTTTCTAAAAGAATTGGTAGGTTCTATATGCAAATCCCAAACCTAAATCTATGAAAGCAAAGATTGGAGGCTCGAATCTAGGAAAAACACAGAAAACAAGAAACAAGAGCAAGTTTTCAGAATCAAGAACGAAGACAGGCTATCAAGAGCATAAAGAGTACGAGCAGTAAAGGGCCAAGAACAGGGACAAAAGTGCTAGACGTGGTAAACAGTGCGTATGATTCAAATCATGAGTAAAATGCATCTAAATGTATGATTCACAGGTTGGAAGTTTCAACAAAGCAGTAACGGCAGCAAGTAATGAAAAAATACAAATTGAAGACAAAAGGAACAAGGCTTACCAGATAGAATGAAGCGGTGTGGAGATCACCGAAGTTAGACGACGGCTGCAGACGCAACAGAGTGGCGAAAGCTTCACTAGAATGGAAGAACAAAACCAGTTGCAGAGATTAGAGCAAGAGCAATGGCGGATTTGGGAAAGTTTAGAGAGAGAGAAAGCAAGAGAATCAAAATGTAAAAGTGAAGGAAAAAAAGACGAAGGAAAGGTTTTTTGTCAAAAACTCGAAAACGGCAAACAAAATGAAAACATTATTACGTTACGCCTGGAGCATCGCATATGCAGGCGGCGCACGCAGAGAAGATATTTTCAGGCGCGTCAGTGATACGATCCAATGAGGATCTCACACGTAAGAGAAACAGTTGAGAAGTGATGCATGACAGCTCATGCGCGTTGAAGAGTTCATTTGAATTCTTGTTCTTGAAAGAAGACATGTCGGCCTAAAGAGAATGACCTCGGCTGAAGAGTTCTTACGCCGACGTACTGGAAAGAGGAACAATATAGGTTCCATCACCTCAGAATGCCGAGGTAATAGAACCTAGGGGGCAGTTGTGGGGATATATTTTCTGAGTACCAACACGTGGCATGGTGACGTCGACGTGTCAGCCAAGGTGCCACGTGCCGTGGTAGTTACGCCGAGGTGATCTCGGAGTTGCCGAGGTTATCTCCGAAAATATCGGAATCCGAGATAAGTGGATATGGACAAGAGTCCTAGATTGGGAGAAGACTTTAGTTTGGGCAAAGATAAGACTCTTAGAGAGTTTATCCTAATCCCACTGGGAGTCCCAGATTAGCAGTAATCCTAAGTCCATTAGGGCTAGGCTCCTATTGGGGCTAGGATTGTATTGGCTATAAAAGAGAAGCACCCCATGGGTCTAAGGTATGTTTTTATATTCAAGCTTGTGAGTTGAATACTTGATTATCTTTGAGAGATATACTGACTTGATCGTCGGAGTGCCCCCGGGTGGAAGAACCACCGCCGGAGCCATTTCTTTCTGTGCAGGACAGCAGGGTGCCATCTATTCTGCCTGTGTTTTACAGCTGAATCACTAAGGAGGGCAGTGTGATCAAAAAATCACTCACACACCAGTCATGTGTTGTTATTAAATATTTATGTGTTGTCATTTTTTTGTAAAATGTATTGTGCGCTAATTTATTTTTTACCAAATAAAAAAAGTGTTTAAATAGCAAATGAATAAAATTTTGAATTTTGTTTAAAAAATATTTTATAATTGTAGCACATTTTTAGAAATAAAACACTATTTTAATAGGATTAAACATATTAGTAAAATAAAAAGGTCTGAAATTATTAATCTAAAAAATAATAGAATAATAAATTTGGCATCATGTGGAGAGCTTTCTCGTAAGAAAAGTCAAATTAATATATGCCAATTTGCCACCGAAATTTTTTAAAAAATAAAATAAAATTGACATCAAAATTTAAAAGTTTGGGTAAAGATACTCTTAGCTTACCGACTTATGTGGCAAACTCATTTGACATAATAATTAGGGAGACTTATATTCTGACCAGACTTAATTATCTATAAGTCTCGTAATTTTTTACCTATTAATAATCCTAAAAAGTGATGGGGGCAAGAAAAACATTTTGGATCTTATTGATTATTTAAAAAAGTACAAATGACTTATAATATGGTACTCATCATATAGGATTGACTTGTAATTTAGCCTAATAAAATAATAACTAATCAATTCTCTCTACCATTATATTTATCTTTTTTGGTCATATTCAAAATTTATTTTTCTCACATATCAATATTAAATTTTGTTACTAAAATTTTGGGGCATTGAACATTTTTCTTTTGGCCTTTTGATATTCTTTTTCTTTTTATTTTTAAAGTTAGACTGGTGAGTTTTTCGCCTGAAGTATTTTATGAAAGTGGTCTCTGAAGAATTGAAAATTACCTGAAGTATTTTATGAAAGTGGTCTCTGAAGAATTGAAAATTTTGTTACTCGCACTAATTTTATGAATTGATTGAATGGAAAAAATTTAAAAATAAGATTTAAGAATTTTAATTTGAGTCATTTCATCTCAAAAGGAGAAGTTTGTTTGGTCCATAATTTTAAAGTTTCGGAAATAGTCGAAGTGTGCATTAACTGACCCAAACAACCGGTTATCAAAAATAAAAATAAAAATAAAAATCACTCTGTTTGGTTTTTGAGTTTCATTTATTTTATATTCTTATCAATTCTTTTTAGATATAATTAATCCAAATATATTTAAACAGTAAAATATTTATGAAAAAAATCTTTAAAAAATTAAATAAATATAATTTTTATTTTTATTTTTATTTTTATTAGATGCACCTAAATTTTTGTTTTATGAAGGCACAATACTGATGAAACCCACGCGACAATGTTAATAATACGAAATTTTTTACCGCATATTCTCTCCCGTGTGTTGGCTGGGGCGGGCTCCAAATATGTGAAAATTACAATGACATTGTCCTAATTGCAATTGTTTGATTTTGTCAATTTTGCAACTACAAGAAATGAAGAATTAGAGAAATACTATTCAAATGTGGGGAAACCCAACATGTTCTTACAGTTGTAATTTGTGATTAGAATTTTTATTTTATTTGGGATGCATTGCTAGGTATCGATTTGATTATTATTATTATTATTATATACTTACTTCCATTCATCAGTTTCCAGTATCTTCGGATAACTCAAAAATAACAACTCTTACATGAGTAATGTTAGGAATCATGAAAAAAATATCATGAAAATAATTATGAAAGATTCTCCACCTTTAGATTACACACATAATAAAACATCACACATTAATCAAAGAATACAAATTTTCATGATATATTTCATGATATCTTTTTGATGATCTCTAATATTATTATATATTAACACTCTCTCTCTCTCTCTCACAGCATATTCTAAGCTTCTTTTGACCACCGTCGATATAATCCAAGTAAGCTCTTCTTCCTAACTGCTTTGAGCTCTCTCTATGAATTAAAAATCCTAATGGGCAAATTTTGGAGTGGTCAATCATTGTGAACATCAAGCCCCTGCCGGACCTCTTCATCTCCCAATTGTCTCATTTACTATTATTATTCCTTATAAATTCATCATCCTCTAACCCAATTCTAATCATCCCCCAAAACACAATTCCATTTTCATACTAATTTACCATCACTACAAGAAATCATTTTTTAGGGACAAATTTATTCCGTCCCTAAAAGTGTAATATTTATTGGGAAAAACTTTAGCCAACCAATTTTCTCTGTCGTGAAGTTTGTCCCAAATGGTCCGCCTGGAAAAATCAAAAAAATGACTTTTAGAGACAAAAATATGTGGTTGCAAAAAGTTTTGATTTTGAGACAACCAAACTTTGTCTCTAAAAATCTAATTATTATGGGGACAAGAAAATTTATTTTTGAGACAACAAAAATTGGTCTCTAAAAGTTTAGTTTTTGGGACAAATGAAATTAATTTTTAAGACAAAAGAAATTAGTCTCTAAAAGTTTAGTTTTGGGGACAAATGAAAGTGGTCTCTAAGAGTTTTAGTTTTTGGGACAAATGAAAGTAGTGTGTAAAGGTTATAATTTTTTTGAGACAACTAAAATTGGTCTCTAAAAGTTTGATAATTTTTTTTTTTTTTGGCTTTTTGATTTTGTAACAATTAATCTAAAAATACTAGTTTGAACATCAACCTATATTCCTTGCTTGATTTCTCAACAACTAAACAGAAACTATCAAACATATCACCAGATCATCTGTTCATCTCCAAATTAAAATTCAACTACATGGAAAAAAAAAAAAATGCTCATCACATTCAATCAAAAGATATTTCAATAACAAAGAAATACCATGCTTTGATTCATTAGTATGTAATATCTTGATTGTATATCATAAATTGATAGAGATTTCAAAAGTATCATTTCCAATGTATGAGGCTAGTGCCATAAGCATTGTTTGTAGCATTCAACTATTTAATGAACATATTGTAATTAGAGTTATATCTACCTACATAACAAAATAACTCAACTCATCGCATCTTCTTCTCAACGGCTTCGTTGAAATGGCATTCAAAATCTAGCAGAGAGCTCTCAAGCTTCAAATTGACACAAGCTTTCAAAACCTGCATAGAATAGGCTAAACTCTCAAATAGATTACCAATTAAAAATTATCCAATGACTTCGTTTCTGTACTCATTCCATATGCAACAATCATAATTCACACCCATTAACATCATTACATTCATTGGCTACTAGCTATAGAAAAAGGTGAAGGCAGATTTCAATCCCAACAGAAATATAATAGGATTCTACCACCAAGAAGTTCTTAATAGCAGAAAAAGTCCAAGCTGCTAATCATAGAACTTAGGGCCTAAGAATTACTAATTTGCAGAAAAAAAATTAACAACAAAAACAAATAAACCACGAATCATATTGGGGGCATTCAATAACAACAAACACGAGAAGCATAGAGCACATGAACAACTTTACAGTTATTGAGATTTTCTATTCTAATTTACAGTTATTGAGGAAGAAAACCATGGAAGAATACTTCAAGCCAACTGAAACAGAACATAGTGCAGACAAAGAAAATGTTTTCTACATTTAGTGTATTAGGTTAATTTTATCTATAAACTAATAAATTCAACTCAATGATCAGCATCAACTGTTGTAAACTTTGTTTTGCTTTGTTACAGTAATGTATATCAGTAATAAATTGTTTCTTTTTTTTTTAGCAGCCTCAGAAAGTTCAAAATTTTAATAATTACAAATTGATTTGAATAAAGTTGTGAACTGATGAGAATCTCTATCACAAAATAATGGCCCCACAGTTTTTGCAATCTTTGATTGATCTGTGTGGTTAAGAAATTTGAAAATAGGGACAATAGCTTCTCAACAATAATTTAATGGATGTAACTTTCATTTGATAAGAGCAAGGGATCAAAATCAAAGGTCTAAGGGCATTCTTTCACTTCAAGGCAAATGATTAAGCACCAAGATTTGACATGGTAATAATACTAATTGACAGAGCCAAAATATTTATCAAAATCAAAGGTCCAAGGGCATTTCTGGCTTTAAATTAGATGTTTAACATGCACACCACACAATTTTGATTTTTTTATTTTAATTCAATTCACACCACTGTATTCTTATATTGCCTTCATCATCAATCTTCAAACCCCAACTCTAACTCATTTCCACCATGGCCGAGTTCCTAGCTCTCAACGGCCAGAGTGTGTCGATGGCAGTCCTCCAATTCCCTGTTGGCGGCGTTAACCCACCGCACACCCACCCACGCTCGGCAGAGCTTCTTTTCGTAATGGAAGGTTGTATGGAGGTTGGATTTGTAGACACTGCCAACAAACTCTACACTCAGACGCTTCAGCTTGGGGACATGTTTGTGTTTCCAAAGGGATTGGTGCACTACCAATACAATGCTGATTCCAGTAAACAAGCCACGGCTATTTCTGCTTTCGGAAGTGCAAATGCCGGAACTGTGTCTGCTCTGGTGACTTTGTTTGCTATAGGTATTGATGATGTTGTTCTTTCGAAGTCTTTTAAGACCGACGTTGGTACCATTCAGAGGATCAAGGCTGGTCTTGCCGCTAAGCCGTAAACTATATCGCTGCAAATATGGACACAAAAAATCATCACAAAATTGGTCAGGCTATTTATTAACCATTAGATGATTTTTTTATTTATTTTTATTTTAAAATTTCTTTACTTTGTGTTGATCTATTTTTGAGCTTGCAATAATGTCCTTATTGGGTCAAATTTGGTTTGTAATTGTTATATGAGTGTTTTTTGGGAATAAATTAATGATATTGTGTGATTTGATTTCAAAAGTTTTATGTATTTGATCAGTAATGCGAGGTAGAGAAAATGACTAGGCCACATTACAATTTGTTTGGATCTTTGTATGTGTTCAGTTTACTGTGAGTAATATTTGTTTAGTTTTAAGAATTTCTTTATGAAATTTTTTCAAAATATCACAAACTAGATTGATAAATATAGAGTGAAATATCAATAAATCTCAAAATGTGATCTTATGAACGGTTTAGTCTTTCATTTTTTCTTATGAATTCAAAGATCTCATTAAAGTAAAAATTACACAAAAGGGTAGTCACTTATATATTTGGATTAAATTTTTGAGTGATAAAAGTGGGAGGAGCTATTTGCACACACAACAAACTCTCTCCACACACACTTAATGAAGAGTGTGTTGGAGAGAGATGTGTGTGGAGGATGTGTAGAGAGAGTGAAGAGTGTGTGTAAATAGATTTTCCCGATAAAAGTGGGTTTCTCCGATGTGAAGTTACACATTTGGGCAATCCACACCATAAAAGTTTTATATTTTCTCTCCTTTTAGGACATATTCCACATTATGAATAAGAATGTAACACTCCAATATAATATACTAAAAAACTATTTAGTTTACTTTTTTTCAAACGTAACACTTCAATCAATATAATCTCAGACACAACACTCCAATGTAACATATAAAAATACTAAAAAACTCCTTAGTGTATATATATATATATTTTCAAACGTAACACTTATAATTTCAAATCATACATTTGCCTAAAGCTTACCAAGAATTTTTTGTACTACTTTTGAAATGGTTTGAAAAATCCCACATCATTTTAGAATAGTTTGAAGAATCCCACATCTTTTTTTTAAAGTGCTACGTTTGGAAAAAATATACTAAGGAATTTTTTTATGTGTTACATTAGAGTGTTACAGTAAGAAATTTTTTTAGAGTATTATATTAGAGTGTTACGTTTAAGAAAAATACACTAAGAATTTTTTTTTGAAGTGTTACGTTTGAGTGTTACAGTTTGAAATTATACATTTGTCCAAAACTTACTAGGGAGTTTTTGTACTTCTTTTGAAATATTTGAAAAATCCCGCATCCTTTTGGAATGTTTGAAGAATTTCATATTTCAAGTCATTTTTGCACTACTTTTAAAATGTTTGAAGAATCTCACATTTCAAGTCATTTCAAATAAAAAAGATTCTTATATAAAAATTTATCACAAATTTGATTCACATATGTTGCATATCTTACCTTTCAAGCACAAAAGAAAAAAGAAAAAAAGAAAAAAGAAAAGAAGAATGAAACATAATAGAAATAAATGTATAATCGTACATCTAATTTATAAATAATATATTAAATCTACCTTTCGAAAATCAATTGGACTAATTGGTCTATAAGAAAATTCTTAATACTAAATGGATTACCATTGTAACCATCTGAAATTTTTTTCTTTTCATAGCTCGAGTAATAGGTTGTTTGCTCGAGCGATCTTTCGATGCATCTAGTTCTTTTGATTGCAAGCCTAAGATTATGAGAGTTACTGTTGTTTGCTCGAGAGCTGGAGTGTTCGCTTGAGCGGTCTGTTCTTTGATGGTCGGAACTTTTGAGAGTGTGAGTTCTACGCTCGAGTGAAAGTTTTATTGCTTGAGCGGTATTATGTCTCTGATGTTCGAGCGTAGGTTTCATGTAACGAAAAAGACACAGAGAAGTATAGGCACAGAGAAGTAAGCAGAAATCACAACATCTTTATTCAGAATCTCAGGCTCAACAGTTGCAATAGACTCAAAAGAAAAAAGAAAACTCTAACATCTCAGACAAAATCAAATCTGACTCCAAACCAACAAGACCAGGACACTTAGACACAATAACCACTTCAGAGCTCTCAATAGAACGTTTTTCAACATGCCAATTTGCTTTTCATGCCATTCACTGCATCCACGATGAAGCTAGAGCAATCGACATGTGGTCCTTTTCCAATCACAGAAATAGTCATATCCTCCAAGTTCATTGGTTCGACACTAGTATTAGACTCTTTCAGCAAATCAGCCAGTGTTAGACCCAGGACGTCCTCTATACCACTTTTAGAATTGACATCACTGTCTTAACCAATGTCGATGCTTGGATCTGCCTGCTGTTCATCGCTATTAGAGAGTTGATGATCAAAGAAGATTTCAAACCCGGGATATCTATTCTTTTCCTCTTGGTCAATCCATGGCTCCAAAACCCATAGAAAGAAAAATGCTCTCCTTCCCGGACAAAGCGCATGTTCAAGGTTCCATGAATTGGCTTATAGACCAACTCAAAGTGTCGCCCGATTCTCTTTGCCTTGATCCTCTCATTGATCTCTTCATTTTTCCTTTTCCAGTCATCTGTTGTAGGTGCATACCCTAGTCCGAATGCATGCGGGTTATGAGGTACTTCACCGGCTGTAGCAATACCTTTCTTGCTACTTCGTCTTAACCCTATGCCAGGAATGTGACCTAGTTTACTCATGAAGTAAATTGATTAAGCACTGACGTATATACCTTCGTCTTCTGCAATGAATGTTTGAACTAGCTGGGCCTCTGCCAATGTAAAGCCTGAGAGGAATACATCATCCTCCTCATGTTGTATTTCTAGCAACGGCGTTGTAATTTCTGGGGAAAGATGAATGGATGAATTTCTGAAGACAGTGGCAACTCCTCCGTCATATAGGTATTTTACCAGTTGATGCAGTGTGGATAATACAGGCGTCATCTGATGTAGCCAGGGCCTTCCTAATAGCAAGTTGAATGTTGCGGGGACATTGTAGACACCCCATTTTGATCGTCCCTAAGACTTGGGCGCCTCGTTCCGAACACTCCATGATGAAAGTTACATTATGCAATTTTTCGAATCTTCAGCAAAAGAATTCGGTTTCAAGCTTCAAAACCAAATCTTGCACTCTCATTTTTACTAAAAAATTTCTTCTAGCCTGACCACTCAGAGAATAGTAGGCCAACCGATGGCCGGCATGCCACTTCTATTGGGCCGGCGTACATCCTCTTGGCGGGCGGCAATGTTCAGCGCAAAAGATATTTCTGTAGCAGCAGGCTGCTCCCATGCACGGGATTTGGACCAACTGTCTTTTTTGGAGATATTTCTGACGTGAGAAGATGAAATTCTATAAATGGAACACCCCTTCTCAGAGTTTGGGGTTAGAAAAAAATTTCCAAAAGGCTTAGAAGCTTTTCCAAAACATTTCTCTACCCTCTTGAAAATAGATACACTATAGATACACCATTGAAGCTCAAACTTAAAACTTTTTGCTGAAGTTTTGAACATTATTTCAAATTCTTGAGGGTGTTTGGATTGAAGTTTGCTAACTAAAAAGCTCTTTCTCTTTCTAAGAGGTTAAACTTTGAACTCTTTTCATCACCTTTTCTTTTACTCTTTTACTCTTCATTTCTTGTCAACACATACTGATTTTCAGAGTTATTTTGGGCTTAAAATGTGATTAAAACTTTATTAAAGGTGGAAGGGCTAGCCACCCTTTCATTGGCTAGCTCACTAGTTGTACACCCTTTGTTTTCTTTCATTCTTTTTCACTTTTTCTTCCTTTCATTTGGTTAAATTTCAACACTTTTAGCGCGGTTTCAGATTGGTTTTGTGTGATGTGAACTGAATATGGGCTTACAAAAGGGTCCTCGTCCTCTCTAATACATGTGCTCATACTTTCTATGCTTTGAATATCATATTTGTATTATTGTAATAGTGTAATAGTCCTCACGGATTTGGTGCGTTTAGGATATAGCAGCCAATCCGTTTGAGTTGATCGTTTTTACTTTGGTTTTTATAGCTTTCCTTATGTATCTTGGAACCTTATGGTCATTGGGAGGATTAGAGCTTGAGCTTAGCCACCCCGCCACAAGTTTGATTACCTAGCTATAAATTTCTTGCTTTTATATTGTTGTTGTCCACCTTGAAGCTAGGAGATAGTAGGTTTCCTTGAAAAAATTCTCAAGGAGAGAATAGGTTTGCTTCACAAATCATCAAACATCCCAAGGGTATTTAAATAATCATTAATGAAGCAACGGGATGGCAATTAATGGATACCAAGCTAACTAAAACTAATTATGAAAGATACAATCAAAGATATGGCCAAAAACACACTGAATATCATGCAAAACAAGAGCAAGTGAATACTCAAGCTTAGAGAGAATAGTTTTAGAAGGAGCCATTCTTGGAGGCAAAGCTCATATACAAGAGGTTCCATCATTAAGAAAACCAAAGAGACTCAGCTTCCTACTCATCGAAGATGGATTGAAACCTCCATTTCCATGCTTCAAAGGAACTAGAAGAGAGTCTCTAATGGTCTTGATGAAAAAGCTCTCATATAGCTTTAAAGCAAAAGCAAAACTAAATTATGCAAAAGCAAGAAATGAAAGCTATGGAGAGATGATTGCAAGCTCATCTTCCTACTCATGGAACATGGATAAAACATCCATTTCCATGCTACAAAGAAGGAAATAGAAGAGAGCTTTGCAATATCTTCCAAGAAGAGAGATATGAGACAAGAATTAAACTATCTATATATACAGTTCATGTTTAATCAAAATCTACCTAAAACAGTGCTGAAAATGAAAGAAAAGAAGCAAAAACATGAAGAACAACAAGAGAGCAACACTAGAGAAAAAGCCTATGGAAGGGTGGCTAACCCTTCCACCTTCAACAAGGTTCAAATAACATTTTAAAGCCCAAAATATTCTGAAAACAGTATTGAAATGGAGAACAAGAAGCTTAAAAGAACATGAAATGGAAAGAGTTGAAAAATCAATCTCTAAAGAAGAGGAAGAGTTTCTTGGTTCACAAACCACAAGCTAAACACTCTCAAGTATCTGAAATAGTGTTCAAAATCTCAGCAAAAAGCTTCAAAATCAAGCTTCAATAGTGTATATCTAGTGTATCTATATCAAGAGGGTAGGAAAGGTTTGGATATCTTTAAAAAAGGCACGCTTACTAAGTTTCTCAACCCCAAACACTGAGGACAGGTGCTATATTTATAGAATTTCTGTGTTTCACGTCGAAAATATCTAAAAAAGGATAGCTGGCTTCGAGCTCGTGCATGGAAGCAGCTACAGCTGCAAAATATCTGTTCTCGACAAACATGGCCGACCAACATAATGTGGCCTGCTAGAAAAATAGGGTTTGGTCCAAATGGGGTGCAACGTTAAGGTTTGAAGCTCAAAACTGAATTCTTTTACTGAAGATTCGAAAGATTACACAGTATAACATTTCATCATTAAGTGTTTAGAGTGAGGCGCCTAAGTCTTAAGGGCGATCAAAATAGGGTGTCTACAAGGACGTATATGTGCCATGGCCCTTTAATTATCAAAGATCTCTGCTTTGCCAACCTATGAGGTTGTTTGTTTCGTTTTGTCGACTTGATAGTCGTTTCATTTTGTAGACGGAATGGTCATTTGTTTTGCTCTATTAAATGTACCACGTATCATGTTTTGATAATGGAATTTGTTTATGATAAAGATATGCCTTGTAAATAAGATATGTGTTTTCTACGATTACGTTTGGACTTCATTCATTTAACCACTTTACACTTTTTCCTCTATATGTATGTAGGTGAGCAACTTGGTGATCAATTATAGAGTTGCTTCGGAGTCTACCCTTTTGAGAAGCCTTGGAGGATGCGCCTCTGAGTGAGGCTTTTGCTTTTGTTTTGTTTTGTTTTTTTTTTTTTTGTGAACTTAATATAAATACCTAAGTTTATGAAATGCAATGGCTGTGTGTTTTATCCATATTAGTTATCATGGCTCAATGGACTAGATTGTTGTTTGTTTGCTTCTGCTTTAAGCCCCATTATATTAAATATTTGTGATTTGTCAAGTTAGGTTGTAGGTAATGTCACGACCTGAACTCGGCCGCATAGGCTTAGACCGTAATCGGCCAGTAATCCCAGATTACTCGGCCTCAAAGACAGAATTAACAGAACGGGGCGAGAACTGGAAGTTGGCTAATAAATTTTGTCCAATGAGTTGTGCGTATATGACATAAGCAAAAACTTCTCATATAACTAAAGCTCACACCTATACAAGCATGAAAAGATAACATATCACCAAGATCATTCAAATTCAAAACTTATTTACAGACATGGTCATACGTGACCAACAAAAAGGAAATGAAAAATCAAAAGAGACAAATGCCTCTATGACGCCCCAATTTTTTTGGAACATCATAAAATTTAAATAACAAATAACTTGCTAAATAAACATTTTAACAACTAATTAGGGAAATTAAATTCTCACATAGTCAAAGTTTAACAGCAAAACAAAATTACGAGTCCGTATACAATATTACAAAACCTTTATAACATTCGTAATTACTAATACAAAAGATAATAAAATTTCATTTTGCTAAATTCTTGATTTCAACTTAGCCACGGTTCTATACTAGCAGCGGCCCTAATTTTAGCTTCAGTCCCTTTCTCATCATAATCTGGCATAAAACGCCAGGGCAACAAAATATATGCCATGAGTTTTGCAACACAGTAAAAAAACATAACCAACCTACCATTCTTTTTAAGAGAAAATAATCAGATAATAATCATGACAATTAAGAGAAAATGACGGAATTAATAGCATGATGATATAACAACAATTTGTGATAACCCTGTTCCGTATTATGTTAATTAATCTTAATTGTGATTATGATTATGTGTTTGATATGATTTGGTGTGCCAGTTATACGAATATATATGGTTTTGAATTTCTATCTGTTCACCGTAGGAATATCTGTTCAACTTACTGTTATAAACTGAAAATTGAAGGCCTTATCAGCCACAGAAACCGAAATTGACTGCGCCATTGTGATTGGCGTAATTTTTAGAGCCTACGGTGGAATTTAATTGAAAGTTGATTCGAATCAAAATAATTAGATTCAGAACGATTAATTAAGTTTTATTATTTTATATTAATGAAATGTGGTTGAGAGAGAGAGAGCTTATAAGGGGCTCTAGTATGCCTTTATTCACTTGTTTGAGCTCAAAGCCGAAAATCACTCTAGAAAGAGAGGGTGAGGGTCGGTTAGAGAGAGAGGGAGCTCAAATTGAAGTTTTGATCTTGAAGCTTGGAAATCTTGAGGATTACTCAAGGATTTGCTATAGATTGGAAGAATTGAACCTCTAGGTGAGCAATTGAGCATGAATTCATGAGTATAAGTTTGTAAATTTGTGTATTCAAGCTAGTTGGGTAATCAAGAGCAAGAATTGAAATGAAATTGAAGTTGACATGTTCATGCATGCATAGAATTACTATGAATTCCATGAATTTGCATAATCTAATATGTAGCATGCTAATTATGCAAGATTGGGAGTTTGATCATACATGCAAGCATGGTTTTGTTGAGTTTCATGAGAATAGACACCATTTGCATCATTTGAAATGGAATTGAAGTCAAAAATTGGCATGCATGTTTGAATATTGGAGATATGGAGATTATATGAAGTTTGGATGCATGAGCCTTGATTATACCAAGAAATGTTGATTAACCTTGAAGATTGGACCATGATTTTGAATAATTGGCCTCATGTTGTTTACATCCATATGCTATATGATGTATTTGCATGTTTTTGGTGCCTTAATTTGAGCTTTAAAGCCTTTTGAATGTTGAATTTGAGCTCAAGAACAATTCTGGATTTTCCCGAATTTGGCATGTCCGCTCGAGCGGGGAAATTGCCGCTCGAGTGGGAAATACGAGCTCCCAGGACTTTTTTGCAGACATGGATGTCCGCTCGAACAGGGAAGTTAACGCTCGAGCGGGAAGCCATGTAGTGAGACTTTTAGCTCGAGCGCCTGACTTCACGCTCGAGCATAAAAGTGAGGTAACCAGTACTTTTGCAGACCTAATGGGTCCGGTCGAGCGGGGGAGTCTACGCTCGAGCGGGGACCCTTGTTTCTGAAATTTTGAAAATGTGTTTTGTGTCTCATTTTCCGTTCTCTTTCACTTCTAAGTACTCTTAGGCATACATTGAGCATTATGAATGAATTAAAAGAATAAGAAAGAAGCCTAAGAGGAATATGTGAATTAAGAACGGATTGAATTGTTTGTGACCCACTGTGTTCATGGAATGTGTAGGGTCGAGCTCCAGGGCAAATCATCTAGCCGATCACTGTGAGTAATATTTCAATAAAGATATCTGAAGTATGTTATTTGTCCAATTGCTTACTTCTATGTAAGTCTTATAAGTTCGTTAATTTGAATGGTGGACAAATGTTTGCTATGCCAAATGAATGGGCCAGAGGCCAGTCTGACATGAATGATAGAATGAATGGGCCAGAGGCCAGTTTGACATGAATGAAAGAATGAATGGGCCAGAGGCCAGTCTGACATGAATGATAGAATGGTTGGGCCAAAGGCTAGTCTGACATGAATGATAGAATGGTTGGGCCAAAGGCCAGTTTGACATGAATGGATTGGGCCCGAGGCCGTTTGATGTGTTTGGAACCGCAGTTACCTGATCTATATACATGTATATACTAGATAGAAATATGAATTGGGCCCAAGGCTGTTTGGTGCATGTCGTTCTAAATACTGTTCGTGTACCTTCCTTATTTGATATTATTCACTGGGCTTTCGCTCACGCTCATTCATGTGTCTGTAGGTGAGCCAAAGGAGGTTGAAACCCAGCCTCAGTGAAGTTTGTCAGAAACAGTCAAGGTTTTGAAGGGTCAGCCCACACGTCTTATGCACGAGACTTGATCTCACCCTGTTGCCATAGTGTTACATTTTGTCATGTTGGCGAGAACTTTGGATTACAGTTGTAAATAAGTTTTGGTTAGGTTGACTAAGACTTGTAAGATCCTGTTATGTAAAGTATATGTATATATTGACTTCCTTTTGATGTGAGTTATTCACGTATATTTTTGTGAAATGATATGACGTGCCATGTAAGCACAGCTCTATGGACAAAAGTTTGAAATTACTTCCGTTTGGCCCCCTTAACTCTGCTAAAAATATATTTGGTTTTGTTTGAGGCCGTAGGTAATCCCTTGATTACTGGCCGGTATGTCCTTAACCCATGGGGACGGGTTCGGGTCATGACAGAGTGGTATCAGAGCACGAATTAATAACTCATACACTTGTCCAAATGAGCAATAAGCGTCTAGAAAAGATCTAGGATGCATTCATGTGATAAGTATGAATCTGAAAGCATCAAGAATACGCTTAAATGTTTTAATATGAACGATTACGTGTTATAAGTTTGTGATTTGCTTGCATTGCAAATTATTTGAGTATGTATGCTCCTTAGTATATGCATACCTGTGAATCTTTTGTATAAAGTATAATGCAAGTCTAATCAGATGGTGAGAACAAGAGGTGATGAGATAGAAGAGTCCTCCATTGCCAGAATGGATAGGATGGAAAGATTGATTCAGGAAATGGCAGAAACATTAAGGCAACAACAACAGTTGCAACAACAGTGGCAGCAGCCACAACCTCCACCTCCACCTCCGGCACCACTCATGCCAGATAATTAGAATGATGACCGAATAATAGCTCTCACCAAAGAGTTTAAGAAAATGAAACCACCACAGTTCCATGGGGGATTAGATCCGTTGAAAGCCGAAGCATGGGTCCTTGGCATTGAAAAGCTATTTGAAGTGTTCCCTTGTTTGGAGACACAGAAAGTACTTTTGGCCACCTTTATGCTAGAAGATGAGGCAAGAAGATGGTGGATGTTGATGCGCGAGAATCATAAAGATGTTGATTGGACCAAATTTCTGGAGATTTTCTACGATAAGTACTTCCCTCAGTGTGTCCGGGACAGGAAAATATCAGAGTTCATGGAACTGAAACAAGACAACATGACAGTGGCTAAGTATGAGGCCAAATTCACTGAATTGGCCAGGTTTGCACCACATGTGATTGATACCGCTTATAAGAAAGCGAGGCATTGTAGACACCCCATTTTGACCGGTCCTAAGATTTGGGCGCTTTCTTTTGATTACTCGATGATGAAAACAGGAATATGCTATCTCACAAAATTCTCAGTAAAAAGATGGAATGTAAACTTTAATCCTAGTCTTACACCTGTTTTTGCCAAATTATTTTAGACTCATTCTCCATTTTCTTTCCCTTTATTATGTATTATATATATATATTATGTTATATTATTATATAATATTTTCGGTACCATGGTTTCACCCACGCACCATACTTTTGTATATATATAATATTATATTATATAAGGGTATTATTCCTCCTTTGAAAAAAATTCACTACACTCCCATCGTGTGTCTTTTGTTTTCTGTGCCTTTAGACCCGCTTTGGTCAAATTATGTTACATATTTGGCCTACTAAAATATATTTTATTAGTCCATGTATTTTAATTTTACATATTTGTGTGTTTTTATATATATTTTTGGGTATTTGTACATATGTTTATGCTAATAATCCCTTTTATATATTATTATATTTAAAGTGCATAGTAATTTTATTGTGCAATGCACAGTAAAATCACTGTGCATCTTTTGAAATTCCACCGTTTCTTCTTTTGTCCTTATCTTACAATTGTTTTCTATAAAAAGGGATAGATTACAGCAGAATGAAGAGAAGTTTTTGGGTGGGGGAGGGATTCTGTTTCAGGAGAGATCAAAGAAAAAAGAGTCTGAGAGAATAATAAAAAAAAAGAGAAGTAGTGCGAGAATTTTGAGAAAAAAAAGAATCAGAAAGAGAAGTTGTAATTCTAAATTGGGACTGAGAATTGAGAACACATTCCACAAACTTGAGGGTAATGAAAAGAAAATTTGTGAATCAGAAAATTCATCATTTCCCCGAAAGGTGAGTTTTCGCAAACTTTCATTTAATTTCAAAATATGATATAATTTGTTTAAGTACTTCATTTATTGCTTTTCATAATTTTTTTTAAATGGTCGGTTGAACCACCTAATTTTACCACTTTATCTGCTGTAATTTACTGTTTTATATAAACTGTTGTAATTTACATAAAATGTTGTAGTTTACTATTTGTAAATTGTTGTAATTTTACTACTTTAAATGGTCGGTTGAACCACCTAATTTTATTACTTTATCTGCTGTAATTTACTGTTGTATATAAATTGTTGTAATTTACATAAAATGTTGTAGTTTACTATTTATAAATTGTTGTAATTTTACCACTTTAAATGGTTGGTCGAACCACCTAATTTGTAAAAAGATGTGACCCCACCGGATGAATAGTGATCGGTGGTGAATAGTAACCTCCGGCGGTGACTAGTAACTTCCGGCGGTGAATAGTAACCCCGACAATGAATAGTAGCCCCGTCGATAAATAGTACCTCCGGCGATGAATAGTGACTGCGGATGAAAAATGCCCAGTAAGATGAATAACGATAAAAAAAAAGGTGAATAGTAATGATGAATAGTAACTTCTGGCAGTGAATAGTATCTCGGGATGAATGGTGCCCCCGCAAAATAAGTTTCCCCGGACAGAACGGAGCAGTCTTCCTGCGTCAAGCGAAATATTTTCCAGCGCACATGAAGTTTCTTTATTTTATTTGTTTTTTATTTTGAGAGTTTGTGAGGTTTTTATTTTGTTGTAATATTCCCTTCTCTCTCTCTTATCTGGTTTGTAATAATTTATTCAAAGCGTTGTAATAATTCCCCGCCCCACTTCTTTCTATCCCATTCTTTTACTTGCTTTCCTTATTTGTACATAAACATCATATTTATTTTTCATCATATTCATGCTTTGCATCCATGTTTCATGCATCTTGATTCGGCGAAGTTTGCATTTGTGGATTTAATCAATTCCTATGTGATTATGTGCGCTACCTCATGTTCTTGAGATGATTCACATGTCATATCTTAGAAGCGAATCTTTAGTTGCATCTCATGAGTGAATTACATTAGGATTTTGTATATAAGATCATGCATGTTTTACTAACTTTGTTTTGTAGCTTGTTCGCGGGTCGTCAAACATGTAAGTTTTTATGCTTTAGCATCCCGTTTGTGTGTGTTTTTCTTACTATGTTTAAGCATCCTACCATGTGGCTATTTGCTTATGTGATATAACTGTATGAATGCCAGTGGATGGAGGTTGTGTCGCTTAATTTGGAATGATATTGATTTTTGTGTTTGTAAACTCAATTTATTTGGGTTATACATTATCAAAACTCTTTCAAAACTACATGAAATCAAGTTATTCCAAAATGGGTGACATAGTCTATACTTGTATGTTTCACATAGTAAATTTTAGGATTTATTAAATAATCAGAACATGAACATATAAAGAAAATAAAAGTCATATTATGGTTTAGTAGAGGCCGATCTTTTGATCGGGTGAACGGGGGTGCTCAAATAATGACCTTCCCCCTTCATACCTAAGGTTCCGAGCCAAGCATCCTTGGTTACGACGAACAGTGGCCTTGGCACGAGTCATGGGTTTCCTAATTTTTCCAAAATAAATATTAGGTGGTGACTCTGAGATCTGATGACGCAGTCCATTTTTGGTAAAATTGCAATAAAAATGGATTTTCAATAAAAGTTGCAAAATCAGGACTCTCATTTACGTTTCACATTGCACTCGTGAGACTTGAGATCAAAGAGATCTCGGGAGTCCGAACTGTTTAACGCGCGCGGGTACCCCCCGGGCATGTTACAGGCATTTTGAAGGCGGGCTTTGAATCGACATTTTAGAAAGGGTGAATGTCTTGAAGTTGGAAACCTATATTGGGGTGCTAGACCGGGCCATAATATCAAAAGCTAACATAGCTAGACAGGCTAAGTCAACAACTGACTGGAAAGGCAACAAAAGGCAAGGCTTCTTTTCAAAGAAGAAATTTTCGAAAAAGCAAAACACGGGCTCCTCAAGTACTTTTAATTCTTCCCGAGATACATCCCCAATGTGTAACATTTGTAGTAAAAGGCATCGTGGGGTTTGTTACCGTGTGTCAGGAGCTTGTTTTAAATGTGGTAAACAAGGGCATATGGCCCGAGATTGTAATCAGAACAGTGGAAAGCTAGCTGCTAGCTTAACTGCATCAATCCCAAAACCGGGAAATACTATGAGATCCACTACCACCGGAGATACCGTGAGGCAAGGGAGAGTTTTCGCGCTTGTTCCGGGCGATACAAGAAATGCTAACGCAGTTGTCTCAGGTACTATCTCTATATGTAATCAGGATGCTTTTGTGCTAATTGACTCCGGATCAACACACTCTTTTGTGACATGTGCATTTGCATCTAGACTAAGTAGACCTCTAGAATTATTGCCATATCTGCTATGTGTATCTGCTCCATCTGGGGAATCTGTATTGTGTGAATCTATATACCGATTTTGTGACATGCGTATTGAGGATGCTATCCTATATGTAGATTTGTTGCCCTTGAACTTTAGACATTTCGATGTAATTTTGGGCATGGATTGGTTAACCAAATATTGTGCCACCATTGACTGTGTGACAAAACGAGCTGTATTTAAACCACCAGAACAGAAGGAAATTGTGTTTGTGGGTAATGGGGTAGTGCCTCCACTTTACTTAATATCTTCAATGAAGGCATGCAAATTAATCAGGAAAGGGTGCCAGGGTTATTTGTGTTATGTGTTGTCTGAACAATCTGTGAATGTTGAACTGAACGATATCCCTATTGTTAGAGAATTTTCAGATGTGTTTCCAAATGAATTACCAGGGGAATTGGTGGACAGGGAGATAGAGTTTACAATTGAGATTATGCCAGGCACCCAGCCTATTTCTAAAACTCCCTACAGAATGGCTACTGCTGAAATGAAAGAACTGAAAGAACAGTTGCAAGACTTGCTTGATAAAGGGTTTATCTGACCTAGTACTTCACTGTGGGGTGCACCGGTGTTATTTGTGAAAAAGAAAGACGGAACCTTACGCTTGTGTATCGACTATCGAGAATTGAACAAGGTAACAATAAAGAATAAATATCCCCTACCCCGTATTAATGACCTGTTTGACCAGTTGCAGGGATCGCAAGTATTTTCCAAAATTGACTTGAGATCCGGGTATTATCAGTTGAAAGTAAAGGCAAAAGATGTTGAGAAAACCGCATTCAGAACGAGGTATGGTCATTTTGAATTTCTTGTTATGCCATTTGGAGTGATTAATGCTCCGGCAGCGTTTACGGACTTAATGAACCGAATTTTAAAACCTAACTTGATGAATTTGTTGTGGTTTTTATTGATGACATATTGATATACTCGAAGAATAGACTTGAACATGAACATCATTTGAGGACTGTCCTGCAAACACTTAGAGAAAAGAAATTATTTGCCAAACTAAAGAAATGTGAATTTTGGTTGGATGAAGTTATCTTTTTAGGGCATATGATCAACAAGAAAGGGATATCAGTGGACCCGCAAAAAATAGAGGCAATTGTGAATTGGCCTACACCGACTAATGTGACAGAAGTCCGCAGTTTCATGGGTTTGGCTGGGTACTACAGGAGGTTTGTGAAGGATTTTTCAAAAGTAGCTGTGCCTCTTACCCAACTAACACGCAAGGGGCAACCATTTGAATGGAATGACGAAAGAGAATCTGCCTTTCATGAACTAAAAACAAGATTGACCACTGCACCAGTTTTGACACTACCATCAGGATAGAAAATTTTGTAATTTTCAGTGATGCATCTTATAAAGGTTTGGGTTGTGTATTAATGCAGAACGGAAAGGTTATTACCTATGCCTCTTGGCAGTTGACGCCACATGAGAAAAACTACCCAACACATGATTTAGAATTGGCTGCAGTTGTTTTTGCTTTGAAAATCTGGCGGCACTATTTGTATAGGGCGAAATGTGAAGGTTACACAAATCACAAGAGCCTGAAATACTTCTTTACACAGAAAGAGCTAAATATGTGACAGAGGAGATGGCTGGAACTAATAAAGGATTATGATCTTGAAATCCAATATCATTCCGAGAAAGCTAATACAGTTGCTGATGCCTTGAGCAGAAAATCAATGGGGAGTATGGCTTGGTTGCTTACTGAACAGAAAGAGATCTTGCAAGATTTTGAGAAGTCTGAGATTGAAGCAGTATTGTGTGAACATGGCGGATTGATAGCTGCTATTTCAGCTGAACCGGCAATCATTGATGAGATTAAACGGAAACAAAAAGAAGATGAATTCCTCAAGAAAGTGATTGATGAATTTGAGACAAGTCCGAAAGCAGAGTTCAGCATCGAAGGCGAAATGTTGAGATTTCGAAACCGGATGTGTATCCTAGATATTCTGGAATTAAAGAGAAGGGTTTTAAATGAAGCCCACAAATCAGTGTTTGCTATGCATCTGGGCAATAACAAAATGTATCGGGATCTAAAACAAAGCTATTGGTGGCCTAAAATGAAGAAAGAAATTGCAGAATATGTGTCCAAATGTCTTCAATGTCAGCAAGTTAAAGCTGAACATCAGAAATCAGGCGGTCTACTTCAACCCCTCCCTATTCCTGAATAGAAGTGGGAACATGTGACTATAGATTTTGTTGTTGGTCTACCCCGAACACCTCGAGGTATGGATTTTATTTGGGTTGTAGTTGATAGACTGACTAAGTCTGCACATTTTCTACCAGTTAGAACTACATTTAATGCTTATAGACTGACCACAATATATGTTGATGAGATTGTCCGTTTACACGGAGTTCCAGTATCTATTGTGTCGGATAGAGATCCGAAATTTGTATCTAGATTGTGGAAGAGTTTGCAGGAAGCTATGGGGACAGAACTGAGATTTAGTACTGCATTCCATCCACAGAAAGATGGGCAATCAGAACGGACCATACAGATGTTAGAAGATATGCTGAGAATGTGTGTCTTAGATTTTCAGGGGAATTGGGAAGACTATTTGCCACTAGCAGAGTTTGCATACAATAACAGCTTCCACTCCAGCATTGGTATGGCACCATACGAGGCTTTGTACGGCAGAAGGTGTAGATCACCAATTTGTTGGACAGAAGTCGGGGATAGAGCTTTACTTGGGCCTGAAATTGTGCAAGACACTTCTAAGAAGATCAAAACTATCCGGCAAAGGCTCAAAACAGCTCAGGACCGAAAAAAGAGTTATGCTGATGTTCGAAGAAGACCTCTTGAGTATAAGGTTGGTGACCATGTGTTTATCCGTGTGACTCCAATGAAAGGCCAAGTCAGGTTTGGGAAGAAGGGCAAGTTATCGCCTCGTTATGTTGGGTCGTTTCAAATTCTAGAGAGGCTTGGTCTAGTTGCTTATAGAGTAGCTTTGCCACCCGGATTCGAGCAGATCCATAATGTGTTTCATGTGTCGATGTTGAGGGGTTATCTTTGAGATCCATTTCATGTGATTGACTATCACCGGGTAGCTCTTGATAAAAATATAGAGTATGCCGAATGGCCGGAACGAATCATTGACCGGCAAGTGAAACAATTAAGAAGCAAGTCCATCCCAATGGTGAAAGTGGAATGGAAAGAACACTATGGGATGGATGCCACATGGGAAAAAGAGGATGAATGCGACTACACAATCCACATTTGTTTCCCGACGAAGGTAAAATAAGTTTGGAGGACCAAACTTCCTAAAGGGGGGAAGACTATGATAACCCTATTCTGTATTATGTTAATTAATCTTAATTGTGATTGTGATTATGTGTTTGATATGATTTGGTGTGCCATTTATACGAATATATGTGGTTTTGAATTTCTATCTGTTCACCGTAGGAATATCTATTCAACTTACTGTTATAAACTGAAAATTGAAGGCCTTATCGGCCATAGAAACCGAAATTGACTGCGCCATTGTGATTGGCGTAATTTTTAGAGCCTACGGTGGAATTTAATTGAAAATTGATTCGGATCAAAATAATTAGATTCAGAACGATTAATTAAGTTTTATTATTTTATATTAATGAAATGTGGTTGAGAGAGAGAGAGCTTATAAGGGGCTCTAGTATGCCTTTATTCACTTGTTTGAGCTCAAAGCCGAAAATCACTCTAGAAAGAGAGGGTGAGGGTCGATTAGAGAGAGAGGGAGCTCAAATTGAAGTTTTGATCTTGAAGCTTGGAAATCTTGAGGATTACTCAAGAATTTGCTATAGATTGGAAGAATTGAACCTCTAGGTGAGCAATTGAGCATGAATTCATGAGTATAAGTTTATAACTTTGTGTATTCAAGCTAGTTGGGTAATCAAGAGCAAGAATTGAAATGAAATTGAAGTTGACATGTTCATGCATGCATAGAATTACTATGAATTGCCATGAATTTGCATAATCTAACATGTAGCATGCTAATTATGCAAGATTGAGAGCTTGATCATACATGCAAGCATGGTTTTGTTGAGTTTCATGAGAATAGACACCATTTGCATCATTTGAAATGGAATTGAAGTCAAAAATTGGCATGCATGTTTGAATATTGGAGATATGGAGATTATATGAAGTTTGGATGCATGAGCCTTGATTATACCAAGAAATGTTGATTAACTTTGAAGATTGGACCATGATTTTGAATAATTGGCCTCATGTTGTTTACATCCATATGCTATATGATGTATTTGCATGTTTTTGGTGCCTTAATTTGAGCTTTAAAGCCTTTTGAATGTTGAATTTGAGCTCAAGAACAATTCTGGATTTTCCAGAATTTGGCATGTCCCATCGAGCGGGGAAATCGCAGCTCGAGCGGGAAATACGAGCTCCCAGGACTTTTTGTAGACATGGATGTTCGCTCGAGCAAGGAAGTTAACGTTCGAGTGGGAAGCCATGTAGTGAGACTTTCAGCTCGAGCGCCCGACTTCACGCTCGAGCGTAAAAGTGAGGTAATCAGTACTTTTGCAGACCTAATGGGTCCGGTCGAGCGGGGGAGTCTACGCTCGAGCGGGAACCCCTGTTTCTGAAATTTTGAAAATGTGTTATGTGTCTCATTTTCCTTTGTCTTTCACTTCTAAGTACTCTTAGGCATGCATTGAGCATTATGAATGAATTAAAAGAATAAGAAAGAACCCTAAGAGGAATATGTGAATTAAGAACATATTGAATTGTTTGTGACCCACTGTGTTCATGGAATGTGTAGGGTCGAGCTCCAGGGCAAATCATCCAGCCGATCACTGTGAGTAATATTTCAATAAAGATATCTGAAGTATGTTATTTGTCCAATTGCTTACTTCTATGTAAGTCTTATAAGTTCGTTAATTTGAATGGTGGACAAATGTTTGCTATGCCAAATGAATAGGCCAAAGGCCAGTTTGACATGAATGATAGAATGAATGGGCCAGAGGCCAGTCTGACATGAAGGATAGAATGAATGGGCCAGAGGCCAGTCTAACATGAATTATAGAACGAATGGGCCAGAGATAGAATGGTTGGGCCAAAGGCCAGTCTGACATGAATGATAGAATGGTTGGGCCAAAGGCCAGTTTGACATGAATGGATTGGGCCTGAGGCCGTTTGATGTGTTTGGAACCGCAGTTACCTGATCTATATACATGTATATACTAGATAGAAATATGAATTGGGCCCAAGGCTGTTTGGTGCATGTCGTTCTAAATATTGTTCGTGTATCTTCTTTATTTGATATTATTCATTGGGCTTTCGCTCACACTCATTCATGTGTCTGTAGGTGAGCCAAGGGAGGTCCAAACCCAGCCTCAATGAAGTTTGCGAGTAACAGTCAAGGTTTTGAAGGGTCAGCCCACACGTCTCACGCACGAGACTTGATCTTGCTCTGTTGCCATATTGTTACATTTTGTCATGTTGGCAAGAACTTTGGATTACAGTTGTAAATAAGTTTTGGTTAGGCTGACTAAGACTTGTAAGATCCTGTTATGTAAAGTACATGTATATATTGACTTCCTTTTGATGTGAGTTATTCACGTATATTTTTGTGAAATGATATGACGTGCTATGTAAGCATAGCTTTATGGACAAAAGTTTGAAATTGCTTCCGTTTGGCCTCCTTAACTCTTCTAAAAATATATTTGGTTTGGTTTGAGGCCGTAGGTAATCCCTTGATTACTGGCCGGTTATGTCCTTAACCCATGGGGGCGGGTTCGGGTCATGACAAATTTAAAATAATTTCAACAATTTTATTAGTTTAGGTGACACTCAAAATCTCACCAAAGAGATTTTCTTACCAACCACTAAGCCATGGCCACGGTTAATTTGGAAACCCCTAATTGGTCAAATATTCAAGAATTACCAAGGATGCCCACGCCTAGAGTTACATACCCAAGCCATAGCATCCTTGGTCTATCCCAAGGGAACGGTCTGCTAGGGGTATGTAACCCCTGCGTGCCATTCGCACATTAACCCTTATTCCAAAAGCAAATAAGGTATAAGTGTCCTGTAAGCAATCCCTGCTGGTGGACTAACCTAAACGCGACTTGCGTGGCGTCCCACTTCTCCTAACTCCTTTCTACCTTTATTTGGCACAAACCCAGGAATATAAATGCGCATAATACAAGTATATAATAAACAAATTATAACATATATGGTCTCATGTTTTACTGTTGAGGTGGAGGCCTAACGACGGTTGCCCACACACAGATATGTTCCTATATTTGCTGTTGGATTCTGTGTATTTGTTGTTCATAGAATTCTACCTGTTGTGTAGCCCACGGTTGAAGATACGGATCTTAAAGAAATGTTAGATAATTTGTTAGACTTATTTATTTTGATGATTCATTTAATTATGTTTTAATTTATTTGAAAGAGAAAAATAGAATCCAAAATTTATTTTGATGATTTATTTAATTATATTTTAATCAAAATTTATTTTGATGATTTATTTGAAAGAGAAAAATAGAATCAAAATTTATTTTGTCCTATTATTTCTCACCTAAGCCTTTATTCTAAATATTGTTAGAATGTATTTAATATTTGATTAAATCAGGAGTTCAAACAGCCGAAAACGAAGGTTCAAACACCTAGCACAGCAGTAGGCTATAAAGGTTCAAAAAGGCCAAAAGGTTCAAAAGGTTCAAGTGAAAGATATTCAAATTTGTAATGATGGAGTGAAAGATATTCAAATTGGTAATGATGGAAGTACAACGGCCATAAAAGGCTATAATTTTCATTATATATACCAAAGCCTCTAATGTAAACAAGTTACAATAAAACCTGAAAATATTCTTTGATCTATAATCACTCACATCTATTCTCAGAAATTATACACTGAGCCTTATAGCATTAAGCTCATCTTTCCTATGTGAGATTTACAGAAAAATCAAAGCTTCATTTTATATATCTATCTTTGAGAGATATTTATTGTAAGCTTTCTTTGAAAGCAAAAATACCATTTCATCTTGTAAAAGTGTTGCAAACACTGTGTTATTGAAATCTCGAGAGTGATTGTGAATCACCTAAGATTTGCAAGGGTTTGGACTTGTGAATTCTGTGTAAAATCTGTGGAGGATTGCTCCATTTCAAAAGAGGTTGCTAGCACCCTGTGAAGCTAGAAGATAGTGGAAAATCTCAAGTGAAGCTTGAAGAGTGGATGTAGACTTGGTTGAAGCCGAACCACTATAAATCTGTTTGTCTCCTTTTCCCTAATCTCTTTACTTTCCTACTACTGCTATAGCTATCCAATATTTATGTGTTAATCATTTGATTTACCTTGTATGTTAGTTATACTTCATTGTTATTTTGCTTGATCATTTACTGCTAAGTTCATCATTGTGCTTGTTAATAATTTGTTGTACTAGTAGTTAATTTTATTGGGGTATTATTAATTTTAATTTGTAGAAACCTAATTCACCCCTTCTTAGGTTGCTTTTTGGGTAACATAATTATTACGACTTGCAATATAAAATTCTAAAACATTTAATAAGTCAACAAGCAAATTTACAGAGGGCATACACTAAAGAAAGAAATACTTACAATCATAACCTTCAAAACAGCTTAATTCTTCAACACTTAGTTTATATATTGGGGAAATTTTTACAAAAGAAGAGAGAGAGAGCACTCTGAAACCACACACTCTAAAAACTTCAAATTCTAAAAAAAACTCTAAAACCACTCTGCCTCAACAAGGGTGAGGACCTTCTTTTTTATAATACAAGAAACGAAAAAGATAAGATTAGAGGAGGACAGATGGCGTGTCCTTGTGAAGTGGAGTCGATCGTCCTTATCCTCATGACTCAGCATCCTATCTTTTACGTCTGGTAGTGGACAGCTGTATGGATAGCTGTGTGGTAGGTAGATCTGGATAACTGACAGAGCATCTGCTTTTATCAAAAGTTATTGTACTGGTTTTGTTTGTTTATGCTGACGATTTTCCTAGTGGGGGACAAAGCCTATCAAGGCTTGCCTTTACCCTTTTTTTTTTAATCTTTTTCTTTGTTAATTTTGTCGGCAATCATGCTGGTGAGTGAATCCCAAAAATCTCCAAAGTTGGGCTCATCATCTTTTGGTGCTTGTGATTCGCCAGCTAAAATGGCAAATTCATTTTCATTCTGGTCAGGATCTTCATGATCTTGGCTACTGGTAACAGATTTCATGGAGGTATCATCACTGGAAATAGTTTGGAGAAACTGTTCCTTCATGAAATCCATACTTTCAATAATTAATTTTGTTTCTGACAAATTAGGGTATTTTTGTCGTAATTCTGTTTGAATTTGTAAAAACGGATTTTGCGTAACTGGTTGGCTGGGAATAGTTTTTGGAATAGCATCCCAACAGGCTTGAGAATGTGCCTTTATTTTATGGACAATGTCTGGTAGAGTAGGGTTCATACCCTTATCCTACCATCTCACAAAGAAAACCTTTTTGAGACGTGGGATCTTATTATGATAATCACACTGAAAGTCCCATTTCCAAATCCATGGAATACCAAAACGGATTGTGAAATGGACCAAGGATTTTGTAATAGAGATATCCTTATTTACTGGTAGATGAGAATATGAAACATGCCATTCATTATAGGCTTCCTTGATTGGTACTGGTAGAACTTCTAATTGTAACCCAAATTTATCCCACCAAACGAGGAACCAAGAAGGGACATCATTTTTAAGGACATCAGGGCAGATATGGATAAACCACGAATGATTTTTAATGGGATTTTGGTTGTAAAAAGTTTGAGTAAAAGCATCGATATAGTCCCAATAACTATATCGTGTTTCTCTGTTATGGATGTCAAGTTGGCGAGTTGTATGCGGATGGATGCCCCATGTGGTAATGGGCATAATATTTCTGATAGTTATTTTGCTATACTGTATAGGGCTAATTATTTTAAAGGTATCATGGAAAGTATGCTTGATCTCAGCAGTTGTAGTTTTAATAAGTATCTGTTCATAGACATATCGATACTGGTCAAAATAAGAAGGAAATTGTTGCGTGGTAAGGTACCGGCGCTTAATTTCCATGGATCGGACATCCATTGTTCATCTGCTGGTTCAATATAGAGGACTATTTCCTCAGCAATACTGTTAGCAGTATACTGTTCTTCAGGCTTAAGGAAGATATCCTTAACTGTTTGACTGGATTCACTTTTACTGTTAGAGGCTTGGAGCCTGAGGAATTTTGTTTAGTAGGGATTGAATCCCCAACCACGGCCTTTGCGGCCCCGACCTCTACTAGTCATGAGTTTGTTGGGCCCTGTAAGTATTCATGGGTTAGAAAGTCGGGTAAACAATTCTGTTCACCTTTAATATATACAATATCAAAGTCAAATATTGATAAAATACTTTGCCATGCAGCAAATATCTGTTTAGATGCTAAGTTTAAAACATCTTTTTTAAAAATCTGTTTAGTTGCAGAGCAATCAACTCTAATAAGGAAATGCTGATTGAGAAGATCATCTTGGAATTTTAAAACACATTTAACAATGGCTAAACATTCTTGTTTGATGGTCGGATAGTTAAAAGCAGGACCTCTTCCAACTACCGGAGTGAAAACGTAAAAGTTCTTCCGTTGAAACGGTAGGGTTAACTTGTTTCAAAATACCACCATAACCCTGGTTAGAAGCATCTGTTTCAACAATTTTTTTCCATGATGGATTAGGAAGATGAAGGCAAGGAAGTTGCTTAACTTTAGCCTTAATGTTCAGTACTGCTTAGGTATGTTCTACAGACCAATGAGGAGGATTTTTCTGTAATCGGGCATAAAGAATAGCAGCATCTTGGGATAACTGATGATAGTAGTCGCGAATATAATTTAAACTACCAAGAAATCGCTGTAATTGAGTTTTATCTTTGATTTCATCAGGAAATTTAGATGCAAACTCGATATTGCGGTTAATGGGTACAATACTTCCATTATGAATGTTATGACCCAAAAATCGTACTGTTGTCTGAAAAAGTTTCATTTTTGGTACATAAATAACTAAACCATTTCTGATAATAACATACTTAAAGATATTAAGATGTTTAATATGCTGATCAATAGAAGATGAGAAAATAAGAACATCATCTATATAACAGATAGAAAATTTTGTATAAGGAGTAAAAATATCATTCATGATATGCTAAAATTCGGAATGAGCATTTTTTAGACCAAATGGCATAACATTTCATTCAAAATGCCCAAAAGGTATTGTAAAAGCGGTTTTATACCTATCATGTTCGGCGATTTGTACTTGTCAATAGCCAGATTTAAGATCAAATTTAGAAAATATAACAGTGTCTTGTAAACGATCTAAAAGATCTTTTTTATTCGGAAGTGAATATCTAATCCATTCTAAAGCATCATTAAAGGTTTGTAATTAATTACCAATCTTGGCACACCTCTTTCTATTTCTGTATTTTTATTAACGTAAAATGCTGTACAGCTCCAAGGGGAGTGGCTGATTCTGATTAATTTTTTCTGGAGGAGAGAATTAATTTCTGTTTTGCAAAGTTCAAGGTAGTCTTTTTTCATTTGACTAGGGCAAGCTTTGGTGGGGATGAATTTTTCATCAAAATCGGGTTCATAGGGAAGAGAAACAATATGACGCTTTCTCTCCCAAAAGGCATTCGGAATATCAGTACAAATGTCTATTTGAAATTCTTTTTCAATAAGTTTGATTTTATTCTGTAAAGAAGGTTGTTGTAATCGTTGTTCAGTTGTAAGAAAATGAATTTCGATTTGGAAAAATTTAATTTGGTTTTTTTAAAAGTAACTAGATCACAATTTGATCTAGCTCTTTTGTATAGGGTTCTGTTATGAATTAAAAAATAAGTGGTTGATTACTGATAGTTGTGTGAATGCCTATAGGATCAATTTTAGTAATAGGCATCAAGAGACATAAAAATGGTGTTCCCAAAATAATAGTTGGAGACATATTTCGGATAAGGACAAAAGACGTAGATAAACATATGCCTTGGTTACAGATAAGAGCTTCAGGTATTTTATACTTGATATGCATAGAATTACCACTAGCACTAGTAAGTGACTGAGTAGTTTTCTGAAAATATCTGGTTGGAATTAATCCTTCTTGTACACAATTCATGTCAGCACCACTATCAACAATGGCAACTGCATCTTTGATAATAAAATCAGGTTGACTAACAAAAGTAATACGGATATACCATTTTTGAAATGTAACTTGATTAACAAGCATCAGATATTGGTTATCTTTCTGTTCAGAAGTTACTGGAGCAATATCTTTACTTTTTTGTTATGCAGTTTAAGCTGTCGTATATCAGCTTGTATAGCTTGGTTGCAGTTTGAAGATGCTTAATTTCTGTTTTTAAGACATTAATTTCCATTTTTAGGTCTTGAATAGTAACTGGTTTTTCAATTATGGGTGAAGACTGTATCTTAGTCAAAACATCCTTCATACTATAAGATTGAATAGGAATTAAAGTAGATTCAGAACTAGCCGTCTTTGTTGATAACAGATCTAAAAATTTGAGTTTTATTTCTGGATCCTTGATTTGCTCAACGAGTTCTAACATGGATTTCTGATCATCAGTTAAAACATGAATACTAGGACCCCCAAGGTTCAAACCATTTAGTTCAACGATAGATTTCTAATAATTTATTTTAGAAATCTGATTTAGATTTGTAGAACAAGAGCAATTAGGTTCTAGAATTTCTAACTCATCACTAGAGGTAAATGGAGAATAGAGTTCAGCGAGTCCATCAGACTCAGAGCTGGTATCTGTTTCTTTTCAGATAAAGTTTGTAATAACTATTGAGCAATAATAGGATCTAAAGACATTTCATTAATTTTCTGTTTTAATTTAGATCGACATCTGTTAGCGTAATTCCCGGTTGCTCCACACTTATAGCATTTAACATCTTTCTTAGATGTTGTTCTTTTGGTGGTTGGTTTTCTGGTTGGAGGGGAAATCTTTTTCTGGTAAGAGGTTAAAGGAACACTCTTGAATTTTTTTATAGGATTTGCGACACTGTTTAGAAGGTTTTTTGTGATACAACTTCCTGGTTTTCAAAGGATACTGGATTTTGGTGTCATAAGCAAATTGATTATAAAATTCACCTAATTCTTTTTTCCCGTTTAGATTCTATTTTTTCATATGTATTGAAGTTTAAGCTCATTACATAAAGAAAGACCTTCTTCTATGATTAGGCCTATGAGTTGGCCATAGGTGTACTAGTCATAAGGATGGCCATGCGGTCATGGCGATCTCGAAGTTTTTTCCGCACTCGTTTGACAAAAAGATTAGGAAGGCCGTCAATAAATTTGGCTTTCCAATGGCTACTGTTAGCATTAGGTCGTTGCATAATTTTTAATAAAAACACATATGTATACCAACGAAAATGGGTTAAAGATGAACATCTAGGGTTCTGAAGTAATTCACGGCTGCGGTCATCATTATCCCAGGATGCCTCTATTCTTTATATTCGAGTACAGAAAAATCCTCCTCTTTGGTCTGTAGAACATACCCAAGCAGTATAGAAAATTAAGACTAAAGTTAAAAAGACTCGAAAAGTTGAGGGTAATTGGCACGTATCATATCTTCTCGTTCCCATGTTGACTCTTCCATCCTACGATGTCTCCAGAGAACTCGAACCAACGGTATGGTTTTATCTCGAAATTTCTTCTCGCGACAATCTAAAATTTTGACAGGCTTTTCTTCAAATGTCACATCTTCATTAAGATTAATTTCCTCTCAATTGATGATGTGAGAAGGGGGTGGCTCGTATTTCCACAGCATAGAGATATGGAAAACATTATGTACTCCAGCCAGTTGAGTGGTAAAGCCAAACAGTATGCCACCTCTCCTTTTGTCCAAAATTTCGAAAGGCCCAATGAAGCGAGGTGACAACTTTTCTTTCTTTTCGAAGCGAACAACACCTCAATGAGGTTGTATTTTTAGAAACACATGATCTCCAACTTGAAATGCTAAAGGTCTTCTCCTTTGATCTGCATAACTTTTCTGCCTACTTGAGCGGTCTCAAGTCTTTGTCTGATTTATTTTAACTTTTCGGTAGTTTCTTGAACTAACCCTAGCCCTAAAAGATGTGCTTCTCCGACTTCCGTCCAACATATTGGTGATCGACAAGGCCGTCCATACAGAGCTTCCTACAGGGCCATACCAACACTTGTTTGAAAACTGTTATTGTAAGAGAATTCGACTAGTGGTAAGTGTCTCTCCCAACTACCCTAAAGTCCATCACACAAGCTCGAAGCATGTCTTCTAGAGTCTGAATTGTTCTTTACTGACTGACCGTTTAGTTTGAGGGTGAAAAGCTGTACTAAAGCACAACTCTGTATCCATAGTTTTTTGCAGACTTTGCCAGAATTGTGACGTAAAACGAGGATTACGATTTGACACTATTGAGACTGGTACCCTGTGCAACCTAATGATTTTTCGAATAAATACTCGACTTAATAATTCGAGTGTGTCTATTAGTCCTATTGGTAGGAAATGTGCCATCTTAGTTAACCGATCAACCGCCACCCAAATGGCATCATGGCCTTTCGGCGACCGGGGTAGTCCTGTTACAAAATCCATTGTTATACGTTCTCATTTCCACTCAGGTATTGGTAAAGGTTGGAGTTTCCTTGCCGGCTTTTGATGTTCTACCTTCACTTGCTGACACGTGAAGCACTTAGATACGAATTGAGCAACGTTCTTCTTCATTCCACTCCACCAATACTGTTGCTTGAGGTCCTGGTACATCTTGTTTCCTCCCAGATGAACCGCAAAAACTGAATGGTGAAATTCTTTAAGTACTTCTTCTCTTAATTGTTCGATGTTTGGCACAAAAATTTTACCTAAATACCTTAAACTACCATCTTGATGGAGCGTCCAACCCGGTGAAGATTCCCCGGACACTAATCGTGCCTTGATGAAGTCAGTTTCTTGATCAAATCTTTGGGCTTCCAACACTTTGGTAAGAAGTTGGGGTGTTGTAACTATCGCAAACAACCTACCCTTCCTATTCTGAGTCTCTGGTTGTAACTTAAACTCATTCACGGTGCTTACCATTTCCCATTCTTTAATTGATATATTGGCTATAATCTCTTTTGTCTTTCGACTTAGTGCATCACCTACAACATTAGTCTTCCCGGGATGATAAGACAAAGTGAATTGGTAATCTTCAAGGTACTCCATCCAACGTCTCTGCCTCATGTTCAAATCTCTTTGTGTGAACAAGTACCTGAAGCTTTTGTGGTCGGTAAATATCTCAAACTTTTCTCCATAAAGGTAATGTCGCCAAGTCTTAAGTGCATAGACCACAGCCGCCAACTCCAAATCGTGAGTAGGATAATTTTTCTCATGATTCTTCAATTGACTTGATCCATAAGCTACTACCTTCCTATTTTGCATTAACATGCCACCTAACCCTTCCTTAGAGGCATCACAATAAACCGTGTACCCGATGTCACGTTCGGGTATGATTAGTATAGGAGCGTTTGTCAGTCTCTTCTTGAGTTCTTGAAATGACTGCTCACAAGTTTCATTCCATTCAAACTTTACTCCTTTTTGTGTTAGGCGTGTCATCGGCTTGGCTAATTTGGAGAAATCTTGAATGAATCTCCTATAATATCCTGCTAATCCCAAGAAACTACGAATCTCAAATGTATTCTTAGGTTGTTTCCATCCCATTACTGCTTCTACTTTAGCAGGATCCACTAATATTCCTGATTCGGACACAACATGACTTAAGAATTTTACTTCCTTCAACTAAAATTCACATTTGCTAGCTTTAGCATTGTAGACGTCCCCGAACGTCCCGGGAGGGAATCCTGTTTTGTTCATTTTGGCTCACTACAGCTCGGACTCAAATTGTCACGGTTCTTAATCTGAACCAAAGAGTCCAAATCTGGCAAATCGTTTTGAAAAACAAATTTTATATAAAGAAGTGCCAAACATGGACTGCTTTGCCAGATACAGAGTCGCCACCTAAATATTTTATTTTGGGAAATTTAGGAAACCCTGACTCGTTCGCCTAAGGCCACGTGTCCGTCATCACCAAAGTTGCCTCGGCTCGGGAACTTGGGTACGATTGGGGAAGGTCAGCTATGAGCACCCTCACTCGCCCGATCAAAGATCAGCCTCTACTAACCATGATATCGAGTTTTGAAAACATTATGTGTTCTTACTCCGATTAATTAGCTAACCTTATTATGTGATGCGCACAACACAAAAGTATAGACTAGATCGCCTTATTTGGAACAAAGCATTGCATATCCGCTCGTTTGAAAGATGGTTAGAAATTTGCTACTCGCAAGTAGGCTAAAACACGGATTTCAACGAGTTGTTCCAACTCAAACAATCCAACCTTCACCCACAGGCATTCAGGTAGTTATATCATTTAAACACATAGCCTCATGGTAAAGCATGCTGACATGGCAACACTCACACGCATGCAAGGATGCTAAAGCATAAAAGTTTACCGAGTACTCCGAGCCAAAACAGAAACTAATTAGTTCATTTTGAGGTGGCTAATGCAACACATGCAAGATTCAACTACTATAGGCTCGGCTATTTTAAGATGGCATATGATGATGCTACAGTTAACACGTATTCAACTTAGAATTGAAATACAAATGCAGTTAGTATGATGCGCCGAGCCCGGTGGGTGCATTACGAATGAATGTATGCAAACATGCTATCATAAGTATGCTAATCAAAACATGCTCTAAACTAACCATCGAAAGCTAGTAAATAAAAGGGAAGAAAGACGTGGGGTTGGAAGACATACACACACTCACGCACACTTATTACACAGTTTCCCTCGCTCGGAGGGTCCGAATAAATAATACAGATTTAACTAATTAACTAGCTGACTAACTAATTAATTAATTACAAAACTTCTAATTAATCAACAAATTAATTACAAAAGGAAGGTGGCTGCAGCCCCGCCTCGGAATGCGTGGATGATGTATGCTCGATCCGCCTTGCCCGAAAACCCAGTACCATGCCACTGTTGCCTCTGTTTACACTGCCTTGCTCCTCTGAAAATTATGAAAGTTTCCAGAACTACTTTGAACTTCCTTTTGAGTGTTTTGGAAGGCCACTGGCCAAAGGAACAATCCACCGACCATGAGAACAATGTTATCGGCCAAAACTTTGACCACCGGCTGGGCATTGATGGTCGGTCGGCACTTCAAGTAGCCGGCCGGCTATCTCTTCCTGCAGAATCCTGCAGTTGCTGCAGCAGAGGGCAAACAGGGCATGGCATGGAATTTTCAAGCAAATGTGTGCATGGCCACACTCCCTATCATGCAATGAACTCAAGGGAGGGTGGCTCTCGACCCTCGGGCCATCAATTGCGCATTGCGATGCATGATGGCCTAAGAGGCCAAATTTGCCATTCAATGTAAAATGAATGCATAAAAGAGATGAATGCCTCGTGCCCTATCATGTTGAGGTCAAGGGCATTGGCGACCGAGGAGTGAGACGTATTTCGTCACTTTGAGTACGAACACGCCTCATCCCTCATGCTTGGTTTGATACCCAAACCAAACAAAATGCTATGCATGGGTGCAATGTGGCTCAAGTATGTAAGGTGGCTCGAGTATGCAAACATGCCAAATGCAATGCAAACCAAGCATGTAAACATGCAATGTGCCAAGCATGCAAAATGCACTGTGATGCAACCTATCATACAATGCAAACATTCGATGCAAACAATGATATAATGCAAGCATGCAACTAATGTAATGCGACATGCAATCATGCAAAGTATGCAAAGATGGACTTATACCGAAATGAGAGTCCTCAGCCCATCCAAAACAGTGGCCTAAGATGGTGCAAAAGAGCACCAATTATGCATGCAAGCATGCACACAACAAGGTTCACCATCTAAGCATGAAAGGGGATAGCTCTAGGCATACTTGAAAGCGATATACATGGACGTTAAACACTCATGTTAGACTCTAAAAAGCATGCGAAGAATGATGCCGAAACATGCTGGGGAATGGGTGCGATATAGAAGGCATTCAAGACCACAAAAGAGAGCATTGCTCAACACCTATCCCAAGCAAACATGGTATGGACTATGCAACCAAAAACAGAGTTACAATGCACCAAAATAAGCCCCAAAACCCACTGTTATGGCGGCTCAAATGACTCAAACACATAGGCATGCACAAAAGTCCAAACATGGAGCATGAGACCACACCTCTTCAAGGCATAAAAGGGGAACAAATGCAAGTATGTAGGCACAAAACATGGACTGAAATGACATAATAAGTGATTCCAAATCACTGAAATAGCCAAGGTAATGCATGCTAATGACTCACACACCCGAGGCTCACAAGCCAAAATGTAAAGAAGCTATACCAAACATGGAAAATGTGATCAAATCAGTGCCTAACAGACCTCAAGCATGATGAAATATGACCAAGAACTTCACAAAGTTAGGCAAGAACATGCAAGCATGATGGTCTTAAAGGCAAGATGCATTTCTAGGCAAAAAGGAGGAATGCAAAGCAAGTATACTATGCATGCAAGGGGCCATTAATCTGACCAAAAAAAGAGATATAATATGACCAAATAACACCCAAAAACCTCTGAAATGAAGCCAAAAGCAACTACACATACATGCTACCCTTATGAGCCAAAAATGCAAACAAAAGAGAGACAAAGGGAGAGGGGTGTCCCTCCCCTATGCAAGACCTCAAAACCCCTTCTTCACCACTGAAAATCCACTGGATTTCAGTGGTGAGAAGGTCAATGCACAAAGGTATTCAAAGCTTAACAAAGAGAGCACAAAAAGGGCCAAACAAGGCCTAAGAGGGGGAGGTCGACCCCCAACACCAAAATGACCTTAATGAAGTATCTTAAGCATGCAAATACAAGACTTTTTTCAGTTATACACAAAGCTTAAATCAGTATGCAAGATAGGTTAAAGACTAGTGCAAGATTGGGGAAAATAAAGCAAAAGTGTTACCCTTGAAGAACACTTCAAGAACAGCAAGTGCAGCCCCCTTCTTCTGATCAAAACCAGCTCAAAACTTGAAGAACAAACCCTCAACACCTCCAAAGTTGAAATATGGTGTAATACTATGTGTTCTAGTGCAAAACTAAGAACAAACTACACTTTTAGGCCCTCAAACACACACAAATCGAGAGAGAGAGAGAGATATAGAGAGAGAGGGTGATATATATCAGAGATATGTGTAATTAGGTCTGGTTTTGCTGAACCCCTTCAAAGGAGGAGGGAGGCCTCCTTATATAGACAAGGCAAAGTGTTAAGCTTCTTAGAGAAGCTAACAAAAGGGTCAAGGCTTCTAAGGGAAGCTAAGGCAAAGGGGCCAAGGCTTCCTGAGGAAGCTGGGACAGGGGTGCAAGCTTCTTGAGGAAGCTAAGACAAAGGTCCAAGCTTCCTCAAGAAGCTAGACCAAAAGGGTGCAAAAGGGGCAAGTTCCTCCATACAGCTGTATAGAGGACAAGTCCGTGCACTCCAGCTGGCACAGCTGGCATGCACTATGCCTGAAAGAGGCAAAAAGGTGGTATCGGCCAGAAAAGGAGTCCATCGGCCAAATAAATGGTCGGCCGACCACACAAAGAGCCGACCGGCCATCACCAATGGCCGGTGGAAAGAAAACAAGGCCGGTGGCCCTAAGCCATGGCCGGTGGGTTTAAGGGATGGCTGACAAGCCACCTCCTACCCTCAAGAGCACAAAACACAAGCCCTTGGTGCAAAACCAAGCACAGACCATGCAAGTTAAGAGATCCTGAGGCAAGGCGCGTAGCCAAGACCTCCGAGAACTCAAAACGAACACAAACATGGATGATCACCGAGTGTTCAAACGGTGACGTCCAAGTCTTGGGGACGGTCAAAAATGGGGTGTCTACAAGCATACAATTGGTTCTCCCTAAGAATTTGGAAAACGGTTCTCAGATGTTGCTCGTGATCTTCCTTCGATCGTGAGTATATCAAAATATCGTCAATGAATACTACCACAAATTGGTCCAAATAAGGTGTAAAAATTTTGTTCATTAAACTCATGAATGCCCCAAGCGCATTCATCAAACCAAATGGCATTACCACGAACTCATAGTGGCCATAACGAGTTCAAAATGTAGTTTTGGGTATATCTTCTTCTTTGACACGAAGTTGGTAATATCCTGACCTAAGGTTAATCTTGAAAAAATATTTTGAACCTCTTAATTGATCAAACAAGTCATCAATTCTTGGTAAGGGATATCGATTTTTAATGCTAACTCGATTTAGTTGTCGATAATCGATGCACAATCTTAAGGTTCCATCATTCTTCTTTGCGAATAATGCTGGCGCTCCCCAGGGAGACGTACTTGGTTTGATGAACTTTTTATTCAACAGTTCTTGCAATTGCTCCTTCAATTCTCTAAGTTCAGCTGGCGCCATACGATATGGTGCTATAGAAATTGGTGAAGTCCCAGGTTAAAGCTCGATCATGAAATCTACGTTCCGTTTGGGGGTAGTCCCGGTAATTCGTTAGGGAAAACGTTAGCATACTAGCACACCACATGGGGCAGTCCTGAATCCTTTTGATTTTCGTCTTCCAAAATTAAGCTTGCCAACCATCTAGTTAGTTCATCATGCCACCATGAGTTGTGACATGTTGGAGTTAGAAAATCTTGTCTATCTCCTTTAAATTGAACTTTTGTGCCATTAAGGGAGGATGCTGTCACTGTCTTACGGTAACAATCAATAATGGCTCGATGAACTGACAACCAGCCCATTCTGAGGATGACGTCAAAATCAGACATCTCCATAACTCTTAGATCGCAGATCAAATATGAACCAGAGATTTCTAGTTCACAAGATTTACATACTAGATTTACTCGGGTTTGACCACCCAAGGGTGAAGCAACACTCATAGCTATCTCTAATGTTTCTGGCTCCAAACCCAAACTTGACACACATGCAGAGGATATAAAAGAATGCGAAGCTTCGAAATCAAACAATACTTTAACCCAAGAATTCATAAGGATTAACATATCTTGAATTACTGATGGGTTACAAACATCGTCTTCTTCTTGGAGGGCATACATTCTTCCTGTTGCTTGTTGGTTAGTCCCTCTTAGTTTCTTTCCATTTCCAGCTCCTTGTGGTTGTGTTATTGGCTGGCTTGCATTCTTAGAGGCTTGTAGCTGCTCCTTGTTGGTCTGAGTATTTTGAGTAGGCTTAGAACCTTGCCCTGGTTGGCATTTGTTGTATTGTTGTGCCTCTTGCTGATCCATAAAATATTCTCCATCTTGAGGACACTGACTTCGATGATGCCCCTGTTGACCACATCTGAAACACTTTTCTTTCCACTCATTTATAAAGTTTCCTCTTGGCTGGTTTCCTCGATTTTGCCTTTGTTGCTGCTGCAACCCTTTGGCATAAGGTGCTGGTGCAGGATGGGTTCTGGTGTTGCAGCTAGACCTCCTCCGCATGATTGGTTATTGTTCCTTGATCGCTGATTTCGAATGCGTTCAGAATCCGCTAATTCTCGTTCCACAATTAAAGCTTGATCCACCATTTGAGCATAGGTGGAAAGTTACACTGTGATCAGTCTTCATCTAATGTCTATGTCCAAACCCCATTCAAATCGTCTAACCTTATCCTCTTCATTTGCTACTATAGCTGAAGCAAACCTTGAGAGGGCTTCAAAATGGTTCACATATTGAGTGACTGACATTTTTCCTTGTTTCAGTTGGAGGAACTCCTGAATCATTTCTTGGCTTAGCGAGTTAGGAAAATACTTTTCCATGAATAAGTCTTCGAATTGTCTCCAAGTTAATGTCTCTACTTGTCAAGCACTTTTGATCATTTCCCACCAATGATCTACTTCCCCTTCCATTTGAAATGCTTCCATAGTCACTCTATCTTGCTCATTTCGGATGTCAGAAGTATCTAGCAACTTCTTAATTTGTCTTAACCAAGCTTCAGCTTCATAGGGGTTTGATCCACCAAGGAATTTGTGGGGATGTAGTTTTTCAAATTTTGCTATCATTTCAGATTTGCTTTGATCTTGGTTTCAAAGCAGTATATTGCCTACCCTATCAGCAATTGCGCGTATAATTCGAGCGACATCGCTATCAGACACTCCATCACCATTACCGTTGTTACTTTCTTGTTCGTCCAACCATTTTGCACGATGGGATCTTTAGTAATTTGTAATTTATTCATTTATTATTATCATTATTATTATTATTATTATTATTAATTATTATTATTAAATATTATTATATTTATGTGAAAGGATAGTAATAAAAAAAAAATGAAACTTCATTAATTAGATTAAACAAGCTACAGTTAGTAAAATAAAAATAAAAATAAAAATAAAAATAAAAATAAAAATAAAAATAAAAATAAAAATAAAAATAAAATAAAAATAAAAATAAAAATAAAAAATAAAATAAAATATTACGGGCAAAAAGAAACCCCTACAATCCAAGTTAGCTCCTACACCCATAATTCTAAACTAGGCAATTTTGCATGTAAGCATACAAAACAATTGGTAGCCTAATTTGTAATTCCCTTAAGATCTCTAAAATAGCCAAGGAAAGTCTCTCCTCACAAGGATCTCCGGCTCCCACGTGGCTTGGAAAAACCCCATGAATCGCCACAGCACCCTCACGAAGACAACAGTTTCCTACACACAATGCCCTAGCAGTTGCACCGACACCTCTCGATCGATCCTCTAGTCCTTGAAGTCCATTGACCTATCTCTCTTCACAATTCTGATTGGGTCGGGCATGATATACTGAAGGCTCCAAATGTCAAAGAGGTTGCCCATTCTATCGGTGAAGACATCCGGGAAAGGGCCTAGATGATATAACCAAGGAGTCTCTTGCTTCAAAAGTTGGACAGGTCCAATGTAGGCACCCACCCAACTCTCAGATTTCCAGCACAACCTCTTAGGGAATAAATTCTAACATATACAAATAAGCCAATTTGCAGCCCATTTCGAACATCCCAATTCTCAAACACGGCCCCTATATCTCCAGTGCTCTCATTAGTATTGCCCTCTACAGACTCCTCTTCGGTGTTAGACTCAATCACAATTATCTCCAGTGGGTTGTACATTGGTGCAATCTCTTCGGGTTCAGGTTTAGGCTCAGGCTCAGGCTCAGGCTCGTAGTCTTCTATTGGTGCAATTTCTTCAGGGTCAGACTCAGGCTCATAGTCTTCTATAGGAGACTCCACTTCCTCACTTGGGTTAGATTCTATGTCATAGTTTCCCACCGATTCTTCCTCATTAGAGTTAATATCTGATGACCTTGGCATCCTACAATTAAAAAGGTTCTAACTTAGTTAAGTCACATAAAATTACAAGTTAACGTAAGGTTTTCTTAAACGTAAAAAAATATAATTGCTAACCATGGCCCAAAGGTTCGAATCTAAGCTTTGATACCAAACTGTGATGCCCCAATTTTTTTGGAACATCATAAAATTTAAATAACAAATAACTTGCTAAATAAAATTTTTAACACCTAATTAGGGAAATTTAAATTCTCACATAGTCAAAGTTTAACAACAAAACAAAATTACGAGTCCGCATACAATATTACAACAACTTTATAACATTCGTAATTACTAATACAAAAGATAATAAAATTTTATTTTGCTAAATTCTTGATTTCAAGTTAGCCACGGTTCTATACTAGTAGCGGCCCAATTTCGGCTTCAGTCTCTTCCTTGTCATAATCTGGCATAAAACGCCAGGGCAACAAAATATGTGTCATGAGTTTTGCAACACAGTAAGAAAACATAACCAACCTACTATTCTTTTTGAGAGTAAATAATTAGATAATAATCATGAGAATTAAGAAGAAAATGATGAAATTAATAGCATGATGATATAACAGCAATTTAAAATAATTTCGACAATTTTATTAGTTTAGGTGACACTTAACATCTCATCAAAGAGATTTTCTTACCAACCACTAAGCCATGGCCACGGTTATTTTGAAAACCCCCCTTGGTCAAATATTCAAGAACTACCAAGGATGCTCACATCCAGAGTTATATACCCAAGCCGTCGCATCTGTGGTCTGCCCAAGGGAACTGTCTGCCAGGGGTATGTAACCTCCCTGCGTGCCACCCGCACATCCACCCTTATTACAAAACCGAATACTGAAAAGGGTTCAAATAAGTCCCATGCCATCTTAGGTTTTCGCGACACAATTATATAAAAATTATTAAAAATCAGGGCTCACCCTGAACTACCGGTATTAACCCTCGATCGTTAACTTTGTATATGCCGTTAATCATTTCAATTAGTTTTTATATTAATCATAAATAATTCCAATTTTTAATCACAAATAATGTTATACCAACTCATTAAAATTCTTAACATAAAATATTATGCATGTCACAAAATAATAAATCAATGTACAAAATTTAAATAAACAATTAATTTAAACCATGGTATGAAATAATAATTTAGATATAAAGAAAATAAACCATAATCACACACATGCATGGATTTTTAATTTACAAGATTAGACTAGCACAGTATTAAATAAACCACAATACACCCATACATGAATTATTAATTTACAATATTTAATGAATTAGACCAACACAATAATTAATTTTTATCCAAATAATTAATTGAAGTAAAGATCTTAAACCTTCCCAGAAATTTTTAGGATATACCTTAGGTAATAAAAATTATAAATAAATTATTTATGCAATTTTAAAATTCGTGAAAATCTACAAAATATTCAATAAACATGTTTAGGTCATTTTTTATAAAGAATTTCCAAAAAATAAGTTATAAATAATTCTGCAAAATTCTCAGAAATTTCATGACACAGATTTATCAGATTTTCTTAAATTAATTCCATACTTAATTTCATAAATCAATTCCATAATCTAAAAATTTATTATGAAACTAGAATTCTCAAATTTAATTTTTTTATTTAGAAATTACTAGATTTGGTTTAATATAAAATTTTTAATAATTTTTCAAACACATAGTAAAATCTGCCTATAGTTCTAGATTTGGTTAAAATTTTGTATAAATTCGTACAAAACTCAATAATTGTTGCAAAAATTCCTGGATGAAGTAGACACCATTATAAGCAACTTTGTAGAAGAACGCATCTCAAAATTTTGAGTATAAAATTGTTTAAAAATTCGTACAACTTTCTGGCAGATTTAAAGGGCCAAATAAAATCTTCAATAATCTTTTTGATGGCATAAACTGCACATGCAAGTCCAAATTCACAATATTATCATGATTTTAAGACTACCAATATCTTCAAATATTTGATATACAAATCATAAATTTACACACAACTATAATTAAAATTCTATCTACAGGTTTTGTCATTTTATCATATGAATATAATTTGAAAATTTCAACAATAAAAAAAAAGAGAGGGTTGAGAGGGTTTTCTTAATTAATAATAGGATGATGAAATGGCAGAGAATTTTAGCTTCCTTAATCTCCCACTCTTCTTCTTTTCCTAATCAACTTAATTGATTCACAGATTTTTTTTATTTATTTTTCGCCTCTTTTCTCCTCACTAATCTGGAGGAGTAAACATACATATATATAGATGAATCAAGCTGAGCCTTCTCTCTCTCTCACCCTTTCTTTTCTAATCATCATTCTATCTAGTCATTTCGTATATCTGAATTCCAAGAAGCATGATGGAGTTATAGTCCCTATATGGTATGCATGCAAACATGTGGCATTCACTGCCATAGAAAATCTGAAATTTTGGATTTTTTTATTTTTTTTATTTTAATACGCTAAGGTTTTTAACTAAATTATTTAGTAATGATAATTATGATGTTGAATCCTTATTGAAATAATTTATAAACAATAAATATTGAACACACACCAGATTATTATTCTTAATAATGACTTTGTTAGTGATTGAATTGGGTTAATTTGAAACTAACTTATATACTAATATATATTTTAGATAAACTTTGGGTAAAATTAATTAATTAATTTATTCATTTATTTTCCTTTTGAATAATTAAATGCGGGTTCTCACAGCCTCGCTCATGAGGCATTCATAACAGACTTCACAAAAACTCGGTATCCTTCACAGGTTCATTAGTGCTAGGGCTGGACATCCTGCTGCTCACCTACATACATATATATAACGGAGTGAGCGAAGGCCCAGTGAATAACATCAAAGTAAAGAGGTTAATGAATGAAATTCATGCATAAACAAATCAAACTTATAATTAAACATTTAGAATACTCTCCTCATTCATATCATATTCAAATAGATCATAACAAGGAAAAACGACCTCGGGTCCAATATATACAAAATGACCTTGGGTCCATCAAATACAAAACGACCTTAGGTCCATCATTACAAAACGACCTTAGATCCATCATTTCTAAAAGACCTTGGGTCCATTAAATACAAAACGACCTTGGGTCCATCATGCTTTAAAGTTTATCAAATTCAATTCAAGTCACATTAAAACATTCGAAGTCTCATTCATATTTCAGAAATCATAAGTTCCAAGAGTTACCATAGAAGCATTTAAGAAAATAGCATATAAAAAAATATCTTCACTATGATATTACTCACATCGAGTAGGTTGATATTCTTCCACAGCGGTCAAACCTACACATTTCACATATACAAACATTGGAACACATTGTTCAAATCAAATAATTCATCTTCTATTTCTAATTCAATCAGTCATGCTGGTTCTCACTTATTTTTTCCTTATAGAGTCATAAATCATGCCTAGAAATGCTCCAGAGAAGATTAGAACGAAGATATGAACACATAAGGACTTCCCAAATATGCTGAAACAGGCTCGAGCCAACTACTGGTCGCTCGAATGTCACAAAGGTTTGCAAAAGTACTAGATGGGTCTGATCTGCTCTTGAGCCAACACTTGCTCGCTCGAGCGGTACAACAGTATGGAGAGGGTTCGCTCGAGTGGACACTTGGTCGCTTAAGCCGTCTATAAAGATTGCAAAGCGCACACTTGGTAGCTCGAGCGGTTTGCAGATTTTTAGAGTTTTCCATAATAGAGCTTGAGCTCCAGAAATGCAATTTGAAGGCCTTGGGTCATGTATGGTTTGTTCAAAAACACAAAGTTACTTTGGAAAACATGTATACATGACCCCTTAAAAACCATTTGCTCAAAATCACTTTAAATCTACCAAAATTGAACCCAAAAACTCATGCATGTAAGTTTTTCCAAGTTCTTTTCTCAAAACTCATGATTTAAAAAAATTTGAGCTCAAAAGCTCCATGCATATACAAAATCCTTTTCCAAAGCATGAATTTGAGAGTTAACACATGATGGATAAACATGCAAGTACAATATAACTCATAATTTCAACATCGATGCTAGAATTCAAACTCTACATGACAAAACTCAATACATACTTGCATGCATGTAAAGCTTCTTCATCTGTTGACTTTAATTGACAAAATACGTGACACTCAAATGTTTAATTAACACCTCAATAATACCAAATAAAAAAAATTGTACCCGAAGGATTAGACACGAACATAACATTTAACTTTTGGAGAAAGATGTAGTCTTAATACCATACTTGTATCAATAGAAAAGCTGGTGTTATATATATATATATATGATGCTTTATACATATGATGCCACGCTCATTAAATTATTTCCACTAAATTTGCCCTGTAGTAATGACTAATGATGGTAATGGAACTGGGTCATCAGTCAGCAGAACAGAGTCAATGGAAAAAATCGTGGAAAGAGCAGTGAACAACTTTTTGCAGGACTTGCAAACCAACATAAACAACGGAATGCCAGAACGGAGAAGAGTTGGTTACGATAAAATAGTTCTAAGATCTGAAGCCACTACATTCACTGACAGCTCAAACCCACTGATAGCAAAAGCTTGGTTCAGGGACATGGAAAAGATTTTTCGCGCGCTGCCTTGAACAAAAATGCATAACATAAATTTTGCCACTTTCACTTTCAAAGATGATGTGTAGGAATAGTGGCTTCTCACCTTGGATAAAAAATAAATCGTGACTTGGGCAAGATTCTTGAAATATTTTACGAAAAATACTTTCCGGATTCATTGCGACAACAAAAGGCATCGAATTCATCCATCTAAAGCAAGAAAGGATGTCGGTGGCCAAATATGAAACCAAATTCACTCAACTAGCCCGATTCGTAACATATGTCATTCCCACCGAAGCCCAAAAAGCTAGGAAGTTCGAAGTCGGCTTAGATGAGTACCACTATGGGAGTTCCATGCTTTGGGGGACTTAAATAACCATTAGCCTCTAATTGGTTACTTTGTGGCTTTCTATTTGTCATGGATCCATTGATATATTTTCTGATTGTCACTCCAGTGACCTCTGTTCTATTATGTTTTGTAACGTAGTTATGGTAATTTATTTACATAATTTCGGGATTTCAATTTCTGCCACTTAAATAATTTGTTTATTCAATAACTTGTTCATTCAGATTAAATTATGTGTAATATTTTAGTTTGAATACCTATCTATATTTATTTTGTGCCCCTATGCTCTTGGCATAATATCTCTCACTCTGCTATGTGTGCTTATAGTTGTTACCCCTTTTAGGTGATAAACTGTAAAGAAGGATTGTAACTTTGTATAGTGGGACCAGTACAAAACTTGATGCCGACGTTTCCTACTATCTTCTTACTATGTACACTGGCTTTTCGAGGCTCTTTTTCCTTAATCCTTCTTCTTTTGAATTATTTTTTTTTGGCCTTCGATTCACCCCTTTTGTACTTGAGCTTTTCACGATGACTCACCCCTTAATTATTACCCTCCTTGATCATTCATTCCTCTACATAATAGGCTTAACAGGTGGCTCGTTCCTTAGGTTGAAGTTCTGAAGTTGCCAACATATGCAGGAGTGGTGGATCGAGCATGCATCGCCGAAAAAGGAATTAAAACCTTGCGCTTCGGAGAAACAAGTCAAAAGAAGTGATTTTGGGAAAAGACAATAGAAGATCTAGTGTTGCACCTCCCGAAAAGGTAAATACGGGCTCAACTAGTTCAGGTAATCAAGGTCCTACTAACTAAGAATAATAATAATAATATATAAATAATTATGTAGCTATACGTGCTAAGGTGTAATATAATTTGGCATGGGTTTATCAAAAGTGCGATTAATATATTATTTGGGGCCAAAACAACACAACTACGAAATGATGATAAAAGTTGGCCAAAAAGGAAACATGGTGAAAGGTGTATAATTGGCTGGAAACCTAAGGAACGAGCCACCGTCAAACCTATTATGTAGGGGAATGAATCATCAAGGAGGGTAATAATTAAGGGCTGAGTCATCGTGAAAAGCTTGAGTATAAAATGGGTGAATTGAAGGCCAACGAAAAAAAAAAAATTTAGAAGAAGAAGGATTAAGGAAAATAGGCCTCAAAAAGCTAGCGTAAATAGGAAGAAGATAGTAGAATCAAAATTAAGGTGAGTTATATTATATCTTGAGTCATCATAACATATTTTACTTATATTTTGAGTTACCACCATTTATTTTATGCCATTCATGCTTTATAAATTATATTACTATTTCAATTATGTTAATTATTTTCTAAATCCTATTTCCTTAAATTGAAACTCATGAATATGATTGTTTAAATTTTAGAAATTATTTGCCAATAATTATATGAACATTTATTTTTGCGAGTCCGACCACGGTAGTCCCATGCTTGGGGGACTTAAATAACCATTAGCCTCTGATCAGTCACTTTGTGGCCTTCTGTTTGTCATGGATTTACTGACCTCTGTTCTGATTGTCACTCTATTGACCTCTGTTCTGTTATGTTCTGTACCGGGGCTTTTATTATTTTTTTTCCCGGTGACAGACTGTAGACGTCCCCGAACGCCCCGGGAGGGTTAGGTCCCGCTCCGTTCATATCGGGTCTACTACAGTTCGGACTCTAATTGTCACGGTTCTAAATCTGAACCAAAGAGTCCAAATCTGGCAAATCGTTTTGAGAAAACAGATTTTTGAAAAGAAGTGCCAAACATGGACTGCTTTGCCAGATACAGAGTCGCCACCTAAATATTTTTTTATGGGGAAATTTAGGAAACCCTGACTCGGTGCCGAAGGCCACGTGTCCGTCATCACCAAAGTTGCCTTGGCTCGGGAGCTTGGGTACGATCGGGGAAGGTCAGCTATGAGCACCCCCTTTCGCCCGGTCTGAAGACCGGCCTCTACTAACCATGATATCTGATTTTGAAAACGTTATGTGTTCTTATTCCGGTTATTAGCCTAGAATTACTATGTTATGCGCGCAACAAACAAGTATAGACTAGATTGCCTAATTTGGAAACAAGCATTGCATATCCGTTTGTTTTGAAAAGTGCTTTGGAATTTGCTACTCGCAAGTAGGCTAAAACACGGATTTCAACGAGTTTTTTCCAACTCAAACAATCCAACCTTCACCCACAGGCAATCAGACAGTTTATCTCATATAAGCATTTAGCCACATGGTAATCATGCTGTCATGCTTAACATTCACACGCATGCGAGATGCTAAAGCATAAATACTTACATCGTACTCCGTGCCAAAACAATAAACTAGTTAGCAAGCATGCATGTCCTAGTTCATGTTAAAATGACTAATGCATCGCAGGCAAGGGTGCAATCTAGAGTAAGCTCGGCTAACCCTAAAATGGCATGTGAAATACAATCATTCGATACATGTATTCAATTTGGAATCGAAAATACAATGCGGTTTGTATGATGTGCCGAGCCCGATGCATGTGAGACAAATGTATAGATGCACGCATGCATAGCATAAGGTATGCTAAAATAAACGTGCCCTAATCTACCATCGTAAGCGGGTAAATAAAAGGGAAGAAAGAAGTGGGGGTTGGAAGACATACACACCACTCACACACGCTTATTACAGACTTGCCCTCGCCCGGAGGGACCAAAAGAATATACAAATTAATTAACTACGCAAGCTAATTAAATTACAGACCCATTAAATTAATTAAATGAATTAATTAATCTAATTAAAACAGTAAGCCGCCTCGGGAAGAGGGCCAGATGCAGCGCATGCTCGGGACTTGCTCGGAATCGCACTGCCATGCATAATTTGCCTCTGTTTTCCTTGATTTGATCCTCTGAAAACTGCCAAAGTCTCAGGAATGCCTCTCAAGACACTGGGGGATCCCACCGGCTAAGCAGAATGACCACCGGCAATAGGATGTGTCCATCGGCACAAAATGAATCCATCGGCTGATTATATACTGCCGGCCGGCAGAAAATGTTGCCGATCGGCAAACAATGCCTGCAGAACCTGCAACTCACAGCAGCAGAGGGCAAAACTTGCATGGCAATACAATTCAAACAATGTATGCACCAATCATGCCCCCTATCGTGTTTGTGACTCAAAGGGGTATGTGCCTCGATTCTCGGGCCACCAATTACGCATTTTCATGCATGATGGCCTAAAGAATCAAGTATGCATTTTCATGTCAAATGAAATGCAAACCAATCAAACAAAACAAGGCCCAATTCCTATCACCAAATCAAGGAACAAGGCATGCATGCAAGATGCAATGCAACCTAGGCATGTTATCTAAGGATGCAACATGGCATGGCAAGATACTTATGCAAGTATACAAACAAACATGAGGTAATCATGCAACCAAGTAAATGATGGTCTTAAACATGACTTAGGCAACTCTAATCAGGCCCAAAATCAGTGGCCAAAACCAAGGAAACGAAGGCCAAAATGCACACACACATGCATGCAATCATGGTCGAACACCTTAAGCATAAACAAGGCAACTCTCAAGCACACTTGAAGGGGGATATCATGGACAATTAGCATGCAACATAAGCTCTAAAAACCATGCTAGAATGTGGTGCCAAACCAACTCAAATGAAGCAAACATTAGCATGCAAATGGCCCAAATACTTGAAGCAAGGTAATGAAGCTTTGAAGGACACTTAGCACAACAAACATGGCATGCATTAAACAACTAAAAACAGATTTTTAGCATGTTAAAACAAGGCCAAAGGATTACTTAGATGGTATCTAAGTGGCTCAAATATGAAGGCATGCATAAGTGCTCTTTCAAGAAGCATATAACACATGCTCAAGAGGCAACAAAGAGGCAACCAAGGCAAGCATACAAGCATGTCAAAGGGACTGAAATTTCATGCTAAGTGGTTCCAAACCACTGAAATAATGCAAACGAGGCATGCTATACACTTGCATACTTAAGGCCAACAAGCCCAAAAATGCAAAGAAGCTATATAATGCATGCTAGGGTCGACTCAAACAACCTAAGACAGACCTAAAGCATGGCAAAATAAGCACAAAATCTTCACAAATCTAAACCTAAAACATGCTAAAACAAAGGCACACATCCTAAGGCATGTAAAGGGAATCACAAGGCATTACAAGGTAGGTATGCAAGGCATGCATGGTATACCAAAACCAACTTAAAACCATGTTACATTATGGCAATATAAGCATGAAAAAAAGGCCAAGGCATGACCAATAAACACTCAAACATAAGCTCCCTTAAGAGGCCAAAAATGATCCTTTTCAAGGACAACAAGGAGAGGGGGTGGCCCTCCTCTTTTGGAGACTTCAAGGCACCATCCCCACCACTGAAATCCCTCAAGATTTCAGTGGTGAAGAGGCCCAAACACCAAAGTCTCGAAACTTGCACAAAATAGCACAAAAATGGGGCCTTTCAAGGCCTAAGGGTGGTCAAACACACCCAAACCACAAAACACCCTTAACAAACAATCAAGAGGGCCTAAAAACAGAACTTTTTTTATGTTATACACTAAACACAAAAACAGCTCTAAGATAGGTAGAAATAGGATGCAAAAATGGGGTAAAAAGGATTAATTTCTTACCCTTGAAGCCTTTCTTCAACAATGGTGATCTTGTTGCCTCCTTAAGCTTCAATCCAACTTCAAAGCTCCAAAAACAAGCCTCAAACCCTCAGTTCCAAGAGGATGGTGTGATGGTAGGTGTTTGTGCACAAAACTAAGCCTAAAACACACACAAAGGAAAGAGAGGGAGAGATATAGATATAGGTTAGATACACTAATTGAAACCCTAAAACCAGAGCTCTCTAACTCTCTTCTCCAATTTGTCTAACCCTTGAACAAGGGAGAGAAGGCCTCCTCTTATAGAGGAGCCAATTTAGTAAAGCTTACAAGGTAAGCTAACAAGAGGGCCATCCCTCCATACACGTGTATGGAGAGGAAGCAAATGCCAGCCAGCTGTTTCAAAATATCTCCAAAAGCAGCTGAACAGTAGTCGGCTGGGCAAAAATGTCATTTTGACAAAAATGACTGCCGACCGGCAATAAAGAGTGCCGACCGGCAACATAGATTGCCGATGGCAACAAAAACCAGCCGGTGGCCTCTAGCCACTGCCGGTGGTGTGTGGGGATGCCTCACAAGGCATTCCCTGCCCCTCCAAGGCAAAACACAAGTGTTTGGTGCAAAACCAGACACAAAACGGTCGAGTTCGGAGATCCTGAGGCAGGGCGCGTAGCCGAGGACTCCGAGAACTCCAAACGAACACAAACATGGATAATCACCGGGTGTTCAAACGGTGACGTCCAAGTCTTGAGGACGGTCAAAAATGGGGTGTCTACAGTTGCCCCTCTTTGACAGAACTCGAAAGTCATAACAATGACGGGAGTGAATGTCAAAGTCCAAAGACGACCCATTTTTGACAAGGCCGAAGACTTGGACAAACATGCAAGACAAACAAGATATGCGCCCGAAGGCAGGGGCAAAATGCAAGATAATGCAAGAAGCCGAGCATAACTTATGATCATGCAAAGAAAGCTGTAATGAAGCACGCATGCAACAGTTTTAAGCTAGCATACACCAGACTACACTACAATGCAGAAAGGATGTAAGAGAATTATGTAATTCTCTGTATGTCTCACGCGGAGGATACAATACCTGTGCGGCTCGTCCGGTTGCATCGGCCTCAAATGAACCGTACATGCAATATCGTGCCTGAAAAGAAAGCAAACTTAACAGGTACAATATCGTTAACAATATGCATGACAATGCAAATAAAGCACGCATGCTAATGCAAATGGCGACACGCATGCCAACGAAAATGTGACACGCATGCCAATGAAAATGAGGCACGCATGCCGATAAAAATGTGACACACATGCCAATGAGAATGAGGCACACGTGCCAATGCAAATGAGGCACACGTGTCGATGCAAATGAGGCACACATGCCAATGCGAATGAGACACACGTGCCAATGAAGACGAGGCACACGTGCCAATGGGAAATGAGGCACACGTGCCTATGAAGATGAGGCACACGTGCCGATGGAGATGAGGAGGCACACGTGCCAATGCAAATAAGGAGGCACATGTGCCTATGCAAATGAGGAGGCACACGTGCCGATACAAATGAGGCACACGTGCCGATGCAAATGAAGAGGCACACGTGCCGATTCAAATGAGGAGGCACACGTGCTGATGCAAATGAGGCACACGTGCCGATGCAAATGAGGAGGCACACGTGCCGATGCGAATGAGGCACACGTGCCGATGCAAATGAAGAGGCACACGTGCCAATGCGAATGAGGCACACGTGCCAATGGGAATGAGGAACACGTGCCGATGGAGATGAGGAGGCACACGTGCCTATGCAAATGAGGAGGCAAACGTGCCGATGCGAATGAGGCACACGTGCCAATGGGAATGAGGCACACGTGCCGATGGAGATGAGGAGGCACACGTGCCGATGCAAATGAGGAGGCACACGTGCCGATGCGAATGAGGCACATGTGCCAATGCGAATGAGGCACACGTGCCAATGGGAATGAGGCACATGTGCCGATGGAGATGAGGAGGCACACGTGCCTATGCAAATGAGGAGGCACACGTGCCAATAAAAATGAGGCACACGTGCCTATGGGAATGGGGAGGCACACGTGCCGATGCAAATGAGGCACACGTGCCGATGCAAATGAGGAGGCACACGTGCTGATGCAAATGAGGAGGCACACGTGCCGATGCGAATGAGGAGGCACACATGCCGATGCGAATGAGGCACACGTGCCAATGCGAATGAGGCACACGTGCCGATGCAAATGAGGAGGCACACGTGCCGATGCGAATGAGGCACACGTGCCAATGGGAATGAGGCACACGTGCCGATGCAAATGAGGAGGCACACGTGCCGATGCAAATGAGGCACACGTGCCAATGAAAATGAGGCACACGTGCCTATGGGAATGGGGAGGCACACGTGCCGATGCAAATGAGGCACACGTGCCAATGCAAATGAGGCACACGTGCCGATGCAAATGAAGAGGCACACGTGCCGATGCAAATGAGGAGGCACACGTGCCGATGCGAATGAGGCACACGTGCCAATGCGAATGAGGCACACGTGCCAATGGGAATGAGGCACACGTGCCGATGGAGATGAGGAGGCACACGTGCCTATGCAAATGAGGAGGCACACGTGCCGATGCAAATGAGGCACACGTGCCGATGCAAATGAGGCACACGTGCCCATGGGAATGAGGCACACGTGCCGATGCAGATGAGGAGGCACACGTGCCGATGCAAATGAGGCACACGTGCCAATGCGAATGAGGCACACGTGCCAATGGGAATGAGGCACACGTGCCGATGGAGATGAGGAGGCACACGTGCCTATGCAAATGAGGAGGCACACGTGCCGATACGAATGAGGCACATGTGCCAATGCAAATGAAGAGGCACACGTGCCGATGCAAACGAGGAGGCACACGTGCCGATGCGAATGAGGCACATGTGCCAATGCGAATGAGGCACACGTGCCGATGCAAATGAGGAGGCACACGTGCCGATGCGAATGAGGCACATGTGCCAATGCGAATGAGGCACACGTGCCAATGGAAATGAGGCACATGTGCTGATGGAGATGAGGAGGCACACGTGCCTATGCAAATGAGGAGGCACACGTGCCGATGCAAATGAGGAGGCACACGTGCCGATGCAAATGAGGCACACGTGCCGATGAAAATGAGGCACACGTGCCTATGGGAATGGGGAGGCACACGTGCCGATGCAAATGAGGGACACGTGCCGATGCAAATGAGGAGGCACACGTGCTGATGCAAATGAGGAGGCACACGTGTCGATGCGAATGAGGAGGCACACGTGCCGATGCGAATGAGGCACACGTGCTAATGCGAATGAGGCACATGTGCCGATGCAAATGAGGAGGCACACATGCCGATGCGAATGAGGCACACGTGCCAATGCGAATGAGGCACACGTGCCAATGGGAATGAGGCACACGTGCCGATGGAGATGAGGAGGCACACGTGCCGATGGTGATGAGGAGGCACACGTGCCTATGCAAATGAGGAGGCACACATGCCGATGCAAATGAGGCACACGTGCCGATGCGAATAAGGCACACGTGCCAATGGGAATGAGGCACACGTGCCGATGGAGATGAGGAGGCACACGTGCCTATGCAAATGAGGAGGCACACGTGCCGATGCAGATGAGGAGGCACACGTGCCGATGCGAATGAGGCACACGTGCCGATGCGAATAAGGCACACGTGCCGATGCGAATAAGGCACACATGCCAATGGGAATGAGGCACACGTGCCGATGGAGATGAGGAGGCACACGTGCCTATGCAAAGGAGGAGGCACACGTGCCGATGCAAATGAGGAGGCACACGTGCCAATGGGAATGAGGCACACGTGCTGATGGAGATGAGGAGGCACACGTGCCTATACAAATGAGGAGGCACACGTGCCGATGCAAATGAGGCACACGTGCCGATGCAAATGAAGAGGCACACGTGCCGATGCAAATGAGGAGGCACACGTGCCGATGCGAATGAGGCACACGTGCCGATGCAAATGAGGAGGCACACGTACCGATGCAAATGAGGAGGCACACGTGCCGATGCAAATGAGGAGGCACACGTGCCGATGCGAATGAGGCACACGTGCTAATGGGAATGAGGCACACGTGCCGATGGAGATGAGGAGGCACACGTGCCGATGCAAATGAAGAGGCACGTGTGCCGATGCAAATGAGGAGGCACACGTACCGATGCGAATGAGGCACACGTGCCAATGCGAATGAGGCACATGTGCCGATGCAAATGAGGAGGCACACGTGCCGATGCAAATGAGGCACACGTGCCAATGAAAATGAGGCACACGTGCCTATGAGAATGGGGAGGCACACGTGCCGATGCAAATGAGGCACATGTGCCGATGCAAATGAGGCACACGTGCCAATGCAAATGAGGCACACTTGCCGATGCAAATGAAGAGGCACACGTGCCGATGCAAATGAGGAGGCACACGTGCCGATGCGAATGAGGCACACGTGCCAATGCGAATGAGGCACACGTGCCGATGCAAATGAGGAGGCACACGTGCCGATGCGAATGAGGTACACGTGCCAATGCGAATGAGGCACACGTGCCGATGCAAATGAGGAGGCACACGTGCCGATGCAAATGAGGCACACGTGCCAATGCGAATGAGGCACACGTGCCGATGGAGATGAGGAGGCACATGTGCCTATGCGAATGAGGCACACGTGCCAATGCGAATGTGGCACACGTGCCGATGCTAATGAGGCACACGTGCCAATGGGAATGAGGCACACGTGCCGATGGAGATGAGGAGGCACACGTGCCTATGCAAATGAGGAGGCACACGTGCCGATGCAAATGCGGCACACATGCCAATGCAAATGCGGCACACATGCCAATGCAAATGAGGCACACGTGCCAATGCAAATGATGCAAGTGAGGTACGCATGCCTCACGGAGGTGTAAAATGAAGCCAATGTGGTACGCGTGCCTCAAAGGATGCAAAATGCTGCCAATGAGGTACGCGTGCCTCAAAGGATGCAAAATGCTGCCAATGAGGTACGCGTGCCTCAAAGGATGCAAAATGAAGCCAATGAGGTACGCATGCCTCAAAGGACGCAAAATGATGCAAGTGAGGTACGCGTGCCTCACGGAGATGTAAAATGATGCAAGTGAGGTACGCGTGCCTCACGGAGACGAAAAATGAAGCCAAGTGAGGTACGCGTGCCTCACGGAGATGAAAAATGAAGCCAAGGGAGGTACGCGTGCCTCATGGAGATGAAAAATGAAGCCAATGAGGTACGAGTGCATCAAAGGATGCAAAATGATGCAAGTGTGACACGCATGCCACACGAAATGTGAAACAATGCAAGTGTGACACGCATGCCACACGAAAGGTAAAAGCAATGCAAGTGTGACACGCATGCCACACGAAATGTAAAAGAATGCAAGTGTGACACGCATGCCACACGAAATATAAAACCATGCAAGTGTGACACGCATGCCACACGAAATGTAAGACAATGCAAGTGTACTCGAGTGCGCGACAACGCACGTTTTTTTTTTCTTTTTGAAATGCATGATAATGCAAAACAAGGTGATGCACGACAACACGAATGATGTGCGAGGTGACGTATGTATTGAGGTGCATGACAATGCATGACAACGCTTGTAATAACATGCATGACAATGCATGAGGGATGTGCATGACGGCGCGACGCAACGCACCAGACAACATGATGAATGCATGCAACGCGCGCGGGGCAACTTTTGAGTCTTGTAAGAGGCAAAAGGATACAAAAGGATACAATCATTGCATGAATTTGAGTGCTACGCACAAAAGACACGGTCCGAGGTCAAAACGGAAGCCGGTTGAGCGTCGGAGATACACTTTTCTTGCACTTTCTTGAGCTGTGAAGACCAAAAACTACTCATATTGCCTAAACAAGGCTGTGGGAACACCACCGGCCGGGAGGGGAAGCCACCGGCTGTCCATCAGCTGCAGAAAAGTTCCATCGGCACAATATTGTGCCGGCCGGCACAAAATATTGCCGACCGGCCAAAAGTTCCTGGATCGGGGCAGTTTTGACATTTCACCATGGGTGTTTTAAAATAGGGTTTCAAACCCTATTCTATTCATTTCCCTCTAGCCGAAAATCATACTCTCTCTCTCTAGAGCCTTTTTCCTTCCTCAATCCCTCGTTTTCTTCGCGTCTTACGCCCGTTTCGTCGTCGGATTCGCGATTTCCTTCGCGTTTCGGACATTTTCAACCGAACAAAATTTCATTTCGGTGCGCCTTTTGCTATTTCCGCTTTTTGGGACTTGTTCCCCTCGAGTTTCTCTCGAGTTTCACGTCTTTTTCCCATTCCGGATTTTCCGGCCATTTTCCACCCTCCCGGGAGTTGACTTTTCGGTTGACTCTTCGTATTCCGACCCGATTTTCGTTCTCCGACCATTTTCTCATCACTCTTGACATGGCCGACGATATTCCACGCGTTGGGACTCCCCCGGATCACGAGATGGATCCCGGGGTCGAGCTCCTCCCCTTGAGCGGGCGCCCGTTCGACCCGGCGACCTACCGGCCGTCGATTCATGTTCTGCCACCCGACGGACTGTGCCAGTTCAGGAGTTTCGACATGGCATTGGATCCTAAGCTCCTCTTGCGCGAGCCAACCTCCTACTTATCCTCCGGTGCTTCCGAGGTAACTTTCTTTCTCTGTTTTACTTTCTGCAAAGTAGAAATTTTAAATGCCAACTGCCATAGCTAGTTTTATTCTTTAATTGCTTTAGCTCAGATACTATGATGTACTGTGTACTGTAGTTGATCGCAAACAAACTCGCAACTGATATCTGTTTAAGAACGACACGTGCACACACACTGTACTAGCCTTCAGCCACTCAAACACACTGCACACACCGTATTTCACTGCAAACACCGACACCCGATACCTGTTTGAATCTGAAAATATGCACGCATGCTAGATTTGCATCGAACCACTCAAACACGCTGACGCATCACACGTTGTAGTTCACTGTAAGCACACCGGCACCCGGTATCTGTTTGAATCTGAAAATATGCACGCATGCTAGATTTGCATCGAACCACTCAAACACGCTGACGCATCGCACGTTGTAGTTCACTGCAAGCACACCGGCACCCGGTATCTGTTTGAATCTGAAAATATGCACGCATGCCAAATTTGCACTGAACCACTCAAATACACTGACGCATCACACGTTGTAGTTCACTGTAACCACACCGGCACCCGGTATCTGTTTGAATATGAAAATATGCACGCATGCTAGATTTGCACTGAACCACTCAAACACGCTGACGCATCACACGTTGTAGTTCACTGTAAGCACACCGGCACCCGGTATCTGTTTGAATCTGAAAATATGCACGCATGCTAAATTTGCATCGATTTTGACTGTTTCTTCAAAACTGTACATTGTATATTGCTTCGCAACTACTTGTTTGAAAACAGGGAGATTCCCATACCATCCGCGGGTATGGGAATACTGCCGCTCGTGAGTGGTACGCCGAGCTTCCCGACGCAGTTCGCCACATTGTGGAGGCCGGCTTTGGCGCATTTTGCAGGGGGCTGTCCCGACTCACTACATGCAGACCTCTCCTTGCGCTCTGGTGGAGAGGTGGTGGGACACCACCGATTCGTTTCATTTCTCTGCGACTGGGGACATGACGATGACCCTTATGATTTCTCGGTGCTCACAGCATCAGGGATGGGGTAGGGGGTGATCCGATCCCTTTGATACAGATATGGACGAGTGGACCGCGGCTCAGGTCTACTTGCTTGGCGCGGCACCGCCTCTTGCGCGTCCCGGCTTCGTCCGATACTCCTGGTTTGAGGTGCAGTTCAGGGTCCAGCCCCTCCTTGTGGATACAGCCCCGATGACTCAGGAGGCCGTGGAGAGATACGCACGCGGCTTCCTTATGTTCCTGTTTGGGACGACCATCTTCGCCGACCGGGCGAACACAGTGCCTCTCTGCCTGCTCAGCGCACTGGTGGATGTCAGAGACATCTTGCATTATGACTGGGGTGGCGCCGCTCTGGCCACTCTCTATGGATATATGAGCTCAGCTTCTCGCGGCAGCGGGCAGTTGGTCGGAGGCTACTGGCGAGCTTGGGAGGTACGTCTTCTCCTCTGCTTTACATTTCTGCTCTATACTTTCTGTATTTTGTACTGTACTCTGTAGTTTGCTTTTATACTTGTTGTATACTGTACACGCGACACACACATACTCTGCTTTATATTGACTGTACACTGCTCACACTGTACACTCTGCTTTTATACTTGCTGTATACTGTACACACGGCACACACATACTCTACTTTATACTGACTGTACACTGCTCACACTGTACACTCTGCTTTTATACTTGCTGTATACTGTACAGACGACACACACATACTCTCTCTGCTTTATATTGACTGTACACTGCTCACACTGTACACACATACTCTGCTTTTTCTGCTTTTACTTCTGTATTCTGCTTTATCTGATAAATGCACTGGTATTTACCTTGCAGTTGTGGGTTTATGCCTACTTTCCTAGGCTTGCTCCCATACCCGACGCAGAGACCCCTCTCGTCGTCCCGTTCTCACGCCGTTTCGACGGGAGGTGCGTACGGAGGCCCCGAGAGACCTTTAGCTTCTTCCGCCGCTACTTCGACACCATCACCCCCGCGGAGGTATGTTTTACTTGCAGTGTAGTTAAGCTTCGCCTTTCCACTGTATATTTCAATAACAGTAGATAACAAACTGCATTGCATTTTCAGATCACCTGGCAGCCTTGGACTCCTTTGCCAGCCGTGGCGTGGGATCGGTTTGCCGGCGCCGATGAGACCTCGCGTTTCCGGATTCTGCTGGAGGGCCCGGTCTGTCGGGCTTGGTACCTAGGCGAGCGTTTCCTACGTCAGACCCTAGGTTTGCCTGAGCAGACAGTCCCGGTGCACCCTCCTGAGCATATGAGGGATACCGAGCGATTCACTGCTGAGCAGATGGCGGACTACACCATTGGCTGGGAGGCAGACGATTTCAGAGGTGAGGGTGATTACTCGGAGTACGTCCAAACCTTCCTCATGCGACCTCTGAGCGGCGGTCGCTGGGCTGAGAGAGAGAGGCCAGCGGCGCCAGCGGCCGGAGTAGGAGTAGGAGCGCCGAGGAGAGCTCGAGTCCGTGGCAGGGGCGGAGTTCAGAGGGACGAGGGACCGGTTGGCCTGCTCAGCCCGCTTCATTGACTTTCCGAGGCAGGGTGGGGAACCTACCAGATCCCCTTGGCTCCTCCGCCGGCTGATCATGAGTTTGTCGGTGTCCCCGACTTGCCCCCGGTATGTATTACTACGTGCTTGTACAGTTATTTCATTTCAGTTTATTTGATATTCCACAGAATACTGATGTATCTGATACTTTCGCAGGCATCTTCCGAGTACACCCGTAGTCATTGGAGATAATGCCTCCATGATGGGGCTCCAGCAGACCTTCGACCTCCTGGCCTTTACAGCATTCCGGTATGTTCTTTCTGACCACAGCCTCAAACCATACACAAACTGCTTTACATAATCTGATGCACAACACAACATCTGATAAACTGCTCACAGCATCTGATACACGATACTTACATATTGCATTCTGTACTGATTCACTGCTCACAGCATTCATACACTGTATTCATACACTGCATTCTGCACTGATTCACTGCTCACAGTATTCACACGCTGTACTCATACTCTGTATTCTGCACTGGTTCACTGCTCACAGTATCTACACACTGTACTCATGCACTGCATTCTATACTGATTTACTGCTCACAGTATTCTGATGCATTTGCCTTTCATGCTTTTTCAGCCTCCCTTCCAGATTCCTCCGGTGGGTGGCGCTCCGGCTAGACCTCCCCTTTCTACCCGGGATGGCAGAGTATATCGCCGTACCAGAGGGGGCGCGCACTCATGTCGGGAGCAGCTCGCGGGCTCCAGTTCCAGATGACGAGTCTGAGGCGGAGACAGAGGCGGAGGCGGAGTCGTCGGAGGAGGAGACCGGGGACAGCTCGGCTCGGGCTCAGACGGTGGTGCTCCTGGGTGCTCCTGGTGATGATGCTCCTGGACCTTCGTCCAGGAAGAGGACTAGGACAGATTGATAGCTCCGGAGCCATTTTTGACATTTGATACAGATTTTTGCTATTTTTCTTCTTCTCTTTTTTTTTTTTGTTAGTAGTTAGGGTACTTTGTACTGCCGCAGGCAGATTTTGTTTCCAAAACTCATGTACTTGAAAAGATTATGAAATGAAACAAACTTTTTGTCTAAAAGAGTGTTATATCTGCGCATTTCATACCTTGCACTATATTGCATCATATTACACCTTAAATGTAAATGATATGGATCTGTTGTCTGAAAATTGAGCATTTGCACTATGATAATCAGATCACTAACCAGCTAACAGCAAGCAACTCATACAAACCACTGCTCAAACTGAATAATACAGCCCATACTCTACTGGGGATTGATCTGCACACAGCCTATAACACAGCACTCGGTTCATTCCGCACACAGCAAACCCTGAACAAACAGCCCCAATCTGACAAGACAGACCACAAAAGCTGACACGGTTGCAGTTGAAACACACTCGAATGTCCCAAATTTTCCCTTTTCCTTCTCTTGCTTCGCACGAATGTAGAAAATGGCACAGCATTCTGAGCACAAACGATTTTTTGAAATAAAGAAGGGTTTTCAACCGGGGTATCGAGCCTACCACAGAACACAGCGGAGGGACTCAAACAAAGAAACAAAAGGCACACGACCTGAACACAACGAGACACACTCGGAATAAGACTCAAAGCCAAAATCGAGACCGACAAATCAAAAGACACGACATGCGGACATGTATACACAAAGACCTCAATCTCGGGGAGCCAGTTCCTCCGGGTATTATTTCCCACCCTTTCTGATTTGTGATACTCACATCACTCGGCCCTCAGGCTCGGTTTTTCTCTCAAAACCCTCCTCTTACTTTTCTCTCAACTTACTCCTCTCTATTCTTTAATCTCTCATTTTCAATCCCTTCCCAGAGCGGTTGATGGGTAAACGAGAGGTTGTGGGCTCATGCCCGATACAGCTAGCTTGCAGCCACTTCTTCTGGTAGATAGGGTGCCTTTCTGGCGAGTATGTTGACGGGGAAAGACAGAAGACCTGACTCAATTGTGCCCCTAGTTCGTCACTTTGACCATTTTTAGTTTTCTCCTTAAAACAGTTTTGATCAAGATGAGAGTTGGATTAACATACCCGTTCGATTTTTTATTTGAAAATCATACAAGTCAGGCTGTGGGCACTGAAAATTTTCCTTTTCGGATCCAAGAGAAATGGTCCGGTTTTGGAAAATGAAATAGTTTTCGAGAAAATAATGAACTTCAGTAAAAATTTTCAAAAACTATTTTTGCGAACAATCAACGCTCAACGAGCGCGGAACTTACCCTTGAGATATGCAACCTCGGATCGGAGGCAATGGAAAATTGCCCCTTGCTTGAAGGGGGGCTGGCAACGGAAAGTTGCCCCTGGTTTGGACGGCAACTCAGGGCAACTTATGGCAATGCATGGCAACGGAAAGTTGCCCCTTGTTTGGACGATGCCGCAGCATGATGTAAGCCAGTCCTCGTTGATGACGATCGGACCCTCGGACGCGGAGGAGACAAAGACGGTTTGAATCCATATATGGACACAGTCACCTGGAAGGTGTTAGTGGTTGGACTTCAAGAGGAAGTTGGTCACGTAGTTCCAGGTTGCTACGATCGAGACACCGGATTCGGAGAAGGCACAAGTGATCAAAACCATGGCATGGATTGAGACGCTATGGAAGCGTTGGGGGCTGGACTTCAGGATGAAGTTGCCTACGTATCCCAAACATGGGAATCAAGCCTTACGTAGTTCCGGTTAAGGTACACTCGGGTATTTTAACCTTCACTTTTCAGGCTCTAACTTTTGCCAAGGCGCTCAATGCGGGTTTTCGACCTTGCGAGCTATGTTTTTCTTTTCCTTTTTCTTTTCTTTTCTTTTCTTTTGTATTTTCATCATTTTTTTTTCTTTCTTTTCTTTTGCCATTCTTTGTTCTTTTCCTTTTCTTTTTCTTTTTTTTTGTCTCTTTTTATTTCTTTTTTCTTTGCTCTAACTTTTGCCTGGGTCGCCCTTCCGGGTTTTCGGCCCAGCGAGCCTCTCAAAGGGTAAAAGTATAGCAAGCCCATGCCAAATGGTTTTGAGATTGAAACCTCTCTGTATCCAGGAGAGTGACTGTTGTGTTGATTTGCAGAAAAGTCCATCACGATTGCTTCACAAGCCTCACCGGGTGGGATCTGATCTCCTTGATCTGACTTTGATGCCTCTTGCTCGAGGGCTGCCTCAAAATGGGCCACACAGGCGTTTCATGGCACCGTTGAACGTTTTGAACGGATTCCAGTTTGCAACCGATAAATTGAATCTTGAGGCAGAGAGCGATCCTGGGCTGCACAATCTCAAGAGCGATTCCACACAGGTCTTTGCAAGACCGCGCAAAACATTTTGTTTTTGAAAGTTTTTAAGAAAGCGACGAATCGCTCGCGCAGAAGATAGTGTGGAACCAGTCTAGATCGAACCGGGATCCTTCTCAGTACTCACGCCAACAAGCATGATTTCATTCATTAAAAGCTTAGCATGCCTCTCTTTCTCTCAAAATGATCAAAATTTTACAAAACCCGAGGAATTCCTTCCTCTTCGTTTTTATCACCGCAGTGTTCAAAAAGGGGTTTTATGAAAAGCTTAGGTCATTGCAACGATGTTTAAGGCACACGAGGTAGGTGGTATGTACTGTCGTTCCATTCACATCCTCTGGCGCAACCAGCTGAAACAACAACAAGCACGGAAACGTAATAGCCGTAGCTGTTTCATTCAAATTCCCTGATTGTGACTGGCTCCTCAACCGAGACAAACTCGAAAGGAAAAACAAAAGGATAATTATAAAACGGCGTTCGAGGCAACAACCCTGGAATCACCTGGTATTCTATACAAGAGGGACTGACTCAATACAGAGAGACAGACTCAAAACACAAAACAAAAGACTGACTCGACACCCAAGTCAGAATTTACAAAATTAACATTGACAGATGCTCAAAAATGCGTGCCAAACGCCACATCCAAAAATGCACCAGGCACTGCCCGCAGGCGGTTCACCTTCTGATTACATACTCGCGGTATCTGTGTCCTCAAAATCCAACAACTGGGTGGTAACGGACGTTGCTGAGGTAGGCGGGAGGATGATCTCATTGTCAATTAGATCCTGTACCTCATTACGGAGGCGAAAGCAAGTGTCAGTAGCGTGACCAGTCTGCTGGTGGTACGCGCAGTACGCAGTAGCGTCATGTGTGGCAGGGAGATTCTTCGGTAGGGGTTGGGGCTCAAGAGGTGTAAGATGCCCCTTTTTGGCCAAAATCAAAAGTGCCCTAGACAAAGGCATGTAGAGGGGATGGAAGGCTCGGCGCCCTCCAGGCAGGTACTTTGGAGCCTGAGCACTCTTGCTAGATGCACTAGCGAACGGATCGGCGGGTGCGGCCTTGGATTTCTGATCCTTTCCGGATGCAGGGTTGGGAGCGGGAAGAACTGTTTTGGCATGACGGGGCTTATCCCGGTTCTCTGATTGACTGGAACTGCCCTCAGGCGGGGTGGGGAAAGTATCCTCCACAGCTTTTGTCACAGCTGCAGATACCTGTTGCTTGTTCATCCCCCCGGCTTTCAAAGCCTCGACTGCCCACAACAGTTGTTCGATAGGATCAGCATCTGCCTTTATTTTACCTTTGTCTCTGGCCTCAGTCTGATCTAGAATTTGGGTTGATGCGTCGTTGCCATAACTGGAGGCCATCTCCGGTTGGCTGAGTTCAATTACTATCCGCCCCAATAGCGGGGGCTCCTGGGGTATAAAGCCTCCAGCATATGGTGCGACTGGTGGTGAAGCTGACATTCCATAGGCGAGATCCGCCACGGATCTTTGAAGATCACCTATCATTCCCATTAGTTCAAATATAGTAGGCTCGCGAGCCTGATATAGTTGAGGGGCCCAAACTGGGTGTGCAGCCGGCGATCTGGGCGGATGCGGCATATCAACAGTAGTCTCACTATGTAGGGTGATTCCTTGATCCAACGCGGCCGTCATGACCACGATCTCTTCTGAATTCTGCGTCATGCTAAGTCCTGCCGCAGCAAGGAGAAGACACTAGCTATTCTGGATCAACTCTCTGAATCTCTGAACCCTTGAAACGGAAAACAAACAGTAATTCAGCCCCAAACAGATCAAACATGGGTGTAGCCGATCAATCTGCACTCTACTACTGATCACTGTTCCTCAGAATCACTGTTTAAACTGAACTGATACGTGCAGACATAACTGATTCTCAACGACACTGATACCGGTGCCCGCAGGTCGGATACTTGGACTCGCAAACTGGTATATGCATTCCCCTGTAGAGATACACTCTAAAAGCATGTAGCAAGTAAATGAGAGCCAATACACCCCTATGTTGGGGTAGGGTTTCCCTGTCCTATTTTGTCAGGAGCTAGGGTTTCACTACGCACGCAGCGGTTTCAAACAACCTATCATCGGGTAAGTAACCTGTCCTAGCTTGGAATGGTCACTATGGATTCCGAATATGCACTAGGTCAAATGGTCGAAAAGGGTGCCCCGGTAAAATCGGGGTTTGTGTTCCCATGCTGTCAGAGCCCATAACCGGTCAGCCTTACGGTGATGCCTTGACAAGACAAGCCTCCGGCAAACCGTTCAGGAATGGCAGATGGAAAACACGGTGTCCTAGGCGCACCAATGCACATGCAATGCAAAGAGACACATAAATGAAATCAAAACGGGATATCACGAGTTCGAGTCAAGCTCTCTAAAAATCCCCAACAGAGTCGCCAGAAACTGTAGACGTCCCCGAACGCCCCGGGAGGGTTAGGTCCCGTTCCGTTCATATCGGGTCTATTACAGTTCGGACTCTAATTGTCACGGTTCTAAATCTGAACCAAAGAGTCCAAATCCGGCAAATCGTTTTGAGAAAACAGATTTTTGAAAAGAAGTGCCAAACATGGACTGCTTTGCCAGATACAGAGTCGCCACCTAAATATTTTTTATGGGGAAATTTAGGAAACCCTGACTCGGTGCCGAAGGCCACGTGTCCGTCATCACCAAAGTTGCCTTGGCTCGGGAGCTTGGGTACGATCGGGGAAGGTCAGCTATGAGCACCCCCTTTCGCCCGGTCTGAAGACCGCCTCTACTAACCATGATATCTGATTTTGAAAACGTTATGTGTTCTTATTCCGGTTATTAGCCTAGAATTACTATGTTATGTGCGCAGCAAACAAGTATAGACTAGATTGCCTAATTTGGAAACAAGCATTGCATATCCGTTTGTTTTGAAAAGCGCTTTGGAATTTGCTACTCGCAAGTAGGCTAAAACACGGATTTCAACGAGTTTTTCCAACTCAAACAATCCAACCTTCACCCACAGACAATTATTGAGAAAAAGAAAAAAAATCGTTTGCATCAAGTTTTGTGCTGGTCCCACTATACAAGGTTACAATCATCTTTACATTTTATCACCTAAAAGGGATAACAGCTATAAGCACATAGTAGAGTGAGAGATATTATGCCAAGAGCATAGGGGCACAAAATAATTATGGATATGTATTCAAACTAAAATATTACACATAACTTAATTTGAATGAACAACTTATTGAATAAACAAATTATTTATGTGGTAAAAATTGAAATCCCAAAATTATGTAAATAAATTACCATAACTACGGTACATAACAGAATATAACAGAGGTCACTAAAATGACAATCAGAACAAATGTCAATGGTTCCATGACAAACAGAATGCCACAAAATGACAAATCAGAAGCTAATGGTTATTTAAGTCTTCCAAAGTATGGGACTCCCGTGGTGGTACTCGCAAAAATATATATTTATATAATTATTGTCAAATAATTTCTAAAAATTTTAACAATCATATCCATGGGTTTTAATTTAAGCAAATAGGATTCAAAAAATAATTAACGTAATTGAAATATTAATATAATTTATAAAGCATGAATGACATAAAATAAATTGTGATAACTCAAAATAAACGTAAAATATGTTATGGTGATTCAAGATATAATATAACTCATCTTAATTTTGATTTCCACTATCTTGTTCTTATTTACGCTGGCTTTTTGAGGCCCTTTTTCCTTAATCCTTTTTCTGTTGATTATTTTTATTTTTATTTTTTGTTTCATTAGCCTTCGATTTACCACTTTTATACTTAAGCTTTTCACGATGACTCACCCCTTAATTATTACCCTCCTTGATGATTCATTCCCCTACATAATAGGCTTAACAGGTGGCTCGTTTCTTAGGTTTCCAGCCAATTGTACACCTTTCACCATATTTCCTTTTTGGCCCAACTTTTATCATAATTTTGTAGTTGTGTTGTTTTGGCCCCAAATAATATATTAATCGCACTTTTGATAAACCCATGCCAAATTAGATTACACCTTAGCACGTATAGCTACGTAATTATTTATATATTTATTTTATTATTATTATTCTTAGTTAGTATTTGTTTTTTTTTGGGTATTAACGTAGTGTTAATTAAACATTTCAGGTGTAATTTGTTAAGATTATAATTAATTAGCAAGTTGCAATTCCAATCCCAAGCAACCAGGGGTGGGTCGTGACAAAATACATGCAAAAGATTACATATAATCCATGAACACAACTCTAAAACATATTATCTTCAAGAATTGAGAGGTGAACTCTTACCTAGAGCCTTTAAACACACTAATTCTAGCACAATATTGATCAATTCAAGCTAAATCTTCAAATTCTTTTTCAATCTCTACACTTTTTCTCTCTAGATGAGAGCTCACTCTCTTTCTAAAAGTGTAATCTCAGTTTCTTGCACTCAAGAATGAATAGAATTGAGCTCAAATAAGTTTAAGGCTCATATTTATAGTTAGAGTGACTTAATGCAATAATTAAAACATTAGACCAATTAACACCGCAACTTAATTAATCAATATGAATAAATTTTTAATCAAACTTGCCATAAGGTTCTAAAAATTCCAATTTTTCTATTCATGTACTCAATTTTGGTTTCTGACGCCATTAAGGCTTTCAATTTCAGATTCAAAGCAGAAATCTCAATAGATAATTTTCAAATCAGACAGATATACTCAAATTAATCACATGGAATATATCACAATTAATAATTGACACATAATCAAGTAAATATAATCATAATAAGCATGTTGGGATCGTTGCAGTCTTCTCCCATTTAAGAAGTTTGGTCCTCCAAACTTAGATTACCTTGTGTCAAAAGTAACTCAGAATACCATGTATCAGAAATAGATCAAATACGTGGGTCTTATAACATGCTCCCTTTTTAGTAAGTGGATTCTTACTCATCAACCCTATCACAGAAATCTGATCCATTCTCCTTTGTCACAGAAGTTTAGTTTATTTCTCAACCATCCAGCAGTTCACAGTTCAATTTGATCATCCATTACAATCTGTAGACACCCCATTTTTGACCGACCTTAAGACTCAGACGTCGTCGATTGAGCGCTCGGTGATGATGCATATTGTGCTTGTTCTGAGGCTGCGGAGTCTCGGTTGGGAGCCTTGCATCCAAACTTTGGGACTCTTTTGTGCTTTGCCTCGGTTTGCGAACCAGGTCCTGTTTTCTCTGTTTTCTCTTCTTGAAGGGAGGGAGAGGTCTCGAAGACCATCTCTCAGTGGCCGTAGGCTACGTTTCGTGGTCGTAGGCCACTATTCCCGTTTGGAGACCAGTTTTCGATTTTTGGAGCCGTCGGCCGTGTGCCTCGGTTCGAGACCGCTTAACTACCTCCGTTTGCTCCGGTTTTTGGCACACACCTTGTTTGCTCTCTATAGAGGGACACTGTGGCCTGGGAGACCAACTTCGTGGTCGTACGCCACCTCCGGTGCCTAACAGCCTGTTTTCGGGGCACCCGGCTGCGCGTTTTGGCCCTCGAACCTTCCTTTTGCATCGGTGTGGGTTCATTTTTGGTATGGACCCTAGTTTCATTGTTAGGAAGGTGGTGGTAGGGTGGGAGACCACCTTTTCTTCTTGGAGACCACCTTTCCCTGGTCGGTCTGTTTTTCTTGGCAGGTAGGTGGTCTCCCTCACTTTTAAGCCACAATTTTGGGTCTCCCATACCACCATTATGTTGCATTCATCTGGGAGGCCACCAATCTGGTATGGTCAACCACCTTTTCTCCCTGACCCTTTTGACGCCTTGGTCTCCCTCACTTTTGAGCCACAATTTCGGGTCTCCCATACCACCATTGTGTTGCATTCACCTAGGAGACCACCAATCTGGGTAGGCCGACCACCTTTTCAACTTGAACCTTTTGACCCCTGGTCGGCCAACCAGGGGGAGTGGTCGGCCGACCACCTTAACTGGTCGGCCAGCCATCTGCTTTTTCCTCTCTCTAAGTATGTTCCAGCTGTGCCAGCTAGGAGGCATTTGGTGCATCCTCCTTACACGTGTATGGAGGATGTTTGGCCTAGCTTTGAAGCTTCTTTGAGAAGCTTTAGGCCTTTGCATCTATATCCATCCAAGCACCTTGGAGCTGTTTCTTAGAGGTTGAAGGGTTGCTACATTGGTCCAGAAGTTGCTGGAGTTATTGGCTACAAGGGTAAGTCTTCATTTCCCTATTTGTAGCATTGTTTTGCTCCATAGTTTAGCCTTAATTGAAAGCATATTTAAGCTTTGTCATAAACTGAAAAAAGTCTTATTTTGAGCTCCTCTTCAAATTTTATTAAGGTCATTTTTCTGTTGGGGGTCATCTACCCCCTTGCATGCTTCATTTCCTCATGTTTTGAGCTATGCATTAGAGCATTTGAGTTGGCCTTGGTTTGACTTTTTAGCTACTGAAATCCAGTGGATTTTCAGTAGCTAACATGTGTCTTTGAGCTTCAAAATCAGAGAGGGGTGACCCTCTCACCCCTTATTCTCTTTACTAGCTTTATTGGCCTTACAAAGGAGCTCCTATTTGCATGTTTTGAAGCCATGTTTCAGGCCATTATTTGTGAGTTTTATGACCTGAATAAGCTCTGTCCAGAGCCATTTTGGCCATTTTGAATGTCTATCATGCATGTGTAGAGCAACCCTATTCAAGGCCTTTCCAAGGGGCTTTTACTTGCATGCTTCCTAGCTTCATTTCAGGCCATTTTTGATGAGTTTTAGGGCCCTCATAACCTCTTTCCAGAGGTGGTTTTTCCATTTTGCATGTCTATCATATATGTGTAGAACAACCCCTTGCATGGCCCTCTAAAGGAGCACATCATTCTTGCATGCATGGACTGAGTTTCAGTGGGTTTTTGGGCATTATTTGGCATGGAATACTTCTGTTTTTGGCTGGTTTGGTGAGCTCTCATATGCTTCATATAGTTGTAGTACAACTCATGGTTCACTAGCTTTCTTTGCATGCTTTGTTGACCCTTGATTCTAGCATATTTTGACTATTCCTTGAACTGATTTTATACATATTTTGGACTTCCCTAGCTCTATTTTTGGGTCTCATGGTCGAATGATGCTTGTTTTGCATGTTTGTAGTTCAATATCCATGCTTAGCCTTGAGTTTCGAGGTCCATTGCATGCATATACTGAGGTGTTTCCATGCTTTGGGGTCATTTTGCATCATATTTCAGAGTTTATGTGAGTGCCATATCCTCATGTTTTCTCCTCTTTAAGTGTGCTTGAGAGTCGTGCATGATTGCCTTGTTTTCGGACCATTGAATGAGCTCCATTTCTTTGCATTATGAGCCATCATTTTAGGCCATTTCCCCACTGTTTCAGACCTGCCTAGGGTCTGTTTGGGGTTGGTTTTTTCCACTGGTGCATTGCTTTGTGTACCTCTAGTGTGACGCACTTCACTAGTTTCGGCATTCAGGCCATCTAGCTTGCATTGTGTGACATACTTGCATGTTTCGGGACCATCTTTTATGCCATTTCAGAGCTGTATCATGTGCCATCCTATGCCATATTTCATTCCTTGCCATGCCTTGTTAGAGTTGCATGTTGTGCCTTAGGATCGATCCTTTGCATCCGTGCATGTTTGCATGTATTTCGGTTGTCTCATTTTCATCACATGGCCACTGATTTGAGTGTGGCTGAGGTCCACTCATATTGGTTTAAGTCCACCGTGCATTGTGTATGCCATATAGTTCATGTGCATTGTGTATGCCATTTCAGTCCATAGCATTGCGTATGCTAGTTTGCATGTGTGCATATCATCCCTCGCATGCCGGCATAATTAGGTTGCATTGCATTTAGGGTTGCATGTTAGTCGCATTGTGTATGCCATCTCATTGCATTGTGTTTGGAGTAGGGTTAGCCCAAACACGGGAAATGAGGGGCGTTTCATACTCAAAGTGACGAAACGTGTCTCAATTCCCGGTCGCCGACACTCCAGATTAACCATGATGGAGTCTAGGCCTTGTTGTGTTTATATGTGCATTCATTTCACATCGAGTCGTGCAATTCGACTCGGTCATCATGCATCGAGATGCGTGATTGGTGGCACGAGGATCGAGGTGTGCATACATATGTGAAAATACTTTGCCATGCCCCTTTCTTGCTCTCTGTTGTAGCAAACCAGAAATCAGCAGCCTTCTAGAGCTTTGCACAACATTCCAGGTTTAATTGCAAACAAAGGCAAATCGGGGCATCGCGAGAAATTTCCCGACGAGGCAACGCGAGCATGCATGCATCTTTCATCATTCGGAACAGAGCTGAGGCGGTCCATGGATTTGCATATTAGTTTATCTTGCTTTCCTAGTTAATTTGTTGATTAATTAGGGTTTTGTAATATTTAATTATTTATTCGGACTGTAATTATTTATTCGGACTGTATTATTTATTCGGACCCTCCGAGCGAGGGCACAATTGTAACAAGTGTGCATGTGTGTGATGTATGTCTTCCAACCCCACGTCTTTCTCTCTTTTATTTACCAGCTTATGATGGTTAGTTTAGGGCATGTTTCAATTAGCATACTTATGCTCGCATGTTTGCATCCATTCATCTGTCTTGCATGCACCGGGCTCGGCGCATCATACTAACTGCATCGTATTTCAATTCCAAGTTGAATACGTGTTAGCTGTAGCATCTCATATGCTATTCTTAGGATTGTCGAGCCTATTGTAGTTGCATCCCTGCATGTGTTGCATTAGGCATTTCAGCATAGTTAGGATTCATGCTTGATTTCTGATTAGCTTCTTTCTTTGGCTTGGAGTACTAGGTAAGCTTTTATGCTTTAGCATCCTTGCATGTGTGTGAGTGACTGCCATGATAGCATGCTTGCTATGAGGCTATGTGCTTATGTGATATACCTGCCTGAATGCCTGTGGGTGAAGGTTGGGTTATCTGAATTGGAACAATTCATTGATTGCGAGTTTTAAGCCCACTTGATAGTGGCAAATCACCATGTTTTCTAAATCCCACCTGAGGGTGGCAAATCCGCATTTTAGCCTACTTGCGAGTAGCAAACCGCTTTCAAAAACAAAGATGAAATGTTTTGTTCTAACTTAGGCGATCCGGTCTATATTTGTATGTTGTACGCATCACGTAGTAAATCTATGCTAATAACCGGAATAAGAGCACATAATGTTTTCAAAACTCGATATCATGGTTAGTAGAGGCCGATCTTTGATCGGGCGAGCGGGGGTGCTCACGAAGTGACCTTCCCCAATCGTACCCCAGCTCCCGAGCCGAGGAAACTTTGGTGATGATGAACACGTGGCCTTAGGCAACAAGTTAGGGTTTCTTAAATTTCCCAAAATAAAATATTTAGGTGGCGACTCTGTATCTGGCAAAGCAGTCCATGTTTGGCACTTCTTTCAAAAAATCTATTTTCAAAAACGATTTGCCAGATTTGGACTCTTTGATAATTCATCGGTCTTGCATTGCACTTTGCAAGATTAGATACAGGTCCGTGACATTGAGTCTTGAACTGTAGTGAGCCCAATGAACAAAACGGATTCCCTCTCAGGACGTTCGGGGACATCTACAGTTTCTGGCCACTCCGCTGGGGATCTAGAGAACTTGACTCGAACTCATGATATCTATTTTTTATTACACTTATGTGTTTCTTTACATTGCATTTGCATTGGTGCGCCTAGGACACCGTGTTTGCCGTATGCTATTCCTGAATGGTTTGCCGGAGGCTCGCTTTGCGAAGCGTGCCATAAGGCTGACCGGTTGCGGGCTCTGCCACGATGGGAACACAAACCCCAATTTTTACCGGGGCACCCTTTTTGACCATTCGACCTAGTGTATATTCGAAATCCATAGTGACCATTCCAAGCTAGGACAGGTTGCTTACCCGATCATAGGTTGTTTGAAACCGCTGCGTGCGTAGTGAAACCCTAGCTCCTGACAAAATAGGACAGGGAAACCTTACCCCAACATAGGGGTGTTTTGGCGCTCACTTGTTTGCTATGTGCTTTTAGAGTGCGTCTCTACAGGAATGCATGTATCAGTTTACAAGTTTGGGTATCAGGCCTGAGGGCACCAGTTCAGTATTTTCGGAATCAGTTATCTACGGGTATCAGATTCAGTTTTGGGGGCAGTGATTTGGGAACAATGATCAGTACTTGAGAACAGTGTATTTCAGCTTATCAACTGTGTGTTGTGATGCCCAACTGTGTGTTGTGTGTTTATTTTAAGCCGTTATGCTGTCCGTTTGTCTGGTTGTTTATTTCCTTATTATTACTTTATTTATCTTTTTGCTAGGTAGTTTAGCACAATTGCTTCAGACCAAGCAGATATTCCCCAAGCACTTTGGACAAGAGGTCGCCGACTCAATCGATCTGAGGATCTAGTTGACAGACAACCAGTGTTCCATTCTCTACCCCCAGTTGTGAGACGGAGGTCGAGAAGACGTAGTGTATCCGAGCAGAGGTTGTCATAGCAGTGGTTTACCCCATTAGTGGACAGTCGGGCTGAGGTCTCAATTGTTGCCATAGAGATAGACCTAACGGTAGTTCAGATAGATCAGGGCAGTATGGCAGGAACGACAGGAGTTGAGGAAATGATGCGTCAGATGCAGGAGACCATGAGAGCCATGCAGCAGGATGTTGTTCGTCGAGATGAATTCGCCAAACAACAGGCCGAGATCATGGCCTAGTGGGCAGAGTTAATTGCCAGGCTGCAACAACAAACCGGGGCATCTGCTTCACACCAAGCTCCTCCCCCACCAGGAGTTCCAGCGCCCAGGGAGGCACCAAATGTCCAGGGAGATACGGATATCCCGACAGGGTCGGCTCTACCCGCCGATTCTACCTCAACTATCTAAGGCACCTACGCCTGTCAATCAACCGGACTCTCCCTTTGAGTTCGAGGTGGACCATACAACGTTAAAGTTGAGCAAGCTTGAGAAGTTGTTCAAGAAATCCCAAGGGGTAAAGTCCATCCCAGACATTGAGGACGGATATACTGACGTGGCTGTGACGCTGCCAAATAGGTTCAAAATGCCACAAATTGACCGCTTTGACAGATCTGGGGATCCCATGGTGTATCTCCGGTTGTTCTCAGATATACTACGGCCGATGGGCCTCCCCAGACCGCAGAAGCTTTCACTATTTGGCCGGACCTTGTTGGGTGTGGCCGCTATTTGGTACGCAAAATTAGAAGATGATGTTAAACGGAACTGGGATGAGATGGCCGAGGCTTTCATTGCACAGTACTCTTATAACACTCAAATCGAGATTACAACCCGTGATCTTGAGACAACAAGGCAGGAGCCTAAGGAGAGCTTTTCGGATTTTGTAGCCCGGTGAAGGGCGAAGGCCTCAATGATGACCCTAAGACCTACTGATAAAGATCAAATTCGGATGATTGTGCACGATCTCCAACCCAAACTGATACAGAAAATGATCGTGCTCCCCTTCCCTACCTTTTCAGATTTGCACGAGATGGGGGTACAAATTGAGGATGCTATGAAACAAGGTCTAATTGACCAAGACAGAGAGCAACCCAGAAGAACCTTCAACCGCAACAATAATACAGGCGCCAGTAATGCCGCAAATGCTAGAGCTTCGGAAGTAAGCATGGTCACCACCATTCCCCTCCAAGACCCATGGTAGCTACACCTTTCTCTGGCGCGTCCGGAAGCAACACACAAACCACCAAATACCAACCTCGAGGCCAAAGAACCTTCACGCCTTTATATATGCCCCTGTCCAAGGCTCTGGGGGTATTAATCAGGAAAGGGCACTTAAAGCCCCTGGAGCCGAGGCCATTGCCAAATCCACTCCCTCTCTCTCATAACCCAGCAAAATACTGCGTATATCACCAACAACATGGTCACGACACTGACCAATGTTTTAGATTGCATCATGAGATTCAAGATCTCGTTGACAAGCAGGTGATTGTGCCTCCAGAAAAACCCAATGTCACAATAAACCCTCTCCCACCGCACAACCAAGCTCCACCCCCCAAACGTATCAATTTCATCCAGACTGGGGTCGTGTCTTACGATCCTAACATATACATTACCCCATCCCACCTACCCAAGCCGAAGGTGCTCCTTCCTGACTGCACTGACTTGTACATGTTGGACATCTCCAGAACTCAACCCGAACCAATGGTGGTGACTGTCGAAGACAGAACAGGGGAGATTTCAGGGGAGAATGGGATTGTTGAGTCAGAATCTGAGGAATCTGGGAGTTTTGCTGAGTAGGTATACAGTCCGAGTGACTACATTCTATCAGTAGGCCAGGTTGGGCCAAATGTGGAATTGCCGGCAGGGGCAGAGCTTTGTGTGATACAAGGAGATGAATCTGGTCAGAGGATAGATAACTTGGCAGCTGTAGAAGGGGACTTCGCTAACCTCCAATTTTTCAATGAACAAGATCTAGAGGGCATGGTAGTCAACTGGTCAGATTTTGAGGAGTCAGCAGAGGCCACCGGGTGGCTTGATGACCTACCAGATGTTGTGACGAAACTCAGTTTGAACGGGGCCCAGCAGGGGCAAGAACATCAGTTGTGGCCGGAAGGGTTGGAAATCATAATGCATCGCCGGAGAGCGCCGGTGCTAAGAATTTCGCTTAGGACTTGGGCATTGTGAATGCGGGAAGTGTTGAATAGCCAGCTGTACTGACGCAGTTGGAACAGGAAAGGTTTGAGGATTCTGAGAGAATCAGGAAAGCTAAAACCCTTGAGGGGACTGAAGGTGCTGTGTGCACGAGGACAGAGAATGCTGCGAGCATGTGAACGGAAGGTACTGCGAGTACAAGGACAGTCATACCGGAGCTGGACAGGTGTCTGTTGGCTGCCGACGGAATGTGGTGGGAAGACGATGATCTATGTCTTGCCCACACGGATGAGGATTGGGGGAGCAACCAGCCAGACGATACCTGGTACATCGGCGAAGTCGATCATATGACTAGAAGCGGGCGGTATTTCAAGCCCCCATATCTAGATCAGCCAGAGGCGTCTGGGAAAGATAAGGAGGCGGAGAAACAGAAAGAGAAACAACTCGAAGAAGAGGCTGTACTGAAGCAGTTGAAAAAGATACAGGCAGACATCTCCATCTGGGGACTGCTTATGGCATCGCGAGTGCATCGACAAGCTGTCTTATCGGCCATGGACAAGGCCAAGCTCTCAATAGACACCACGCCCGAACAGTGGTGGGCTTAGTCTTTCCGGGGGGGCTACCCCGATGTTGACTTTCTCCGACAAAGAATTGCCACCTGAGGGTGCGAACCATAACAAGCCACTCTACATCTCTGGAGTGTAGAAACAAATGGATACCCGTGGTGCTTGTCGACACAGGGTCTGCCATCAATGTGTGCCCAGCAAGGACTGCATATGCAATCGGTTTAAAGACCGCGGACTTTGTGCCGACAGCCCAGGTGATTCGGGCATATGATAACACAAGCAAAGAAGTAATGGGGACAGTGAAAATTCAGACCAAGGTTGGGCCGGACAGCATGAGGTAGACTTTCATGTCTTAGAAGTTCCTGCGACCTTTAATCTACTTTTGGGGCGGCTGTGGTTGCACCAAGTAAAGGCAGTTTCGTCCACCTTGCATCAGATGGTGAAATACCCCCATGGGAAGGGAGTAGCCATCATTTTTGGAATTTGTCGATCCATCCACCGCCAGAAGTATCTACGCCAGTTTTGGAAATTGAGTACGGTATGAAGGATGTGTTCATGTCGGGTTTTACCCTGGCTGAGGCCCGGGTCGTGCAGAACATCTTAGCTGTTAATGAGGGGGTGTTGTTAGTGCGCAATCAGTATACCTCATGAACAAGCTTCAACACATCCCCGGGATGGGATTGGGAAAGAGCGGCCGAAGAGGGTGCAGCGGTGGCCGAAGTGCCACACAACCCACACCTTTGGCTTGGGTTATCTGCCCACCAAAGAGGATTGGATAAGGAAAAGTAAGGAGATGGCTGGGGAGCCAGAGCGAAGCAGGCGGGGAAGCCTTTTGAGCTAATGCACCGACCCATCCAGGGTACCCTAAACGGACCCTTTGTCCGGGAGAGGAGGACTTTCCATTTTGTGGCTTCCTAGAGCGTGGATAAACGAAGAGAAGCGCCGTGTGCCAGATTTGAGATTTTCTTGAACCTACAGTTATCCGGGATGACGTTGCCGAAGAGCAGACGAACCCATTAGCTGAGGCTAAGCAGAGCAAGAAAGTGGAGTCTGAGGACACCAAAAGTGAAATGGGGGTAGCGCTGACGTGTCTACTTTTAGATCCTCCGATCGAACAGAAGTGCTTGGGGGATAACTTCTCGGTATGCGTGATCGGGAATGAAACGGCTGCGGGCCTACCAGCAAACATTTTGGATGCATCTATCGCACCCTTTCTCATTTGGCAGTATAAAGAGGGATTTTTGTCAAGCAGCACCAGGTCAGGTAGTGAGCCGGAATCTGATTCCACCGAATCTGTTGAGTCGGAATCAGGTTCCAACTCGACTGAGTCTGAGTCCGGTATTCCAGGGGGTGATAACCTGGATACCACAGTCCTGTCCAGGTCATCTTTTTCTTTCTCTTTTGAGTCTGTTGTAACCGAAGAATCGGACGATTTGGATGTGCTTAATGAGAATGATGTGGCTGTGGTTTCTGAGTACTTTTCTGTGCCCTTGATTTATTGCATTAACTCAGACTTTCAAAATTTTGATGAAAACGACGAGAAAGAAATTCCTCCGGTTTTGCAACGCTTAATTGAACAAGAGCAGGAGAGATTTGTTAAACCCTTAATGGATGAAATCACTACCGTGAATATCGGTACTGAGGAGGACCCGCGGCTGGTTCAGATCGGGTCCACGTTGTCTTCGGAGGAACGCGAGCACTTAGTCGCTTTATTAAAAGATTTCAAAGATGTTTTTGCGTGGTCCTACGAAGACATGCCTGGAATCGATCCTGAGATTGTACAGCACTGGATCCCTCTTGACCCCGAGGCCTGACCCGTTAAACAAAAACTCAGAAGGATCCGCCCGGACTGGGCCCTTAAGATTAAAGAAGAGGTCACCAAGCAAATTGATGCAGGGTTCCTGCTGGTATCCGAATACCCAACTTGGTTGGCCAACATTGTTCCGGTGCCGAAGAAGGATGGCAGGATCCGGGTATGCGTGGATTTCAGGGATTTGAATAGCGCCAGTCCGAAGGATGACTTTCCCTTGTCGCATATTCATGAGTTAGTGGACTTCACAGCGGGGCATGCTTTGCTTTGTTTCATGGATGGCTTTCGGGCTATAATCAGATAGTGATGGCACCTGAAGACCGGGAGAAGACTGCTTTCACCACCCCGTGGGGGACCTACTGCTACAGGGTGATGCCATTTGGGTTAAAGAATGCCAGAGCTACATATCAACGGGCCGCGACCACAATATTGCACGACATGATCCACAAAGAGGTTGAGGTGTACGTGGACGACATGATTGTCAAGTCCAAAGAAAGAGAGGGCCACTACACCGCCTTGCAAAAATTCTTCCAAAGGATCAGAGAATTTTGGTTGCGGCTGAATCCTCAGAAGTGTACGTTTGGTGTTACAGCGGGAAAATGTTGGGGTTTCTGATTACACAGAGAGGTATCGAAGTCGACCCTTCCAAAATCAAGGCCATCTTAGAAATGCCACCACCAAGGACTGAAAAGGAGGTGCGAGGCTTTCTGGGTAAAGTGCAATTCATAAGACAGTTTATCTCAAAATTAACCTTGACTTGTGAACCACTTTTTGTCCTCCTGAAGAAAGGAAAGAAATTCCAATTGGGACGGCCGATGCCAAGCTGCTTTTTGAACAAATCAAGGAATACTTACAGAACCCGCCTGTGTTGTCACCGCCAGAGCCGGGGAGACCGTTGATTTTGTATCTTTCAGTAACTGAGACTACAATGGGCTGCATGTTCGCGCAAGAATCAGAGGACAAGTGGAGAGAGCCATCTACTACCTGAGCAAGAAGATGCTGGAGTATGAGACTCGCTACACACCGTTGGAAAAGCTTGCTTAGCCTTGGTATGGGCTACCAGGAAGCTGCGGCACTACCTGTTAGCTCACTCTGTAATGTTGGTTTCAAGATTAGATCCCATCAAATATCTATTCGAGAAACCGCGCTTACGGGTAGGCTAGCTCGTTGGTTGCTGTTGCTTTTCGAATTCGATCTGAAATATGTGACGCGCAAGTCAGTCAAGGGAAGAGCGTAGTAGAGTTCTTAGCCGATCATCCAGTGGAAGGAGGTGAAGCAGTTGAGTACTTATTCCCAGATGAGGCCATTCTTCATATCGACGACGAGTTTTGGACGATGTACTTTGACGGAGCGTCAAACTAGCACGGGTATGGGATAGGAGTGTTGCTGATAGCACCCGACAATTCCCGTATCCCTCTAGCCTTCAAACTCTGGTTCAAAGTCTCGAACAACAAGAACAGAATATGAGGCATGCATTGCCGGTCTAGAAGCAGCCCTGGAATTAGGGGCAAAACGGTTGGACGTCATCGGGGACTCGAACCTTGTTGTATCTCAAGCGAAAGGAGATTGGAAAGTCAAAGAAGAAAAGATGATATGTATCACCAGACCTTGGACTTGTTAATTCCTCGGTTTGAGAAGCTAAACTTTGCTCATCTGTTAAGAGAGAACAACAGGTTCGCAGATTCACTAGCAACTCTATCTTCCATGATAGACATCCCTTTGGAGTCCGGATGCGTCCAGTCATTATCGACCAAAAATTTGTGCCGGCTTACGAGTCGATTGTCTGCTATAGATGAGGTTCAAGATGAGAACCCCTGGTATTACGATATTTGGAATTTCTTGGAGAAGGAAGCATATCCACCAGGGGTAAATGCCAAGGATAAAAGGGCAATCGGAAGAATGGCTATTCAGTTCATCATCTGCGGAGGTAAATTGTATAAGAAAGGTCATCTGGGAATGCATAAGCTGTGCGTTGAAGCTGAAGAATCAAAACGCCTGATGGAGGCCATCCATGGAGGGGAATGCGGTGCGCATATGAACAGGGTAATGCTAGCACGAAAGATCCTCAGACAAGGTTATTATTGGTCCACCATGGAGGAGGATTGTATCGGCTTTGTTCGGCGATGCCACAAGTGTCAGATCCATGCAAACCGCATGAACATTCCGCCGTCGAAGCTGTACAATATGACTTCGCCATGGCCATTTTCAGTTTGGGAATCGATGTGATCGGGGCTGTCACTCCGAAGGGGTCGAATGGGCATGAGTTCATCCTGGTCACGACAGATTATTTCACAAAGTGGGTTGAGGCCCAATCCTATGCGGTGTTGAAGGCTTCACATGCTGCGAAGTTTATCAGAAACAACATCATCTGTCGTTATGGGGTCCCAAACGAGGTCATTTCAGATAACGGTTTCCACTTCAAGAAGGAAGTGATTGACTTGTTGGAGAAATACAACGTGGCTTTTCATAGGTCATCCACCTATCGGCCGCAGACCAATGGAGCGGTCGAGGCCGCCAACAAGAATATCAAACACATATTGCAGAAGATGGTGGAAACCTACCGAGATTGGCCAGATAAGTTGCCATTTGCTCTGTGGGGCTACCAGACTTCAATTAGAACGTCTACTAGGGTGACTCCGTATTCATTAGTTTATGGGATGGAGGCCGTTCTACCTATCGAGATTGAAGTTCCATCTTTGAGAGTGTTGGCTGAGTGTTAGATAGCCGAAGCAGATTGGCAACAGAACAGATTTGAAGAACTCATGCTCTTTGACGAGCGCAGACTGAAAGCACTGTACCATGTTCAAGGTTATCAGCGCAAAATTGCCCGGGCTTTCAACAAGAAAGTTAAGTCCAGGAATCTGAAGGAAGGGGATTTGGTGCTCAAGGACAATCGAGCTCCCATCCACGACCCTAAGGGCAAGTTCAGACCCAGTTGGACTGGTCCTTACATCATCAAAGCTATCTGGTCAGGTGAAGCTGTGGTTCTGATGGACCTAGATGGCCTAGAGTTCTCCTAACCGATCAACATGGACAAGTTGAAGAAATACTACCCCTGAGAGGCTCGCTAGGCCGAAAACTCGAAAGGGCGACCTAGGCAAAAGTTAGAGCACAAAAATTTGAAATGATAAAAACTGAGCTCGCAAGATTGAAAACCCGCAAAGGGCGGCCTTGGCAAAAGTTAGAGCGTAAAAAGAGAGTGAAAATACTCGAGTGAACTCGAGCCTGAACTACGTAAGGCTTGATTCCCATCATTGGGATACGTAGGCAACTACATCCTGAAGTTCAGCCATAAACTTTTCCCCGATCAACTTTGTCCATTTGATCATCTCGGCCATCTCTGTCTATTCAGCATTCAAGAGTTCGGTTATGATCTCCGGTGTAGTGCTTTTTAGACTAGGGGCAACTTTCCGTTGCTGTGCAGTGCCGCGGTACTATTCAGACTAGGGGCAACTTTCCAGTTGCTGGGATCCGAGGTTGTGCATCTCAATGACAGATTTCAGGCGTGTCCAGTTCTGATCCATATCGAAAATAGTTTTGAAAAGTTTTAACAAAAGTTGACTTTGTTCAAAATTAATCTTTTTACAACATAGACCATTTTTGGACCAAAGCGGAAAATTTTCAGTACCCACAACCTTCAATTTCATTGATTTCAATGCAGAGTTCTCCTGCTCTTGCATGCAAATTGAAGTTGCTTTTGGTTACATTCATAAAGAAAACTTGAAAGTATTGATAAAGCAATAAACCTGGGGCATAGCTAAGTCAGGTGTTCCTGCGCCCCCTCCCAGAGCTGGTCGAAGCCTCTGATGCCAAAGTGGGCCCTTCCTGTGCCTCTTCGTTGGGCCAATCCAAGCACTCATCAGACTAAGTGCAACTGAAAGTGGGAGCGGGGGCCAGGAGCTCTCTAGTCTTCCATGCTGTGGCATACAGGGCAAGCTGTGCGCCTTGGGCTGGAAATGCAGCAGGGTACTCTATCCCCTCTGGCGGGCAAGTCTGATCATGTCCGAACTGGCGCCGGAACCGGAACGAAAAATAGAAGACACAGTGTGTCATGCAAATCAATTGAATCCCAGGTTGACGGGTCATGTTGTAACTCATTGCCGGCAGATTGAGCCAAGGGCAGCGCCAAGCGATGCGGTTTGCAGACAAACTGCACATCCAGTTGTACCACCACCCCTCATCCAGGGCATCAACCAGGCGTTGTCGAAAAAAAGTAGCTGCGAGCTGAGTATGCTGGGCAAGACTCCACAATCTGTAACTTGTCCATCAACCACACCTGGGGAGGGATGAAAAATGAGAGAATAAAGAATAGAGAGATGTATGATGAGAGAAAAGTAAGAAAAGGGTTTTGTGAGAAAAACCGTGCCTGAGGGCTGAGTGATGTGAGCAATACATATGTGAGATTGGGTGGGAAACATTACCTGCAATAGTAGTGGGCTCCTCGCAAGCCTAGCCATTTCCCGGCGATGAAAAGCGTCTAAGCCCATCAATGTCTCAGCCAACGTCATGGCAATGCAGCTCTTGCCCTTTTCAAACCTTGGACAACCTCGATCAACCAGACATTGAATCCACGGAGCCCGGGGCAAGCAAGAAATGAGATAGCAAGCATAGGCAAATCGCGTGTTGCCAATAGCCCTGCCAATGATGGTTGCCGCGGTCACCAACATCAGAAAATCGGCAAACCAAGCTTGGGATGTCCAGCTCCCCGTCATGAATCAATGATCGAGCGTCATGCAAAGTGAGGCCGCACATTTGTCCTAGGGCTTGGACGTGGCCAAATCGGAGTTGAGGCAAGATTTCCTCGTTGCACTCGGACTCCATCGAAGCTTGGAAATCCTCGAAAGTAGGGCACATCTTTTGCCCGCTAAAGCTAAAGACGTGTGTTACCGGATTCCAAAACCTTGCCGCAGCATGGAGGAAAGGAAAATGCAGCGGAGTACGGCCCAGCGTGAATAGTGTATTCAAGCCGAAGCCACGAAAGTTCAACTTTTCCGAGCCATCCAGAGAAGCAATCCAAGCTGTGAGATTTTGGATGAGGAACGCCTCCATTTTGATGCAAAACTGAGATGGAATGAATGAACCACAAGGCTGGAACTTTTAAAGAGGATAAGGCACTGTTTGGGGGACACGTGTCAACAATTTGGTGGTTGCCAAGCCAGGTGGTCGGCCGACCACCTTTTCTGGTAGGCCGACCACCCCTTTGGTCTCCATTGGAAAAAGCTGGTCGGCCAGCTTCCCTAGGTGGTCGGCCATGGAGAGAAGTGTGGCTTTGGTCTTATCCTAGTCTCTAGAAGAAAGTTCCTAGCATTTCCATGCATTGGGAGTGTTGAAGGTGCGAGTTTTCCTCTGTTTCGGATGCATTCCGTCACTCCGATCGTCCGAGATACGTCTGTTTATCGAGTTGTTGTTGAGTTTTGTTTATTGAGTTGTTGTTGAGTTTTGATTATTGAGTTGTTGTTGAGTTTTGTTTATCGAGTTGTTGTTGAGTTTTGTTTATCAAGTCGAGTTGTTAAGTTTATCGAGTTGTTAAGTTTTATCGAGTTGTCGAGTTTTGTACGTTGAAATTATTGTTCTTTGTTTATCAACATTTCCGGGATTTGCTTATCGAGTTGTAAACTTGCTAAGGTTTTGTTGTTCCTTAGTAAGTTAAGTTGTTTAGTTTGTTGCGTCGGTTCACTACCTGACTTGGTAATGTACAATGCTCAATTTTCATTCAATCTCATTTTTGTGCAAAATGATGCGATGCGATGCTAAGAACATAAAATACAATACTTTTTGAACAAATGCTGTTTCATTTCATCATGCTTCCTTTGTTACAACATTTTACAACAAGGGTACAAGTTTTACAGGAAATAAAACTGCCTAATAATGTACAATGTGCTACAACTACTAGTAAAAAAGGCAAATAAAGCAGGAACATCTGCATCAGTACTCTCAAGTGCAAGAATAAGAGGCCCTCTTCGTCCTCTTCGGCTGAGAAGTCCCTGCACCATCTCCACCAGCACCACCATCCGAATCGAAGCTGCTGTCCTCGGAACCCTCCTCGGCATCACCTCCGCCCTCAGAACCGGACTCAGAGTCATCCTCTCTGCCTGCAGATGTCTCTGACTGAGGATGTGCAGACTCCTCCTCCTCGCTGGACTCCTCCTCTATGACAGGTGCTCTGCGCCTGCCTCGTCTGCGAGACGAGTCCCCTCTCTCAGCTCCTCGAGAAGGCCTAGATGGCCCAGCCTGTGGCCCAGTATGTAGCGGAGGCATTTGAAAAGGAAGAGGACAATTTGAGTACATTAGCCAGTATGTATATCAGATGCAGATGCAAGAAAACTACATAGAGAGGGTGTATGCAGATACAGATACATGAATGTGGTGTGTGTCAGATGTGTTCTACACATACAGTCAATCAATGTAGTGAAATGTTCAAGTTCAGCATGTCATCAGAAGTATGATAAATGCAAGAAAACTAAAGAGTACCGGGATACCGACGATGGACAACTGCGTCTCTCTCCGCAGGAGCATGCCCTCGAGTGAGGCCACCAACCCGAGCAACCCCTCAGTAAACTCGATGGGAGGCTGCAGATGCAAGTGCAAGTTATCAGTGAATGAATAAATGTCCAAATATCTGAGTGATAAATCAAAACTGTAAAGCATACCGGTGGCGAGTCAGGGTCTCTGACGTATGGGTGACCAGGCATAGGAGGCTCTATCGGAATCGGGTAGGAAGTCCCGTATCGCCATTCTGTCAACTCAGTCAGAATATCTGGCCATCTGGCGTGATGATAAGTCGGGGGAATCGGGGGAACTAGTCCAGCCCCACCTCTTGATGTGCCGGCCCTGCTGGTCGAAGGAACACCTGCAGCCTGAGCCCGACTCGATGATGGCATGTCAGCAGACCTCCTCCTGGGAGTGTGGATACCTGTCAATGGAGGCATCAAGTATGTATGACGGTAAGTCGCGTACTCCCCCTCCTCCAAATGTAGAAATACGTCGGTACCCAACATGGCGCTGTCGACATCCTGGAGAGGAAGCCCCTCAGTGGATCGCATATCGTCCGGAGGTGCTGCGGGGACACTCTGGTCGGGGAAGCCCATAGTCTGGCGCATGAAGCGGTCCCCCAGAAACCAGGCCCTACCAGCTGGCCCCTCAAACAAGATCTTGTACCGAGAAGCAGCCCATCCTTCAGCAAATTGAAATCGAGTGTCTCCACCCAAGGGCGCCCAGGGCTGCCATGTGATCTGCGGATAACCAATGCATAAGCCGATTAGAAATCGTAAATGTGCAAGATGAATCAAAGATGAAAGCATGAAGAACTGAGAGTTCTGAATTACCTCAGTCGGCCGCACTCTATCAAAAAACTACCGCAGGTATGGTAGAGTCTCCCGAGCTCTCGGCCGGTACTGGCCCTCAAACACGAGCGAGTAAGTAATGATGAGAGGCACCTCCACCTCAAGCTCCGGGGCTAGCGTCGGAAAGTACGTGAAAACCCATAGCTGTGGAAAACAGGGCAATAGCTATCAGAATACAGAATGCTGAGTGCAGAATGTGAATACAGAATGTACAGAGAATCCAGAATGCTGAGAGCAGAATGCAAAGTACAGAATGTAAAGTGTGCCATGTGTGCAATGTACAGATAATGAAAAGCAGAAATGTAAATCAAGAGGGCAGAAAGTACCTCCCAGGCTCTCCAATAGCCACCAACTATGTTCCCCCGTCCGTGGGAGGTAGCACTCATGTAGCAGTAGAGGGTAGCTAAGCCGGCGCCACCCCAGTCACACTGACTAACCTGCGAGAGGCCTACCAGGGCACTCAGCAAATATAGCCCAACTGTGTTCCCCCTATCGGAGAACAGAGTGGTCTCGAGGAGGAACATCAAAAACCCTCGAGTGTACTGCGCTATCTCCTCGGGAGTCTCGGGCACCCTCTCTCTAAAATGTGAGGAAAACCAAGTGTACCGGACTCTGCCCGAAGATCTGTCAACCGGTGGGCGAGCTCCCAACAGATAGATCCAAGCAGCCTCCCACTCGTCCATCTCCTCGTCGTAGGGGATCGGCTAGCCTCCCATGTCAAGGCCCGTCAGCACGGCAAAATCGAATGGGGTCATAGTCATGTACCCGGTAGCTGAGAAATGGAAGGAGTTAGTGGTGTCCCACCATCTCTCTACAAGGGCGCCCATCAGGGTCCTGCTCCCTGGATAACGTGATATTCCCGTGCAGAAGAGTCCAAACCCTGCCTGGTCAACCAGACCACGAACAGCCTCTGGGAGCTTCGCGTACCACTCCCTGGCGATGATCGATCCATATCCCCGTGTAATACGGGAAGATACCTGCATTCAGAATGAACACATGTATTCAATTTCAAAATAAAGTATACGAGCTGTGTGCAAATTAAATCAGATACAATGCCATGAGCTGCGTGTCCAACATGAAGTATATGAACTGTGTGTTCAGAATTGAAGTGTGTGCTGCGTGTCCACAATCAAAATTTGGGCTGCGTGTTCAGAAATACAACAGTTTGGGTTGCGTGTTCAACTCTCAACCAGTGTGTGCTGTGTGTTCACCTCAAAGTTTGGGCTGTGTGTTCAGAAAGTCAAGTGTTTGAGCTGTGTGTTCAGGCTTCAAAAACTGTGGGCTGTGTGTTCATCATCAAAGTTTAGGCTGCGTGTTCAAACTTCAAAAACAGTGGGCTGTGTGTTCATCTCAAAGTTTGAGTTGTGTGTTCAACATCAAGTGTTTGAGCTGTGTGTTCAGACTTCAAAAACAGTGGGCAGCGTGTATATAATCAACAAGTTTGGGGCTGTGTGTTCAGATTTCAGAAAATAGTGGACTGTGTGTTCGCCGTCAAATAGTGAGCTGTGTGTTCATCATCAAAGTGTGAACTGTGTGTTCTGAAATTCGAGTGCTTGGGCTACGTGTCAACTTAATAGAATACTGTGTTATAGACTAAGTATTCAGAACAAGCTGTGTGCTAGAATGAACAGAAGTATGGTGTGCAAGTGTGTTCAGAACGAGCAGATAAGCATGCATAGTGAAAGTGTGAAATGCACGGAAAATGCAGAATGCATTGCAGAAAATGTAAAAGTGAAGTACATACCTCTCGTGCCTAATGAGAGAGGTGGGACTCTGGCTCCTGCAGTAATAGATCTATAGGTGCTCGCTCATCAAAGTCGGTGAAGTGGTAGAAAATGGCCCGAGGAAGGATGTGCGCCGGAGGGTCATACCTCTCGGGAATAAATGGCCGAACCCTTGGAGGTAAAGACATAATGTCTGGGTCACCCTCGATACCTGGAGGACCTTCGCCCTGAGGAAAATGACCTGCCATCTCAAGAAATCTGCAAAAAGGAGCAAAAATGAGCAAAATGAAGCAAAATTGGAAAAAGTCAACAAAAGTCAACTCTCGGAAAATGAAAAAGTCAACAAAAGTCAACTCCCGAGAAAATGTTCCAAATATTGAGACAAACTTACCACAAGTGGTGAAAATGGGAAAAGAAGCTCCGAAATCAAATTTTAATCGGTCCAAAGTGAAGAAAACCGAAAGATTTCGCGAAACAACTTTGCGTGGGGCATTGGAAAATGCATATAGAGCGCAGATCTGAGGGAGAAAATGGTCTAGGAAGGAGGAGGAACTAATTTCAGATCTAAGAGTGTGAGCAAAAAGTGCTTTGGACATGTGTATTTAAAGAAACAAGGGCAAAAGGACAAAATTGCCCCTGTTTTTGGCTAGGTGGTCGGCCGACCACCTTTTCTGGTAGGCCGACCACCCCCTCTCACCAAACCTGGTCGGTGGCCCTCCTGAGTGGTCTCCCATGACTCTTTGAGCTCCCTGCAAATTTTGGTGGTGATCGGAGTCCCCGACTCTCGAGAAAGTACAAGGAAAGTGCACTTTCCGGCACGAAATCCCTCCGCGGGAACTTCAACTCCAACTTTCGATGCGTGTTTCATCGTCACTCGTTGAGAGCGAGGTGTATCCTTTTTGAATACATTGTGACCCCTCCGAGAGGTAAACCGGAGGTCGCGATTGAGTTGTCCTCGTCAAAGCTTGCATTTCTTTGCTCGATGTTTTGTTTGAAACATGCTCGTAAAGTCGCACTTATCCACCATTGTTATGCATGCCACTTGCATTGTTATGAACATCGCTTACATTGTGGTGCACGTTTCACCGGTATTGTCATACCTCCATGCTTAACTTGCGTTGTCACGCGCGCTTCTCTCGCATTGCGATGCACTTTCCCATCGGCACCATGTTTGTCTGCATTCGATGTAGTGTTGAACATGTATTGCTAACTATGTTGTGCTTATTAAGTTTCTCTCTTTTGCAGGCACGATATTGTATGTACGGTTCATTTGAAGCTGGTGCGACCAGACGAATCGCGCAGGTATCGTATCTTCTCCGTGTGAGACGTGGCGAGAATTGAATAATTCTCCACATTCTTACTGCATGAAATGTAGTTGTTGCTTTGCATTCTTGCTTAAAACTGTTGCATTTATTGTGAGTATTTGCCTCATTACAGCTTGCTGCTTTGCATGATCATGAGTTACATTCGGCTTGGTGTATATCGTTTTGCGTTTTGCCCCCGCCTGTGGGCATGCCTGCTGGTACATCTCTCTATTTATCTTGCCTGTTTGTCTAAGTCTTCGGCCTTGTCAAAAATGGGTCGTCTCTGGGCTTTGACATTCACTCCCGACTTCCAAGTTCTGTCAAAGAGGGGCAACTGTAGACACCCCATTTTTGACCGACCTTAAGACTCAGACGTCGCCGATTGAGCGCTCGGTGATGATGCATATTGTGCTCATTCTGAGGCTGCGGAGTCTCGGCTGGGAGCCTTGCCTCTGGACTTCGGGACTCTTTTGTGCTTTGCCTCGGTTTGTGAACCAGGTCCTGTTTTCTCTGTTTTCTCTTCCCGAAGGGAGGGAGAGGTCTCGAAGATCATCTCTCAGTGGCCGTAGGCTATGTTTCTTGGTCGTAGGCCACTATTCCCGTTTGGAGACCAGTTTCCGATTTTCGGAGCCGTCGGCCGTGTGCCTTGGTTCGGGACCGCTTAACTACCTCCGTTTGCTCCTGTTTTTAGCACACACCTTGTTTCCCCTCTATAGAGGGACACTGTGGCCTGTGAGACCACCTTCGTGGTCGTACGCCACCTCCGGCGCCTAACAGCCTGTTTCGGGGCACCCGGCTGCGTGTTTTGGCCCCCGAACCTTCGTTTTGCATCGGTGTGGGTTCATTTTTGGTATGGACCCTAGTTTCATTGTTAGGAAGGTGGTAGTAGGGTGGGAGACCACCTTTTCTTCTTGGAGACCACCTTTCCCCGGTCGGCCGATTTTTCTTCGCAGGCAGGTGGTCTCCATCACTTTTGAGCCACAATTTTGGGTCTCCCATACCACCATTGTGTTGCATTCATTTGGGAGGCCACCAATCTGGTATGGCCGACCACCTTTTCTCCCTGACCCTTTTGACCCCTTGGTCTCCCTCACTTTTGAGCCACAATTTCGGGTCTCCCATACCACCATTGTGTTGCATTCACCTGGGAGACCACCAATCTGGGTAGGCCGACCACCTTTTCAACTTGAACCTTTTGACCCCTGGTCGGCCGACCAGGGGGAGTGGTCGGCCGACCACCTTAACTGGTCGGCCAGTCATCTGCTTTTTCCTCTCTTTAAGTATGT